>JAPCWY010000011.1:17462500-17802500 GCA_028455895.1 Rhodomyrtus tomentosa
CCCCATGAGCTTTAGCAATGTTGTTGATCAATTCCATAATGAGTACTGTTTTACCTACTCCAGCCCCCCCGAATAGTCCTTCGAACTTCTCTGAAGATACGAACTAGTAAAAATACGAAAGGACCTTTCCCTATGGGGGTAGGAAAATCATGATCGGGATAACCCCAGGTTCCGCGGGGTAAATGCATTAAAAAAGGACATCCCTCCAGCACAAAGGGATATTGGGAAATCGCTGCACCGGGCAAATTGAAACTGTAGCTTCTGTGGCAGGAGACATGAAAATGGATATTGCCCAATTAGGACACGAGTTTGTTTTAAGTGTTGTCAGTTGGGCTATAAGATAAGAAATTATCCCAATCAAGCCTCGGGACCCAGGCCTCAAGGGCAGCGACCGCAGGCAAGACCGCCGACTACGATTCCATTGAATGATCAGAATCGACCGCCAGCTCAAGGAAGGGTTTATGTTGTGGCACGTAGGGAGGCGGAGGAAGTGTCTGGCGTGGTCACATATACGATTTAATTATGCGACCAAGCGGTTTATGCCTTATTTGATCTTGGCGCTTCACATTCTTTCTTGTCTGCTTAGTTTGCTGACTTGGTTGTTATGAAGCTGAAACAATTGAATGTGACATTGCATGTTACCACCCCGTTAAAAGATAATGGAGTAGTCTTGCTAGGCTGTGCGGACTGTAAGATAATTATTGGTGGTAGCGAAGAAAGTATAGATTTGGTTGTGTTGCATATGTATGATTTTGATGTGATTATTGGAATGGATTGGCTGGGTAATCAAAGGGCAGTAGTTGATTGTGGTAGTAAGGTAATCCATTTTTATCCGGATGGTCGCCCTAATTTCGAATTTGCGGGAAGTAGAGGAGGAACCTCGATTCCTTTAGTCTCGTCGCTTGAAGCGACATGGTTGATAACGGAAGGATGTCAAGTTTAATTGGTTGCGCTAGTAGATACGATTATCATGGAACCTAAGTTAGAGAGTGTCCCTATGGTATGTGAATTTCTCGATGTCTTTCCTCAAGAATTGTCGGGATTACCACAAGAGATAGAAATTGAATTTATGATTGAATTAGCTCCTGGAACAAAATCTATTTCGAAGGCACCTTATAGAATGTCCTTGTCGGAGTTGAAAGAGTTAAAGATGCAAATTCAAGAGTTATTAGATAAGGGATTCATTCAACTAAGCGCGTCACCGTGGGGAGCGCCAGTGTTGTTTGTAAGGAAAAAAGATGGATCCCTGCACTTGTGTATTGATTATAAACAGTTAAATCAAGTAACTATCAAGAACAAATATCTGTTGCCGAGGATTGACGATTTGTTCGACCAGTTACAAGGAGCCTCTGTGTTTTCTAAAATAGATCTGAGGACTGGTTATCACCAGTTGAGAATTAAGAAAGAGGACGTACCGAAGACAGCTTTTAGAACCAGGTATGGCCATTATGAGTTCACCGTTATGTCTTTTGGATTGACTAATGCTCCAGCTGCATTTATGGATTTAATGCATCGGGTGTTTAAGGATTTTTTGAATAGGTTTGTCATAGTCTTCATTGATGATATTTTTATTTACTGAAGGAGTAACGAAGAGCATAAAAAGCACCTGAGAATTGTCTTGCAAACCTTGAGGGAGCATTCGTTTTACGCTAAATTTAGCAAATGCAAGTTCTGGTTAAATAAAGTAGCATTTTTTGGTCATGTGGTATCTAGAGAAGGAATCTTCGTAGACAATGCAAAGATAGAAGTAGTGATGAATTGGCCTAGACCTACGACGATTACTGAAGTCCGGAGTTTTCTAGGACTGGCAGGTTTTTACCGACGCGTTGTGGAAAAGTTTTTATCTATAGCCACTCCGTTGACGAGGTTAGCTAAGAAAGAAACAAAGTTTGAGTGGGTGGATAAATGTGAAAGGAGCTTCAAAGAGCTGAAGCATCGGTTGACGACTGCACCAGTGTTAACGATCCCTTCTAGACTTGGAGGTTATGAGATATATAGCGATGCTTCGCTAAAGGGATTGGGTTTCGTGTCAATGCAACATGAGAGAGTTGTCGCCTATGCTTCCCGACAATTGAGACCTCACGAGATGAATTATCTGACTTACGACTTGGAGTTAGCTGCAATTATTTTTGCCCTGAAAATCTGGAGGCATTACTTGTGTGGCGAAAGATTTCATATTTATACAGATTACCAGAGCTTGGAGTACCTCTTTTCCCAGAAGGAATTAAATATGAGACAACGTAGATGGATGGAGTTATTTAAGGATTATGATTGTGACATTCTGTATCATCTTGGGAAAGCGAATAGAGTCGCGGATGCACTTAGTCGAAAATCAAGCATTGCGCATTTGCTGGTTAAAGGATGGTCTTTACTTGAAGGATTAAGAGATTCCGAATTCAAGCTGAAAGTTTGCCAACTGTCGAATTTGGTAGCAACCTTGAGAATATAACCTAAAATCCAAAAAAGGATAAAGGCTTTGCAACCTATGGACCCAGAAATTCAGAAGATCCTTAAGATGGATACAACGAAAAGAAAGCCTGAGTTTCAAGTGTCAGAAGACGGAATTTTGAGAATTCAAGAGCGTCTATGCGTACCTAAGGATGAGAACTTAAGGAAATAATTTTGTTTGAAGCTCACAGAAGCAATTATAGTATTCACCTGGGTAGAACAAAAATGTATTAGAATTTACGTTAGCACTACAGGTGGAACGGAATGAAAGTAGATGTGGCCAATTATGTGGCAAAGTGCCTGATATGTCAGCAAGTAAAAACACAACATTAAAAGCCCGATGGATTGTTACAACCTTTGGAAATTCCTGAATGAAATGGGAGCACGTGACTATGGATTTCGTGATGGGATTACCAAGGAGTTAGAGAGGTCATGATTTAATTTGGGTAGTCGTTGATAGATTGACCAAGTCTGCTCATTTCATCCCCGCGTGAAAGGACTTCGCAATGGACAAGTATGTCAAGCTGTATATGCGTCATATAGTACGACTACATGTAGTACCTGTAACAATTACGTCAGACAGAGATCTTAAATTCACAACGAACTTCTGGAAGATTCTTCAAGATGCCATGGGAACTAGATTGCAGTTCAGTACGGTGTATCATCCACAAACAGAAGGACAAACGGAGAGAATGATTCAAACGCTCGAGGAATTGTTATGAGCATGTGTCACAGACTTCAAAGTTGGATGGGAGGACTAGTTGCATTTTGTAGAGTTCGCATATAATAACAGCTATCAATAGAGTATTCGAATGACACCTTTTGAAGCATTTTATGGAAGAGCCTGCATAACCCCGATATGTTGGGATGAAGTTGGAGAGAGAAGCATTACGGGCTCGGAGTTGGTAGAACAGTTAGTGGAGGCTGTGAGAGTAATTCGAGAAAGATTGAAGACGACACAGAGTCGTCAGAAAAGTGTTACTGACAAGCGACACAAGCCCTCAGAGTTTCAAGTTGTTGATCACGTTTTCCTTAAGGTGTCACTGATGAGAGGTCTATCTCGGTTTGGAAAGAAACGAAAATCGAGTCCAAGCTACTCTCACCGATGAGAGGTCTATCTTGGCCTACAGGCTTGCCTTACCATCAGTTTATCCCAAGTGCATAATGTCTTTCATGTGTCAATGCTAAGGAAGAACGAGCTAGATTTGACACATGTGTTGGATTACGAGACTATCGAAGTGGACAACAAGATAACGTATGTGGAAAAGCCAATCAGAATTGAAGATCGAAAGGAACAAGTTCTGAGGAATGAGACAATTCCACTAGTCAAAGTAATTTGGGAGTACATGGAACTGAAGGCGCTACGTGGGAAAGCGAAGAAGCGATGAAGCGTCAATAGCCCCATTTGTTTGAATAGTTGGGTTTATTGTAAATTTCGAGGACGAAATTTTTGTAAGGGGGAAGTGTTGTGACATTCTGGTTTTTCTATCATTTGGAGACTTATCAATGAGAATATATCTATTGATGTATTTTAGTCTTATCTCGCTCGGATCTGATCAATCTCGAGTTAACTGACCAAAAGGGAAGGGCTAAGCAAGACAAGGTATGTGGACTTAGGGAACTCGAAAAGGAAATGGCACTTTGACCATAAAGATTGCTGAGGAAATATTTAAAATCATTAAAGGCTGATCTAAGAATGATTAAGGAATTTATTGCTAACGTTATATGATTGGAGCATGGATGATGTTGTTTAACCAATGTATAATTTGTAAAAGTTTCCCAAATCAAACTATAATAATCGAGACCATCGGAACTAGTAATAGACCTTTGCAATCACATGACAACCAAAGTCGCCATGGATTGACGAGTCCTAAGTATGATGAGAATCACAGAGTTGATACGCATAACGTCTACAAAAACCGTTCGTTAGTTCGAGATAACCTGAAATTTTCAATTGATAGAGAATTGACCAAGAGATGGGATCTTGAAATTGAAAAAGGACAAGGAAAAATTTCAACATTTGAAATGAATTAGACGTCGCCTCATCGAAGGTAATTTGAATTGGATAAGCGAAATTTCGGACGAAAGTGCAAAATTACTATTTTGCCCCTCAAGGTTTGGCCTTGTATTAAGAAGTGAGTGAGGACATTTTAGATGTTTATAAGTCTGCATGGCTGCCGAAAATGGAGGGGCAAGATAGCCAATGAAAGCCTTGATATTATTAACAAGAGGACAAGCGTCAATGGTTGGGAGATAAGCATTTATTAATCCACTTTTTACCTACTAATCTTCATCTTTGACCAAGCCAAATTACTGTGGAAAGCCCTCACTTCCCTCCTCTTCAACTCTCTCTCTCTCTCTCTCTATCTCTCTCTCCCTTCCTTCTTCTTCTTTTTTCTCCTTATTTCTTCCTCACCCGAGCTTGCTACTTCGCCACCTTCAACGACCACTTTGATGATGAGTTTTATTGCTAGTACGTTAAGCATGGTCTTATATTTTCATACAGGCCTTGAGTCGTGGTATATATGCCAATTTGATGATGAGCTTTGATGATTGTTACCATGTACTTTTCTTGATGTACCTCTGCTTATTGTTTAAGGTTGTCTCTTGGAGTACTAACGGTTTGGCCTAGGTTTAGGGCTAGCTTACTGAGATGTAAATTTCTCCCCACTGTGGGATTTATTTTTTTTCAAACCTCAAATCTTTAAGATGATGCCCATATGTTTAGGCGATCCTAAGGAGATGACCGCCTGTTTTGATGAGTTCCTCGATGGCCAGGGGGTAGTATATGTTAGAAAATGTACTACCGTTTGGGTCGATGAGGGAGGAGAGGAGTGGAAGGCACATAGGTTTGAGGCGTGGTATCGTGGGGTTGGAGAAGCATCCACTGGTCCTTTAAAGCCCATTGAAGTCCCTAGAGGTGTTATACCATTTTGGTGTCATCTATTACGTGATGAGATCGAGGTAGTGGCTTCAACGGGTAGATCAAGAAATGTATCAGAGAAGACCCCGACCGTTGAGGAGGATATCGAGGTAATTGAGGTATCGACTTCTAAGGACGACACGGAGGATGATTCTATAGATGTGTGCACCGAGACCTTCTCCGACTATGATCCAGCTAAGGAAGAGGACGAGGACAAAGAGGAAGCAAGTAGTTCTACTTAGTGATTTTTGTCTTCCTAGGACCACTTTGGGTGGTCTTTTTGAGGTTGCGTTCGTTTTCTTTGGGGACTTAGACGATGGTTGTCTTTTGGCTAGTCCCTGATTCCTCCCGACCTACTATGTGGTTTTGGTTTGAACCTTGGCCTTTTGTATGAACTCGTGTTCATTTTTTGTATATATTATCGTTATCCTAGATTTCCTTTTAATTTACGTAAGGAGGCGTTTGCTTATTTCGTTTCTGCATGCATATTTCATTTCATGTGTGTCGTGGATAGCGTATCTTGGGATTAACAACGACAAGGCGGATGTGGTGCGTTCGCCTAAGGACGCGAGCCGTGACAATTATCGTTATCTTAAATCCAATTTGATGTGTTCACATCTCTTGTTTAGTGTAAGGTTTGGCTCACACGACACTTGGTCACAGACTTCAGATGAAAGTTGCGTCTATGCAAGCTGGATGCTCCGGCTTAAGGGGGAATGCTAAAGAATATTCATATATATTGGCGATTTCCCCATCAGAGAATATTCTCCGAGATAATTGTTGATATTAAGGATATAACTGTATATTTTGTGATTTCCTATGATTGTGTTATATAGCTTATTTCCTTTCATAAGTATATTTTTTTGGGTATAAATACCCTTCTCCAATAAAGTGCAATGCCAAGTCAATTAAGTAAAGATATAGTCTTTGTTGATTCTCTCTCCTTCTCTCTTGAGTCCCAGAATTATTTTACGTGTTGAAGAATATTCATGCATATCATAAATTTACCCATCAGAAAATATTGTTCGAGATAATTCTTGATATTAGGGATATTATTTGATATTTTGTGATTTCCTACGATTATGTTAGATAACTTATTTCCTTTCATATGAGTTTTGAGTATAAATACCCTTCAAAGTGCAATTGGAAGTCAATTGAGTAAAGATGTAGTCTTTTTTTTATTATCTCCCCCTCTCTCGAGTCCCATAATTATTTTTACATGGTATCAGAGCCCGAAATTAAAACATAAACACTAGAATCCATAGTACCCATTGTCAATCAAGGATTATCTCTAACTAGCCTCCATATATCTCACCGGTGACTCAAGATTGAGGTCTCCTAGGTTCCGACAACCTCACCAAGCGTCGCCCAGGTCTCGGTGACCTTCCGGCGACCTCACCTAGCCTTGCTCAGGTCCTAACGACCACTTGACGACCTCGCACAGAGTTACCTAGGTCTCGGTGACCTCGTCCAGTGTCGCCCAGCTCCTAGTGACCCATCAGTGACCTTGCATAACGTCACACAAGTCTCGTTGACCTCAGTCCAGTGTCTCCCAAATCAAGCGATCCCAATCCATGGTCGTGCACTACTAGCTTGTGACATTCTGATTTTCAAACAATTTCAGGCACAGTAATGAGAAGTGTGTATCTAGAGATAGATTTCAGTCACATTCCGCTCGAACCTGATCAATTGGCGTAGACTAACCAAAAGGGAAAGGCTAACGAGAGACGAGGTACGTGGACCTGGGGAACTCGGATAGGAATGACGCTTTGACCATAAGGATTGTCGAGGGGATATTTAGAGCCACAAAAAGGCCGATCCAAGAACGATTAAGGGATGCCTTGTGAGTGTCATACGAGTGAAGCGCGGGTGATGCCGCTTAACAAACATATGATTTGCAAAACTTTCCTAAATCGGACGGTGAAGATCGAGACCTTAGGAGCTAGTGATAGACTCTCATAATTACATGACAACCAAAGCCACCACAAATTGACAAGCCCTAAGCGTGATATGAATCACAGGGTCGATACACGTAATGTCTACGAAAGCCACCCATCGGTTCGGGATAGGCTAGAACCACGTCTGATAGAGAAAACTATCAGAAATGAGCCTTGAAAGATTTGAAATAGAAAATCAAGAATTCCAACGTTATTCGGATTGGCCATCGCCCTATTGAAGATTTCCGAAACGAGAAAAACGATGTTCTGAACATCGGGGGTAAAATGACCGTTTTGCCCTTCAAGCTTAGAACTTTGCCCAAGTAAATGAAGAAGGGAAAATTGGACATTTAACATCCCAAGGGCTACCGAAAATCAAGAAGGAATGAGGACCATTGGATCCTATTGGGAAGACAAAGTGACAAGTGTCACAAGATCAACCATGGACTAGTCAAGTCCAACTTTTACCACCTACCATTCCACCATTTGACCAAGGCCTTGAATATATAGCATTTTCTCTCTCCTCATCTCATTATTTTCGGTCAGACCACCCCAAGAGAGACAGAAAATAGCCGACCATCACCTCATCTTCTTCCTCCTTCATTCTGCACCGGCAACCAGCTTTTGGACCTCCACTTCGCCAGCCACCATGGCCACTTACAGCCACTATCTGCTGCCGGCCGACCACCACAACAAAGCTCCATGTCTTTTCAACATCCTCTAACAAGAATCAGAGCATTTGGAGCATCGAACAGTCCGGAGCAAGGATTCTCCCGAGAGTCGACGAAAACTGCTCTAATCTGAGGTAAGTCCGGTTTCTGACTTGTTTAGTGGCCGAAATCTTGGATTTTTGAGTTCAAATTTCGTGGAGATCTAGTAGACATGAAGATGATTCTGTGGTAGAAATTTGAGATGGATTTGATTAAGTTTTGACCACGAACCGGCCTTGTTAATCTTGCCCAGAAACTGCCAGATTCTGGTCTTAGGCGAACCGGCAGCGTTCGTTGGGTTTTCGCAGACCAATTGACCTCAAATCTTCGGTAAGCCTCCCAAATCCCTAAATAGACATGTTAAGAGATAGATTGATGGTTAAATGAAGGATTTAGGAGTAGATTGAAGGTTGGAAGTACACGGTTTGCACAAAACCAAAATGAACCGGTTGGCTCTATGCAAAACCGAATCTGTTGGAGGCTGAGATTGGTACTTTTGATTTTCAAATTGGTGTTCATGATGTGATGAGACGGTTAGACTTGTGTTATGGGTAATTGGGATTGATGGATTGAGGAAATTGAGCATGGAACTTGACTAATTGACTGGAAATGCTAGGTTGTGCGGTTGATTGGCCTTGAACCATGGTTGGCCGAGACCTTGAGGGTCCACGAGGAGTAACTTGGGTTGCCAAATCAAAGGTAAGGAATTCCTAACCCTAATTTAAGAAGATTGGACTCGATTGGGTAAGTCGAGGGCCGATGGGATCGATTTATGAGGAAATTCCCAAATGTGATAGCTTGATGTGTCCTAAGATGTATAGGATGAATGTATGTGACGTTGTCCATGCTTGAGTGATTGCCATGTTTGTACGTCATTTGATTTACCTGCATGCCATAGAATTTATGAAATGTGTTTGAATTGACACTTGCCACTAAGTATGCCTTTGAATTGAAAGTTAAAGCATAAGTCCTGATTGTGGCATGAGCATAGCATAGCATGGCCCTGAGGCGTGTGAGACACGAAGCGAAAGGTTGAGACCCTAATGCGACGAGGTCGCGGGGTGAAAAATGATTAGATGGCGTCCTGATGCGATGAAGTCGCGGGGCTGAGATAGCCACAGTCCTGATGCGATCGAATCGCGGGATAGAGTATGAGCTCATAAACCTTGCCTGGAGATGGACCAGGACCTGATACGTTTACGCGAGTCACCGATAACGGTCTAATGCGTTTACGCGAGCCGGGCCTGATGCGATCTAATCGCGGGCTAGAGAATACGGTAGGCAGAGGTTGATGGATGTGGTGAAGTGGCAGGCTGAGTATACCAATACATTATCATCTGAATGTGACATGAGTTCATTTTTGCATGCATGTCATTTATATGTCATTGCTTTATTGAATGGTGTCCTATCTGCCTGTAAGTTATGAGTTCGAAAAGATAGAGGATTGGAAGACTGCCTGAGTGGACGATCGGCCTAACCTAGGGTTAGGACCCACCTTACTGAGATTTATCTTCACCCTAGTGGGGACTTACATTTTTCAGGTTCTAGGCGAAAGAAGCGCGAGCTTGCCAAGGATTGGCATTTGAAGAGAAAGTGGACCAATTATACCTTGGATGAAATTGTTTTCTTTTTGTGGTATTAGAATCATACTCCTGATTGGTGGATTATAGAATTGAATCCTCGAGAATGAATTAATGAGATTTTGTTATTTATGTCCTAAGTCATCTGTATGTTGTTGTATTTATATGACGAGGGATGACATCGCTTTTGCATGCATTCTTTAAAGGAGTTATAAGGAATTGGCCATTGGATCCTGGAGTATTCTTAAATGAACGGCACGGACATGGATGTTTGCGCGCTCGCCGGGTTTGGGGCGTGACATCCCCATTCGATTTGGTATCAGAGCAAAGTCAGCTCGATCCAAGGTGATTGAGACTTGGAGTGATAAGGAGCGATGACTTGAGGACAGTTGGATATTGAGGCCTATAGGACTAGGCATGGATTGTTGAGTCTCGAGGATGGTAGGCCTGAACTTGTGTACTCTTCAAAGGTCCTAGAGTTGACTTTAATGGGTTACCTTGAGTTATGAGGTGATTAAGGTTTAAGTGGAAGCAAACTAGGATTTAGAGAGTTAAAAGAATGGACCTTGAGGTGGTAATTGTGCTTGAGGATAATAGGAAATTGCTTATGAATGAAGGGTCAATTGAGGTGAATGATTGTGATCTTGATTTGTCTATGACCCAACTTGAGGAGTACGAATTATAAAGAGACGACTGAAATTAGTAGATTCAGGCTTGAATTACATGGGATTTTGATGGTTTTAGTTATTGATTGTTATTGGCAACGTTGGATAATATGAGTTGAGATGAATACGAGGAGTACCTGAATCAAAGATCAGTGGTGATCGGCTACATAAGGAGTTGATTTGAATGTTGATTGGACTTGAGGTATAGGGTTGAATTTAGGTAATTGATCTGTGAGATGTGACGATCATTGGTGGAATTAGAACTCCTGAATGGATAGGAATTGATCTGAAGGCATTTTTGTTATGACCAGTGGTAAGGACGGTCATGCTGTGTTTATGCTGGTGGCTTTGAAATGAAAGTCGATGAGGGTGCATGCAGCGACTTATCGCTGTTGGACTTAATAAACCGCCACTTGATATGGGACAAGTTGATGGGATACCTACAAACTGTGATGAAACATGGTATGGGACATGTGGAACGGAGCTTTCTCCGTAGATGTATGGCTTGAAACAATCTACATCGACTAAGTATGATGAGGGCGGGAAGTGATCACCGAGACAGAGTGGTTCGGACAAGGAGCGCCTCTTAGCAGGCTTCTAAGATGGCAGAGACAAGAATGACCCAAGTCATAACTTGAAAGGAAAAGCCTGGGTATCAGGTTGAGTCCAATTGCGGATAAGAATGTATAGCACAAGATTGATTCTCATCAAGAATGATTGAAAGTGGCATGACCTGTGTAATGGTGCCTATGAGAGGCATGTTTAAATGCTTTGTGCTTGGCGATAAATGCCCTTGGAAAAAGAAAAGTGAAGGTTGTGATGGGCCTGTTAGGCATGTTTGATGATTAGTATCATGTGATTGGCTTGGCCAAGATATAACTGAGGAGTTAGATGACGTATGGGTTTATACCCTTGGAACCGAGGCATGTTAAGATGAGATAGTTTGTTGTGACTATGTTAGTATGGCAAATGCCTCTAGGCCTAGAGTATGAGCTTTTAACCTAGTGAATCGCTGTCTTGAGTGCTTGATTGATAGTTGCCTAGTTGAGGCTAGCTTTGCAGTGGTCGTTAGTTCAGAAGTTGCCTCGTTGAGGTTGGCTTAAGGAATGATTACAGATCAAGGATGATGTGAGATCCTTGGATATTTGGCAATTAGTTGAGAATCTCCTATGTGTCATCAGAGAGTCGTTTTAGGACCACTGATGGTTCATAGTGATGAATGATGACATGAACAGCTTGAGACTGCCGGATTGAGTAAATGACTTAAGTCTTGAATTCCTAAGGGAAATCATAGTGGTTCAAGTGACATGAGAATCTGATAAGATTGAAGGACCAAGGTATAGTCGCTAGAGTAGCACTTGGCCGGTGTATGTGAGATACGAGAAGATTTAAGGATTAAGATGGATCATGAGAACTTAATGAGGTTGAACGACCAAGGTGTGGTCGTAAAAGAGCGTTGGGCTCGAGGATACGTGGTATGATAAGATCCAAGAATAGAGATGGATCATGAAATTGAGTAACTATGGGCGATTTGAGTAACGAGTACTAAAAGAGGATATGGCTCGATCGGTTGATCGTACGAGACCCAAGAGCTGAATGGGTCGTGAGGACTTTAAAAGGAAATGGAAAAAATTGCTGATTAAGCAAGCTCGGAGAGGAGCTGCCGTGATTCTCTAAATCACTATGGTGGTGAATGCTTGTGCTGAAGAGTTAAGTGACGGAAGTCATAAGAAAAGGACTCGGAGTAAGTCTTTTCGTGATTGAATGTGTGGGTAGGATCACGAGAGTTTGAAAAAGCCTGTAAGATTATGTATAAGGCTGAAATTGATTAAGCCAAGTCGAGGGATGAGGTTCGAAATCGTCTCCCTCTAGATTGAGGATTTTGTGAGAAAACCTCAGAGATTTTGGGTGTACTAAAGAAGGAAAGTAACCCTGGCAATACTAGCCCTAAGAAGCTATTGAGGATTGGTGAAAGGTCACTAGAGAAAGGATTTCCTCGGAGGCATGAGATTTGCCTAGCCAACTTCTATTAAGTTATTCGATGGGAAGTATCGTCCTAGGGTCGCTTGGATCCTAATACTTTGTAAGGATCGAAGGATGATCGACCTGTATGAGACGGAGTTCTCAAGGTCGCATGAGCATATGGTAAAAGTGGTCGGAGACCCTTGAATAAGATAAGTAGATCCCTGAATGGATTGGAATGTGAAAGCCTTGTAGCTAGTGGTTATTCCGGACTTTGAGGAATGTTAATGAGATCTAGTAAGAAAAGTGAATGATTGGAAGGTAAGTGAGTAGTAAGTCTTTTCTGTTGTGAATAAGGTCGAAGAAGAATCGGCATGCTAAATTGCCTGAAGTTAATGATTTCCTGGGATCGGTTGAGTGGATTGAAATCATGAGAAATGAAATCATGAGTTGCTATTCCCTAAGGAATAGGGCATTGATCTTAAAGAGCGATTGGGCCATGAAATGGTCACTGACAAGGGGAAAAGTGAATGAACTTGATAGCCCTGATTGGTTATGATTTCAGTGAATGATTTAGTAAGCGAAAAGAGCGCTTAGAGAATACCCTCAATGTGATTTGAGGAAATCGAATTGACCATTTGACAAGCGAACAGGTGAAGACCCAAGGACGAACAGGTATTGTCACTGGAGGTGACTGAGTTATAGAAAAGAGAATGTGAAAGCAAGGTGGCACTTGAGTTATGGAGTAAAAGTATCACCGTTGGTGCAGACTCCCAGATTGTTGTCCTATGGAATGAGAAGGACAAGGTGAATTGAAATCGAGGAAATGCCACAGAGTTGTGTAGTTTCTTCCTTAGGGTAAGAGACCCCTATTGTAAAAGGAAAACTCTAAATTGTCTAAGTACGAAGAACGAGCGTTTGTACCGAGAAAGAGGATGCAGGACTTGAATAATTCCTGGAAGTGAAATCTGAGAGACCGTCTTGAAGACAATGTTAAATTCTAGGATGATGTTGACGTTCAGTGGAACAAACGGGATTGGATAAGGTCAACTTAGCAACTGTGAAACTCAGAGGCTAACATTAATGCTTCCCGAAGAGAAGAGTGACAAGGATAAACGAAATGTTGTGCGGTCCTAGAGGAGACATATGATGACAGAGAGCCAAGGTCTGAGCTCTCAAGTGAAAAGTGTGAGGAATAGTAGAAAGAAGTTGATATCAGTTGAATTAAGTACCCAAGGAATGATTGAGTTGGTCGTTACCGTCTTGAGAGACGATGGTTGAACTCATGTAAGGAGCCATGCGAAACATGAACAGTTATGAGGGTGTCATGTGGGCTCTGAGAAAATGTCTATTGCCCACTAAATGTGAAAAGCACAGGTTGTGAACCTGATGAAGTGAGATTCATGCATTGGAATAAGTGATAAATCCTTTGAGGATTAAAATGAGTGATGAATCGACTATAGTCGATGCGAGTTGCAGAAAGTGCAAGCTTCACGGGATTGATGAATGATAATAGACGGACCGTTGAAAGATTTCCCACAAGAGCTGCTCCATTGATAAAAATGGATTAAGGGCTAGATGTAAGGCAAGTGGACGGATGAACGTGAAAGGAGTTTCAAGGACTCGAATTGAGCTAATGACTATGAGGTTTATGGCGAGTCAAGTTGAAGATTGAAAAGCTTGTGAAGGTCGTAGTGACACGATGCAAAATGAAACTCGAGGCATAATAATACAATGTGAAATGGATATGGTTGGAATGTTGTAAAGATAATGCCATATGAATTGACATGCTCAGAGCATGATAGGATTGGTGGTGAATGTCTTCGTGATAGAGTTGGGAAATGTTGTTTGAGTAAAAGAATGTTGCAAGGCTACACCTACTACGAGAGTATAAGATAGCGATTTCCCAAGGGGAATTGAACAAGAGGCAACGCAGATGTATAGAATTGCGGGTGAATACGAGAGCGTTGCTTAAATGAAGAAAAGACCTCGAGAATTGTGAGAACTAAAGGAGGTTAAGGGTATAGATTGCTTAAAGGAATTGAAGGTGAGGCATGTGGAACAAAGTAACCGCCCAAGTGTTATTATAGCAATGTTCATATCGCTGAGGAAGGGTGAACTGTTTAACGGATGTTTACAAGTGAGAGTTGAACATTGAGAAATGGGCGATGGAGGGACAGATCTTCCCTCAAGTTGGAAGTTCGTTAATGGACTAATGTGATGGCTATTGGAAATATCTAGCCTGAGAGTCGAAAGGAGATTGAGATGTATCATGATTAAACACCGATGCTGGAGAGATTACAGAAATGGATGAAACTCTAGAGGTCATGGACGGAAGTACGAGTCCAGCATTGAAGAGAAACTAAAGGAGGTGACCTCGTTGAAATTCAAAAGGGGAATTATAGTGTTTCCTGGGGATGGCACAAAGATGTGCCAAGATGCATATATATATCGGTGATAAGGTTGAGAGTTGAAAGTTGTATATCTTGTAGTCGAGCACTAGGGGTGCCGATAGAAGGGAACGACATGACGATGAAAGTTGAAGGACCACTAGATCCAAGGGAAGTTTTGGATGGAATCAAAAATGGATTACTACGGAAGTAATCATGTAACTGTTTAAGGAGTCGATAGAACCATAATCCGATTTGGATAATGAAGAGCAAATTGATAAAGCCTTGAAATCTCTGTTGGCGTAAGAGAAGGTTCGAAAGGAGTGATACGCCTAATGGTGTGGATAGAAAGAGTGCATACCAGTGAGGGCTTGGTAAAGATGGTTATGGATAAATGAAAGAGTTAGAGTGAACTCTCAAAGAAGAGCTGCTGTCCAATGATGTAAATGCCAAAAGAGAATGGAGAGAAGCCCATTAGATTGAGAACTATAAGGGACAAGTCCTAGAGAAGGATGGCCTTGAGTTGGAAAGGACAAATAAGATCGTCAACCCATGGAAAGGATTATCCAGAAAAGTGACGATGCGACGAGATGCCTATACCCCCGAGGGATTGGATGGAGTAGAATGTTGTGAATTTCGAGGATGAAATTTCTTTAAGGGGGGAAGAGTTGTGACATTCTAATTTTCAGACAATTTCAAGCTCAGTAATGAGGATTGTGTATCTAGAGATGAATTTCAGTCGTATTCCGCTCGAACCTGATCAATTCGAGTAGACTGACCAAAAGGAAAAGGCTAACGCGAGACGACGTACGTAGACCTGGGGAACTCGGATAGGAATAGCGCTTTGACCATAAGGTTTGTCGAGGGGATATTTAGAGCCACAAAAAGGCCGATCCAAGAACGATTAAGGGATGCCTTGCGAGTGTCATACGATTGGAGCGCGGGTGATGCCGCTTAACCAACGTATGATTTGCAAAATTTTTCTAAATCAGACGGTAAAGATCGAGACCTTAAGAGCTAGTGATAGACCCTCACAATTACATGACAACTAAAGCCGCCACAAATTGACAAGCCCTAAGTGTGATATGAATCACGGGGTTGATACGCGTAATGTCTGCGAAAGCCAACCATCGGTTTAGGATAAGTTGGAACCACGTCTAATAGAAAAAACTATCAAAATGGAGCCATGAAAGATTTGAAACGAAAAATGAAGAATTCCAACGTTATTTGGATTGATCGTCGCCTTATCGAAGATTTCTGGAACGAGAAAAATCACGGTCTGAATGTCGGGAGAGTAAAATAACTAGTTTGCCCTTCAAGCTTAGAACTTTGCCCAAGCAAGTGAAGAAGGGCAAATTGGACATTTAACCTCCCAAGGGCTGCCAAAAATCAAGAAGGAATGAGGGCCATTGGATCCTCTTGGGAAGACAAAGTGACAAGTGTCACAAGATCAACCATGGACTAGTCAAGTCCAACTTTTGCCACCTACCATTCCACCATTTGACCAAGGCCTTGAATATATAGCATTTTCTCTCTTCTCACCTCATTATTTTTGGCCAGACCACCCAAGAGAGAGAGAGAATAGCCGACCATCACCTCATCTTCTTCCTCCTTCATTCTGCACCGGCGACCAGCTTCTGGACCTCCACTTCGCCGGCCACCATGGCCACTTAAGGCCACTATCTGCTGCTGACCGACCACCACAACAAAGCTCCATGTCTTGCCGACATCCTCCAACAAGAATCGGAGCATTTGGAGCACCGAGCAGTCCGGAGCAAGGATTCTCCCGAGAGTCGACGAAAACTACTCCAATCTAAGATAGGTCCGGTTTCTGACCTGTTTAGTGGCCGTAATCTAGGAGTTTTGAGCTCAAATTTCATGGAGACCTAGTAGACATGTAGATAGTTCTGTGGTAATATGATGGATTTGATTAAGTTTTGACCACGAACCGGCATTGCTAATCTTGCCTAGAAACTGCCATATTCTGACCTTGGGCGAACCGACAGTGTTCGTTGGGTTTTCGGCAACCAATTACCTCAAATCTTCGGTAAGCCTCTCAAATCCCTAAATAGACATGTTAAGAGATAGATTGATGGTTAAATGAAGGATTTAGGAGTAGATTGAAGGCTGGAAGTACACGGTTTGCTCAGAACCGAAATGAACCGGTTGGTTCTATGCAAAATCGAATCTGTTGGAGGCTGAGATTGGTACTTTTGAGTTCCAAATTGGTGTTCATGATGTGATGAGACGTTGAGGGTTGTGTTATGGGTAATTGGGATTGATGGATTGAGGAAATTGGGCATGGAACTTGACTAATTGACTGGAAATGCTAGGTTGTGCAGTGGATTGGCCTTGAACCATGGTTGGCCGAGACCTTGAGGGTCCATGAGGATTAACTTGGGTTGCCAAATCAAAGGTAAGGAATTCCTAACCCTATGTTAAAAAGATTGGACTCGATTGGGTAAATCGAGAGCCGATGGGATTGATTTATGAGGAAATTCCCAAATGTGATAGCTTGATGTGTCCTGAGATGTATAGGATGAATGTATGTGACGTTGTCCATGCTTGAGTGATTGCCATATTTGTACGTCATTTGATTTACCTGCATCCACAGAATTTATGAAATGTGTTTGAATTGGCACTTGCCACTAAGTGTGCCTTCGAATTGAAAGCCAAAGCATAAGTCCTGATTGTGGCATGAGCATAGCATGGCATGGCCCTAAGGCGTATGGGACGCGGGGCGGAAGGTTGAGACCCTAATGCGGCTAGGTCGCGGGGTGAAGAATGATTAAATGGTGCCCTGATGCGACGAAGTCGCGAGGCTGAGATAGCCATGGTCCTGATGCGATCTAATTGCGGGACAGAGTATGAGCTCATCAACGTTGCCTGGAGATGGACCGGGACCTGATGCGTTTACGCGGGTCACCGATGACGATCTGATGCGTTTACGCGGGCTGGGCCTGATGCGATCTAATCGCGGGCTAGAAAATACGGCAGGCAAAGGTTGATGGATGTGGTGAAGTGGCAGGCTGAGTATACTAGTACATTATCATCTAAATGTGACATGAGTTCATTTTTGCATGCATGTCGTTTATATGTCATTGCTTCATTGAATGGTGCCCTATCTGCTTGTAAGTTATGAGTTCAAAAAGATAGAGGATTGGAAGACTGCCTAAGTGGACGGTCGGCCTAACCTAGGGTTAGGACTCACCTTACTGAGATTTATATCTCACCCCAGTGGGGTCTTACATTTTTCAGGCTCCAGGTGAAGGAAGCACAAGCTTGCCAAGGATTGACATTTGAAGAGAAAGTGGACCAACTGGACCTTGGATGAAATTATTTTTTTTATGTGGTATTAGATTTATACTCCTGATTGGTGGATTATAGAATTGAATCCTCGAGAATGAATTAATGAGATTTTGTTGTTTATGTCCTAAGTCATCTGTATGTTGTTGTATTTATATGACGGGGGATGGCATCGCTTCTACATGCATTCTTTAAAGGAGTTATAAGGAATTGCCCATTGGATCTTGGAGTATTCTTAAATGAACGGCATGGATAGGGATGTCCGCACACTCGCCGGGTTTGGGGCGTGACATAGCTGGTGTTGCTAGAAGTGGTCTATGTCAGAAAACCCAGAAATCGATGTTGTTGAACATGATTTTTTCTCGCCTCAAGGCAATAACTGTTCGACGGTTATCAAGGCACGCCTATAAATACCTATAGGTATCCAGCATATAGGTAGACACAACACAACAAATAAGTCTTTATATTTTCAATTAGCTTTTAGCCTAGCTGTAACTTTCAGATTCTCGTCGTTGATTCAATTCCGACGTGTTTCATATCTAGAGATGGGTGTCGTCAATTAGATTTCGATATCTGCTCACCCAGTCAAATACCGTCGATTAAATTTCGATGTTGTATTGGTTTCATCCACTCGACTAGTGCCATTGATTAAATTTCGGTGTTGTGTCATATATTTCCACCCACCCAGTGTCGTATTTCGACGTAGTGTCCTACAATAAGGTTCAGCATCGTCGATTCAATTCCGGTGTTGTATCTCACTTACAATTCTTCGAAGTAGTTCGACAAGTTTCATCGAAGTAGTCATCAGAAGGTCTGTCGAAAATCCTATACTAGGCTGTGGAAAAGTACGCTTTTATCAATACATCTTGCTTTGACACCCTCTGTCCAAAACTTGCCCGGAACCCTTCTTACTTAAAGAACTACTAACATTCGATAAAAGGAATTTTTCGCGTTTACAACCTCTTTGGGCTTCAACCTCTTGGGCCGAATGCTGAGAAACCCAGTTAGGCCTGTCCGAGAGAATTTTATGCGTAACAATTCCTTTTTGGCATGCCTGGTGGCACCAAGGTGATAAGTTTGAGAGAGTGCTATGCCACGTACAAGAGGTCGTAGCAACGCAGACGAAGACAAGTTCATGGAGGAAGTACCACGAGCGGAGTCCTCAACAATTCAAGGAATCCAAGATCCGCCTCAGACTGAAGATGGCGAGGTTCAGCGACGACCCATTGAAGAGCCAAGGCGAAACCCTGACGTGACGCCAGTCATGCTATCCTCAATGAGGCGTACGATTGAGGAATCCCAGAATGAGTTTTCTAATCACATGCTCCATGTTTAATGGTGAATCCCTAGATAATGAGCAATTAGTTGAGAGTTGCCTAAGCACTACTGGATGGTTGATTAATGGTGAAAGATAATGAGATGAGCAGCCTGAGACTGCTAGACTTGAGTAGATAACTTAAGTCTTTGATTCCTAGAGGGAATCATAGTGGTTCAAGTAAAATGAGAACCTAATAAGGTTGAACGACCAAAGTAAGGTCGCTAGAGGAGCACTTGGCTCGAATATGCAAGATATAGGAAGATCTAAGAACTAAGATGGATTATGAGTATTGAGTAAAAATGAGTAACTGGAGTATGAGTAATGGAAGAGAATATAGCTCAATTTTGTTAATAGTGCAAGATACAAGTGTAATAAGGGGTCATGAGAACTTTAAATAGAAATGAGAAAAATTGATGGGTAAGCAAGCTCGAGGAGGAGTTGCCATTGTTGCCTAAGTCACTAAGGTGGCAGATATTAGTGTTGATGAGTTAAGTAAATGGAAGTCATGAGAAAGATGACTATGAGATTACTTATTTCTAAATTGAAAATGTGGGAAGAGCCGCGAGAGTTTTGAATAGCTTGTCAAATGGATCACTAGGTTGAGGTCAACTAAGGTTCCACGTAGAAAGTGAATTTGAAATTGCCTTCCTCTAGATTTGGGGATCGTGGTAAGAAAACCTTAGAGGTTTTGGGTACATGAAGAAAAAAAGTGACCCTAGCAATTATTAGCCTTAAGAGGTCGTCGTTGATTGGTGAAAGGTCACTAAAGGAAAAGTTTCCTTGAAGGCATAATACCTAATTGGATTACCATGTCGATTTGATTAACGAGAGGTACTTTTCTAAGGCTGCTTGAGAATAAAGGTCGGTTGAACACTAATAACCTTGCAAGGACCTAAGGAAGATCGATCAATTGAGACAGAGTTCTTAAGGTTCCCTAAGTTATTAGAAGTGGCCGAGGACCCTTGAATAAGACAAGTTAATCCCTGAGTGGATTGAAACTTGCGAGCCTTATGGCTAGTTGTTATTCCTAAATCTGAAAAACTCTAATGGATTTTAATGAAAGGAGTGAACGATTGAAAGGAATATGAATAAGAGAACCACTGCTCATGGATTACGAGAACAGAAATGTCCATTATAGAGCGTGGAGTGTGCTTGTGGGAACTGGCTATTGCCTTGGCATGGGACTCGTAATGAGAGATTGACCTTTTTTCTCTTCCGTCATGGGGAAAATTAAGGGAAGAGTTATGTCATTTGTCTGACATTGTTGATTAAAATGAGAATGATTGAAATTGAGTCGAAATCACTAGAAGTAGCATTGCGAGTTATCACCCCAACAAATAGGGCGCTATTTCTTAAGGACAATTGGACCATAAGATGGTCGTTGATAAAAAGGAAAGTGATTGGACCCGATGGCCTTAGCTATTCGTGGTTTTAATGGAAGATTGAATAAGCAAAAGGTTGCTTGGACTGTAACTGTATGGCGATTTGATGTAATCGAATTGAATTTTCGATGTGTGGAAGTGTGGAAACCGAAGAAGAACCTCGATTTCTTATAACGTTGTTACTTGAGGTGATTGAGTCATTGAAAGAAGAATGTTAAGTATGGTGACATCTGAATCCTGGAGCAAAGGTACTGTTGTTGGTGCATACTCCAAGATTGACATCCTATGAAATAGAAAGAACAAGGTGGATTCGAAGTAAGAGAATGTCACTGAAGTGTCTAGTTACCTTCATAGGGCAACAGATTCTAGTGTGAAAGGAAGAGAAAATCTAAATAGTCTTGGTATTAACATTTAGCGTTTGGATTAAGGAGGAAGACGCAAGGTTTGGATGATTTTTGGAAGTTAAGTTCGAGAAACTATCTTGTAGATAGCGTGGAATTCCAGGATAACGTTGATGTTCAGCTAAATGGATGAAATTGAGATAAGGTCGCATTAGTTGGTTATGGAACCAAAAGGTCAAGGCACTAATGATTCTCGAGAAAAGTGTGACAAAAATAAATAAAATATTACATGGTCCAAGTGGAGACCCATAAAGTGAGGGCCAAAGTTTGAGCTCTCAAGTGAAGAGTATGAAGGACAGTTTAAATGATTTAACATCTTATAGCAAGAAGCTGATAATAGTTGGATTGTGTATCCGAGGAATAATTTGGTTGATTATTACCGTCTTAAGAGACGGTGATTGGTCTCATTTAAGGAGTCGTGAGAAACATAAACAATCTTTGAGAGTATTTTGTGGACCTTAAGGAAAATGATCATTGTATGCTAAATGTGAAGAGCACGAGTTGTGATAAGGTAAGATTCCTTAGTCATGAATTTTCTGGGAAATGAGATCTTTGTGAAGCCTTTGTGTCACACCCCGCTCATCAGGCACGAGAGCGCTACACCCTACAAGCACAAACTTTCTCGAATGTCCCAAGATTCACATATATCGAGATATGCATAATATCATTAGCATGCGAAAGCGACAATATACAAACTCCTCCATACAATAAAAAAGAGGACCAGGGTAACAAGAATGCCAATAAATAAATATAATCTCCCAACTGTTCATACAAGGCACTGGCAAACTAAAGCTGCTGGTCGGTAAGAGTGACAGGGTCAGTACAAAAAGGGGGTCATCATCATCTTCAAAAGAAATAGGGTATCGAGACCATCATCAAAATATATCAATCCAGAAAACGGAAGCCCCTAAGTCGAGCTATTGGAGTCGTCAGTCTTCTCAGCATCCTCAGTGGGCTCGTACTCCGAGAAAGTCTCTCAGCTAACCTCCACCGTATCCTCTATCGTCTCGTCAGCTGACGGTTCCACCAGGTCGTCCTCAGTTGCCTCGATCTCGATGACCTTGTCAGTATCTTCCAAGGTTGGGGTCCTATCGGGAACATTCATTGAGCCAGTTGCTGACCCCTCGGCCTCCACCAAATCTCAAGCGGGATGACACCAACTGGGGATTACCCAACGGGGTACTTCAGTGGGCTTTAGTGGTCCCGTTGTCACTTCCCCTATTTTCCTAAACCAAGCCTCGAATCTATGAGGCTTCCAGCTCTTTGCACCATCGTCAATCCAGACTACCGTGCACTTTCTAACGTATACGGTTCTCTGTCCGTCCGAGAACTCCTCAAAATAAACAGACATTTCCTTCGAGTCACCAAATTCGATTGACCACATTTTCACAGTCTAAGATCTGAAAATATGATCTCGCGAAGGGGTGGGATTTACATTTCAATAAGATAGGTCCTAACCCTAGGTTAGACTGACTGTACACTCAAGTGAGTAAATTACAAACAACGATGCACAAGAAATCACATGAGGCATTCCACAATCATTAAATAACATACGGATACAAACGAGTGTCAAGCATGCAATCATGGCATCGTGTCATATTAGTGAAATCAAGCACATATTATCAAGCCAAATCACACCTCTCACCCTTCCATGCCTCCATTGATTCACGCCCGCGTTTAGAACGCCTGAAGTTCGGTCCGCGTAAATACGCCTCACACCATCTCATTTACAAACTCGCGTAAATGCATCAGGTTTTCAATTTCAATCCAGGCATGTGTTGACACATCTCAAGTTCCATCCCGCGTCTCAACGCATTAGGACATTGGCCATTTCAACCCCGCATCTCGTACGCCTCAGGGTATCATTCAATTCAAACCCCGTACCTCAGCACCTCAGGGTATCCATCCACACAACCCCGCGTCTCAACGCTTCAGGGTGTTGCAAGTTCTTCAAGCATGCCAAATGCTCATTTCAATTCAGACTCATGATCAATCGTAAACTCATGCAGCAAGCAACACATCTATGGCATGCGAGATAATTAAATTCAACACTCAAATGCAACAATCAATTCATGGCACAAGCATTGTCAAGCATTCAAGCCATCTATATCTATCAAGGACGCACAATAGACAATCACACCTTAAACTTTCCAGAACCAATCTAATTTTCACACTCAATTCACCCAATCGAGTCCAATCCTCCTAGCCAAGGCTTAGAAACTTCTTACCTTGTGCTAAACCAACACAAATCTTCTCTCAAGCACTTCAATGGTTCGGTCCTAATGGTCCAAGAACAATTCAACCACGCGACCTAAGGAAATTCATCCAATCGCCAATTTTTCTTGCTCAAATCGTCAATTCACTAAACATACACCTCATTGACATATCGATTAACATCCTCATACTTCTCAACGATGAATTTAGAGCTTAATTCAACTCCCAACAGCCTCCCACAGATTCGGTATGCACAGAACCGAAATAGGGCATTTTTGGTTATGTGCATATCTCAACTAATCAACCCTCAAACTAAGTTAAATCCTCAATTTATTCACTAATCCACTTGCTAACATGTAGTTCTAGGAGTTGGGAAGCCTCACCAAAAATTTGAAGTCAAGACGACGCCGGAAAATCTTTGAACGGCGCTGGTTCCTCCAAGTCCTCAACCGGTCAGTTTTTATCCTTCCAACACAAGACCCATTTGGGGTCAAAACTCCATCAAATTTATCCAAATACCACAACTCAATCTACAAGTCCTCTAGATGTCCACAAAATTTGGTCAAAAGATTCAAAGGATTCGCGGTCTTATGGAGTCTAAACAGTAGCTTACCTCCAGCTGCGACGGTTTCGTCAACTTCCGGGAGAATGGCTGGCCGGAGCTCCTCATTAAATCAAATGACTTGATTCCACTTGGAGGTTATCGACAAGAGGATGAGAAATGAGCTGAGGGTCGGCTCGGCGGCCGAAGTCGCCGGAAGTGGTAGTCGACGACGGCGAAATCGGTGGGCAGAATCGGTCGACTGGAGCTCTCTCGGCTGGAGAAGAAGAAGAAGAAGAAAATGAAGATTGTGATGGTTGTGGAGTGTTCGGCTGAAGTGAGGGAGAGAGAGAGGTATATACACAAATTTGAGAGTCAACCAAGATTGAATGGTAAGTTAAAAGTACGTCCATCAATGTCATTGCCTAATCCTTTGACACTTGTCCATATGTCAATCAAGATTCATCCAATGGCTGTTTTTTTTTCTCATTTTCGGCAGCCTTGGGGTGTTGTGAAAGACCAAAATGCCCTCATTCCATTTATTAAGGCAAGGTTAAGGCTTGAGTGGCAAAATGTTAATTTTACCCTCGACCTTTAGAACGTCATCTTTCTAATTCTAATTTTCTTCGATAAGGTGATAGTCAGTCCAATTATAATGTTGGAATTCTTGATTCTCTATTTTCTAATTTCGAGACTCGTTTCTGAATCGATCCTCTATCCAATGTGATTTCAGCCTATCCCGAATTGACAGGCGGCTTTTGCAGACGTTATGCGTATCAATTCTGTGATTTATATCACACTTAGGGCTTGTCAATTCATGGTGACTCTAGTTGTCATGTAATTGCAAGGGTCTATTACTAGTTCCGATGATCTCGATCATCATTGTTCGATTTAGGAAAATTTTACAAATTATACATTAGTTAAACGGCATCACCCATGCTTCAATCATATAACGCTAATAATACATTCCTTAATCGTTCTTAGATAGGCCTTTTATGGCTCTAAATGTCCCCTCGACAATCCTTATGGTCAAAGTGTCATTTCTTATTTGAGTTCCTTAAGTCCACGTACTTTGTCTTGTGTTAGCCTTTCCCCTTTGGTCAGTCAACTCGAGATTGATCAGATCCGAGCGAGATACGACTAAAATACATCATTAGATGCATTCTCATTAATGAGTTTCGAAATGACAGGAAAAATCAGAATGTCACACCTTGAGGATTGGAATAAGTGATGAATCGACTAAGGTCGATGTGAGTTGCGAAAATTGAAATTTTCCTGGGATTGGTAAATTGTTATAGACGGATCGTGGGAAGATTCCCCACAAGAGCTATTTCATGGATGAATGAATAAGAAAAAAAAATTTTGATGATATAAGTCAAGTTCATGACTACGCCGACAATGGCATTCCTGTTTGGAATCAAAAGGGTCGAGAGAATCATAATGACGTGACGCATGAAAGAAATTTGAGGCGTAGCAAGGCAAACTGAAGCAAGCTGTGCGAATGCACTGTGACAATAAGACCACATGAGTTGGAACGCCTAGTGCATAATTGGAATTGGCATGCAATTGTCTTTGCGATGGAGCTTGGGAAAAATTACTTGCACGGAGGAAGGTTTCAAGTTTATACATACCGCAAGAATATAAAGTGTTGGTTTTCCGAAAGGAACTGAATGAGAGGCAACGCCGTTGGGTGAAATTACTTATGGATACGGAAGCGCTGCTTGTGTAAAGAGAGACCTCACAATCATGTGAACTATAAGAGTTGAGAGACTGTCCCAAAGGGAACTAAGGAAAAGGTTACATTGATTGGAGATATTACCCAGAGGTCATGACTACGATATCCTATATCGTTAAGGAATGGTGAATTAAGTGACGGATGCTTACAATTGAAAAAGAGCATCGTGCAATTGATAATGAAGGAACAGACCTTACCTCGTGGAATAAGAGATTCAACTTCTAAATTGGAAGTTCGCCATGTAGCTAGTTTGATGGCTACCTGAAGCATCAAGCCTAAAAGTCGAAAGGGATTGAGATGTTGCGATGAACGGACCCTGATGCCCAATGAATTGTGGAAATAAGTCTAACATAGAGGAAATCCAGACTCCCGAGTACTTGGGAAAGAAACCTTGAAGTTGAGAATAGAACCCTTGAAGTCCCATGGATGAATGTACGAGTCCAATATTAAGGAGAAACTTAAAGAAATGATCTCATCGGCAATTCGAAAGGAGAACCATAGTGTCCAATGGGATGGCACAAAGGTGTGCCAAGACTTGCCTCAATACAATCGACGAAATGGATTAGAGGTTGGATTAGTCTAACTTATGTTCAAGTATTAGACGTGCCAACAAGAAAGAGGCATGACCTGGAAGGCTGATGGATTTCTAAGATCGTTGGAGATTTTCGAATAGAATTGAGAGGGAACTACTACGAAAGTAATTATGAACTTACTTGAGGAGTCAAAAACACTATGACTCGATTTGAATAATGGAGAGCAAGTTGATAAAGCTCGTGAATCCCTGATGGTACAAAAGGACATTTGAAGGGAGTGATAAGCCAAATAGTATAGGCATCAAAGAATGCATCCTTGCGATGGTTTAGTGATGGCGGGGGTAGGCAAAGATCTTGAGTTTGATGCCACGTTCTGGAAAAGCCTTCTGTCGAGGAATTTGAAAAGCAGGATTGCAGTATAACGTATATACCCTCGGACCAATAGATAAATTGAAAAGGCGATTTGAATACTCGAGAGTATACTACCGATAAATATTATGAATGTCAAATGGGAACAGAGGAAGGTGAGCATAGATTGAGGACAAAAAGGAAACGAGTGCTGATGGATAAGAATTGTTACTGGTAAAGACATTTTGGAAATGTCAAGTAACAAAAAGAGCTACTTTGTAAAGCAAGGAAGCGATGAGGCGTCGGTATCCCATAAGACTGGATGATTAGAAGGTTGTAAATTTCAAAGACTGAATTTCTTTAAGGGGGAAGAGTTGTGACATTCTGGATTCCGACCCTCCTCGAGTCTATTGACAGGAAATGGAATCTCGAAATTTGATACCGAGCAATGAACAATTGTGACATTTGAAAGGAATCGTACATCGCCAAATCGAAGGTAATTTAAATTAGAAAAATGAAGTTTTGGACAGAAAGTATAAAATTACCATTTTGCCCCTCAACCCTTACCCTTGTCTTAAGAATGGATTAAGGGCATTTTAGTCATTTGGCAATCTCTCTTAGTGGCAAAAAATATGAGGGTAGAAGGGTCAATTGCTTTGAGATATTATGAATGTCATGACAAGTGTCATTATTTGGAGGAAGCCTTCCACTTAGCATTTAATTATTGTCCAATCCAACTACCATTCAACCATTTGACTAAGGAGATTAGTGAAATACTCTCATCTCTCTCTCTCCTCATTTGCTTCAGTCGAAACCCTTCTTTCCCCTCATTCTCTCTTGATTCTTTTTCTTCTTCTTCTTCTTCTCTCGCTGCCTTGTTCCGACAGTCCAACTTTTTGACCATAATTTCTTCGTCCGACATCGGATTGAGATAAATCGCCGCCATCTGAAAGCTTATCATTTTGTCTTTCTAAGGACATATTATAAACTCAATTTGGCCCAACCATTTGTCCGATACGTCTATTTGAATGGGCAAAGATCAGGATGAGACAAAATTTGACCAGTTTGAGGAAGAGCTCATTTTCAGCCACTTCAAGAGCTCAATTGACCTCAAAATTTCTGTGAGGTATTCTATATTCATAGTACTAGAGTTGGCTGAGCTAGATTTATAAATTACTTTACGTTTGGTTGGGTTTCCATGGTTGAATTGAAGTGATTTTCGTATATCATAATCTGATTGCTTGAAGACCGAGTGGAATCGGCTTGATCAGAAGTCCTTGAGATGTTATTTTGCTTAGAAACTCACGTGAGACTCCTAGACATATAGATTAGTGTATTGGCAAGTTGGTTTTGTGATGAATTGAAGCTTAGGAGTGATTTAAGAGTTGTTGAATGTGATTTAACCAGAACCGATTCTGCCCTGCTTATAGACTGAGTAGACCGAACCCTGTAAGGGCTTGAGGAGGTGTCACATTGCCATAAAATTCCTTGTTAAGGCATCTTGAAATGTTAATTGATGTATTAATGAGGTGTGTGCTTGATGTGAGATTGGAATAGTAAAATTGATCAATTAGTGAATTTTTCTTAGGAGCCCATTGCTACTCTATTTCAGCCAGAGTATAACTAAGCTTGGTGAGGAGTTCTTGGTGGATTTTGCCAATTTAAATGAAGCGTAAGTGATCCTTAAACCTCTACTATGATTTTAGGACACTACTAGCTTATTTTGATTGATGAATTGATTAATTGGTGGATCGATTGTGCTTTAATTAGCGTTGACCGAATGTGTGTGTTGTGCGTCAAGCTTGGTGTGTTCATTTCGATGTGGAATTTGCATTTGATTGATGTGTGGCCTTGAATGGTCGTGCGATATATAAGCCTCGAGTGGTGAATGTACGATATTGATGCTCGAATTGGCTATTGAGCCCTTGAGGTACGATTGGCTAGAGTACCCTTATGCTATTAAAATGGCCAAAGTGCCCTATTGTGAAAGCATGATCAGAGTGCCCTCTTGCTATTGAAATGGCCAAAGTGCCCTATTGTGAAAGCATGGCCATAGTGCCCTTATGCTATTGAATTGGCCAAAGTGCCCTTATGCTAGTTAATTGGCCAGAAAGCCCATATGTGAATACATGGCCAGAGTGCCCTTATGCAAATGAAATGGCCAGAGTACCTTATTGTGAAATGAAAAGGCTATTGAGCTCATGAGAAACACATCGCGGCTACAGAGCCCTTGGCAATCAAAGAATGTGATGCCATTGTGATAATTCTAAAGTTATAAGTTCATTCTATGATTGTGCGTAAAGCTTGGTCTCATGAGGTTGAGTATTTTTTACTATGGTTCTTGTTCATGCCAATCATGTTTTAATGTTCGATATATGAATGCCACGTGCTAATTGTCTTGGTGGATTTCTACATATTGTGTTGTTGTAGAGTCTGGGGGGACCAATGGCCTAGTCTAAGTTTAGGGTGAACTTGCTGAGATTCATATCTCACCTCGTCGTGGGATCAACATTTTCAGGTCTCGGACATTGGAAATCCGAGCTTGCCATTGACTGATGTTGGAAGACAACTTTGGAAGAGATTAAATATTAACCCTTTTGTAACCTTGGGAATTGCTTAATGAATTTGAAGATTTAGAATTGTAACCTTTGAAATGTACCCTGTTTCTATCCTAAGTCATCTTATTGTTTTTATGTATGGAGTTGTTTTGTCGCTTACGTATGCTTGTATCCTTTGGAAGTATTGAATCTTCGTACAATGGATCCTGGGTTTCATCAAGAATAAATAGCCGTGGTGGGATGTTCGCGTGCCCGCCGGATTCAGGGTGTGATAGGCTGGGTCCAAACCTAAACCCTAAAACTGACCCTATTATAACCGGTTCTCAGTTTTTGAAATCGAGAATCAACCTTATTTGTCTTCGAACCTATTTTGGACTTGATCATGTTTATCAGTCCAGTTCCAGAATCTACTAGAGAACCTATTTTTCTTTTTTCTTTTTTCCCCATCAAAATAGTATGAGTATCGATGAAATGAGTAATAAAAATTACAATCCACCAAAAGTAACAATCCAAAATATAAGCAGTGAACTTTTAAAAGCAACAATCTAAAATTGGTTTTATGATACTACCTATGATTTTATGAAAACGATTAAAACTTAACACATAAACAATGGAATTTTAAAAGTAACTAGAAACCGATTATAAAATCGGTCCACTAGAATTGGGAACCAGACTGATTTCAACTTGTTCCTAAAGATTGAAACCGACACTCGGATTGGCTTGAGTGGGAACCGATTCCCAACCCTATTTTTTGGATGGGCCGATCCGGATTTCGGGTGAACCCAGTCTGGTGGCACACCCCTATTCACAACGTAAAAGAATTATTTTTGTTTGTTACATTTATGGTTAGCTATTATAATTTTATTAGGCAAAGGGACACCATAAGTACCAAAATTTGTGTATGGCCATCACTTTCATATCAATTTGCTGACTCGCTGAAATGCTAAATCGAAGATAAAATGATCCTTTAAGTGCCAAATTAGAAAAATTATGGGTAAACTGATTGTGTGGCATTTATTACTAAATTTTTAATCAAAGGTGGCAAATTTTTGAAATTTCAATCCACGTAGACTTCTACATTAAAAAATAAGCTAAAAATTAAAATGAAAAATATAAAATAAGCTAAAAATTTGTAGGGGTCTTGCATGCAGCGAGTGCCCTAGACGAGAATAACGACCCTGGCCAACCATCCCCAATCTCGGCGACCATTATTGGCGTTGGTGTGGCGGCGGCAAGGGTATGCAAGCCCTCATTGATTGCAAGTCCTCTCTCTCTCTCTCTCTCTCTCTCTCTCTCTCTCTCTCTCTCCCTTAAATTTCTTTTTTAAATTTTTTAGCTTAATTTTAGTTTATATTTAAATTTTTTATCTATTTAATATGATTAATTTCACATTTTTATTTTTTAATATTTTTCTTTTGAACTTTTAGCTTTTGCCATGTCGTCTTTAGATATTAACAAAAAAAAATTATCTTGGATTTTTGGCCAAGTTGGCATTTAAGTGATCGTTTTTTAAAAAAGTTGGTGCTTAAGTGATCAAATTTTTTTTTGACATTTACACAAATTTTGACATTTTTGGCATCCCTTCGCCAACTTTATTGGTACATGTAAAAATTTATATACCATGGTATAATGATCATAAATGACGTAATTTCACAATAATTACCTACAATGTTCATGACTTGATTAACCATTGAACGAGCTTTTTGATGATTGGTGAGATTGAATTGATGATTCGAACAATAGGTCCATGATTTGACATACCATTTTCATCCTTGAAACTTGTTTCTTAAAGTTGACCAAAGATTCCAGACCCTTGATTTTTGCTTGCATTGAGTCGGCGTTGTCCAACTCATCTATCACTACTGGTGGAGCTTCATGATGTACTTCCAGTAGCTACAAGATCACATTTGTTGCTCAGTTTGAAAATTTTGTGTCAACCCACTCGATATATCCACAATTGAAGCCTTTTCTATGCCTAGCGCATCCAAAGAACCTTGTCCCAAGATTATCTCGCATCCAAGCTGCTCTTATCGAACTCCGTAGCTCACAATAGCAATAATTTTGACTTCCATCTTCGTTTTGCTTATCTAATCTTGAGCCACAACCCGCTTTTGCCCTCCATTGTGAATGTAAGAGGTGATTTTTCCCAATTGGAAGATTTTCAAATTGGGGATTGGAGTTAGGGTTAGGGTTCTTGAATGACTTGTTTTGGATTTGCCCGAATTAGTTGAAGAAGTTAAGTTATTTCTTCAATACGACGTCATTTCGCATCTCTATTGCTGACTTCAGTTTCATGGTGAGCCACGTAGGATAGTTTTATATTAAATTAACACTGGGGGATTTCCAATGAGCCAAATCAGTGACTAACACTTTAGTGAATATTTCTTCAATTTTGTGGCACTCAAATGAGAGGAAAAAAAAAGTTACGGTACTCAATTGAACGTCGTACAAAAGTTATGATACTCTCAGTATACTTATCCCCAAACTATTTACTTTGGAATGAGCCCGTGGGCTCCCTTTAATTGATAGATTTCACACAATATTTATCGATTTGAAATGAAGTTAATCAATGCTAATGATTATTTATTCACTCCATGGGGAAAGGAGATGAGTCTTTGTCTCTCAAAATGATTGCCTTGAACTATTTTACATGTAAGCCAGTCTTTTATAATTTGAAGCACTTGTATATTCTTTACGCCTAGGACTAAATCATGACTACAACTAATATGAGTCATCCACTCTCATGTCTTGAATTCATTTTACTTGGCCATGTGTTTGTTAAATTTGGCTTTAGTTGAGTTTGATGGTAAGTGTGCGCAAGCCATAGCGGGCTGTTGAAACGTGGTGATGATCCAACTTGTGTGGATGAATTCTTACATGTTAAGATGTCTTTGGCTTATTTTCTTGAGGTTTGGTAGCATATTGTATGGCAAATGACAAAATTGGACGTGAAAGTATTATTTTCTTAACTGACTCTTACCAGGTATAGTCGCGTATTGACGACATTCAATTGTTAGCACGTGCTGATGACATTCAGTTGTTACCACCTATTGTTGATATCCACATGCTGGTTAAGAATATATGTTGGTTATTACTCGGTTACTTGACTAAAGCGTTTCATTACATTTTTTACTACATAATAAGGAAGAAGAAATATATATATCTAAAGACTAAAATGCATGTAATTATTTATTTCCCACGGATTGCATGAGAATAATACGTTTCTGTCACCGATAAGATAATGGTGACAATATCCTCATCGGATGCATATTATAATTTCTAGGGATGAGCAAATCGTACCGCTTGGACCGGGATCGCCCAGGCCATACCGAGTCCGGCGGTCCGGTTTCGCTTCTAAAAGGCGGGGGCTCGGTTCGCGGTTCTTAAAATTGGAGCCGGTAGTCAGGCGATCCGATTCCCAGTCCCAGATGCATAAAACCGGACAGGACCCATTGAACTATATGACTATCTTACCTAATGAGAGGAGATTGAAAACCTATGGGAAGATGCAGCAGCCATCAGAAACCGGACGATTCTGCTGGATTCAAGTGATCATGAACTGGACCAATTGGCTTGTGGAATAAAGAAACTGGATTATGTTCTGACTACTGAATTTTTTTTTGCCATGGAAGCACCTTCAGTCTGTATCAAGTTTTTTTCCGAACTTTCATTGACAGAACATGCTCATGAAATGACAACTGGCGACAATCCTTCTTAAATTATCTCATTTATTTGTCATAAATTCTTCATGGATTTCTGTCAAGATACCAAGTTGAAGACCTCAAATGGATCTCGCAGAATTTCAACACTATGAGTCACGGAATCTGAAACAATTGTACGCTTTTCGCCTGTAGGATTGTCCTGGAGCATCATGCAGTTTTCAGGATACTAGACATCCGACTGACAGCAGAGAAGCCTAAGCATCATAAATTTGTTTAACTACCGCATCGACGGACATAGACGAATCAAATTTGCAAATCTTTCACTTTGATCTAAAGGAAAAGAAGTCATCATCTTAAGAAATTCAATCATACTCCTCCCTACTTAACATGTGATGTGCAATTACAAAATCACAATCCCTAAATGTGCTGAAAATATATTTGTTCAACCAGAGACACAAGATGGTGTCTTACATTCTTCCAAAGCAAGCATGATAGTCCTCACCATCATCCCCTCTGCATGATACCACTTCCCTCAGAGATCCGCAGATGGAGAGCCCTGACCTGATGCCAACTTAGCAAGGTCCCGATCAGAAGCTGCTAAAAAACTCGTTCATCAGGACCACAGATACATAGTATGCAAAATGGAATGAAATCTCTTCCTAAAGCTAATTTGGAAATGTCGCAATTCTGTAAATGGCAAAGTCTCTGTACGTACTAGGAGATGTACTGATTGATACATAGATTAATTTCGTATTGCTAGCTTTTGTCACATCTGATGAATACCTTCAGGGTTTGAATCCAAGTGGCTCGAGCTTCCAGCCATTGAAGACGATGGTTGAGCATGACCCCTGAAGATTGCAGTGTGTTTGCCACTGGTGATACGGTTCGGGACTTGCCAAATCTGCATGAGTGCAGCGTCCAACACAGCATTTGTTTTGATTCCTTGTCCTTCCAACCGAGACTGAGCAAGACTACCACCGGGCATGAGATTTGGATCGGACCCCGTCACCTCCTCTGATCCGACAGAGCCGAGAGGGTTCAGATCAGATTGAGCTCTGCTCATTTTTCAGCCATAAGCGTGAGCACTAGTTAGCATCACAAATTGAAGATTTTGGGAGTAGTGTCACAGAAAAAAAAAATAGTATAAATGTGTTACAGTGGACATAATTTGAAGAATTTTAGTGGCTTTCCTCCTATTATCAAAATTTGCATCTGAAAAATATCACATGGCCATCGAATATACAGATGTTAACTCCAAAAAGAACACTAATGGCCTGGGAGATAGATGGAAGTCGACGATTTGAGTTTCTTACTCATTGTCGTTGTTCGTTATGCTCACTGGAGAGTCAGCCTGTGGAGCTGTGTCTGCCAATTCCATTGACATTTGTTGCTCTGCTGCACCATGAAAGGAGGGCAAGAACAATTAAACCTCGCGTAACGAAGTGTTCAGAATTCATAGGCTTGACTTCAAGGTCTGCACTAAAAGTCTTCAAGAACGAAACAATCACAAACAGATGGGCGCGCTTGGAAGAGAACTCGACAAGGCCCCCGTTTCTACAGTCATCTTGCGAGTACAACTAGCTTCTGATTTTATGATACCATATGCTATGAAGGACAGAATCTACGCATTTGAAACCAAGAAGTTCTATACTACGCGAGCCTTACCAGGCACCAGAAGAATGTTCATGGCCCGATGCTGTTGTTCGAGCAATTCGTTGAACCTGCTGATCTGTTTTATCAACACCAGCCTTGTGTAGTAATTTTGGAAAAACTCCGGATTATCTTCTGCCAATTTGTCCCAAGCTGGAATTTTCGAAGGACAAGTTCAGAAGTTCCGTATCGGAACATAATCCATACAAGAAATGGTGGCGGATAAATGGGGCCAAATCATTCCAGATACTCAAACCGGACTAGTTCTCAGCATTACTCATCAGACCCAAAAAAAAAAAAAAAAGATCTCTTACTGAGACGGGTGAGACCAGGGTTGATACCGCAATGAACTTCTAGCGTATGGGCTGTTTGGTTACGGTTCATGTACAGCTGAAGGCACCGCCCTATCATATCTTTGGTCTACGTAAAAAGATCACGCAATTCAATTAGAGGACTTTTGATTCCAAGAAACTCGGCGATTTTGCCCATCGCTCCCCGAGCTTTGAAGTGTTTCAGTTCAACCCTGAGCTTCCAAAACTTTTCATTTCTTCCCCCAGCAATTCGACGCCAACCGTTTTGGCCTTCGGGAACAAGAAAAGATAGAATGGTATTTATCGATAGAATTATTCAATATTAAGCAACGTTTTCAGCTAGCAGCTTAAATTTTTAAAATAGCCAATAATGATGTCTCAAAATCTCACACTTATATGCATGAAATATATAAATTTGATGAACAAGATTAGACCAATGCTGGTGATGGTGTTGTGTTAGTAATTAATGATTGATGTACATGGAAGTTCATGGCAGATTCTGAAAAACTTCTAATATAAGAATATTTTTTTTTGAGTTCCTAGGTGTTCGATAACGTTGGCTTATGTGGAAAAGAGGACCTCCGTGTTTATTCTCATTTTCTAGTGTGGAAGAGAATATTAACTTGAAAAGATTTGAAATTATCAATGGAATCAAACTTTTAAGTTTCATATATGCACTTTCTAAAAACACCACATAATAATTGTAGATCCCTGTTGGTTGGATCCGCCTCTTTGTGGGGCCCAGCCAGTTTTGTTATTTTATTTTATTTGTTTTAAAACAAAAGAAATAGAAAAAGACAAAAAAAAAATAGAGAATAAAAGTCAAAGTGGGCTGTTCTTTTATTTAGCGTGTTTGCGATCCCGATTCAAAGTCCAAACGTTGACATATTTGGCTTAAATTTCAGTATATTATTCGTGAGTTCAAGCTCTATGAGTTGATGTTCGCTGAGATTTGTCTTCGACTTTCCTATTGCGATTAGGGTTTTCTAACCCCCTTTTGTATTATTCCAACTTTGTGGTGAGAAAAGCTTTTGGAATATTGATGTTGAACCTCTAGTGTGTGACTAGAGAGAAATACTATATATTCTGCTATTCTTGGTGATTAGTGGAGATTTTTGGGTCGTTCGTGATTTTTCCCAATTCGGATTTTTCACATAAATCTTGATGTTATATTTCTTTATTATTCCGTTATTACATTTACATATTATGAGGTTGTTAGTTGATACTGAATTGAATTGAAGTAGTTTTCGGAAGTTAGTGTTTGATCCTGAATTGACTTGTTTTGTGTTGAAGTATTGCCCGTTTTTCCCCAACACTCCCTGCCTATTTATATGTGAAAAGAGTGCCGGGTGTTGGCAAACTATAGTTGCTCGAAGGTAAACGTGATTAACATGAAAAATTCCAACTTCACACAACTTTAAATACACCAATCATATGAGATATAAACCTTATGTTATGGGCGGGCTTGGGCAGCCTAAGGGTGGTCGAGCTCGGGTCAATTGATATTCACCTTGAATCTTAGAAAAAATTTTGATATTAAAGTTACGATATGCCCCTCTTGAAGATATTGTCGCCTGTCAAATATATTGTCTCGGCTAATTGATCTTAATTGATCTTGGCTATTGCACCGATGGAAAATTAGAATTTTGTATTTTTTCTTTCTCTAATTTTTCAGACCTCTTGTATTATAAATAGGGCTGTATTTACAAGAAAAGTAATAGATAGTTTTTTCCCAAATTCTTGGCTAAGCTCTCCTAATTCTCTGAAATGGTATCAGAGCCTCTATCTTTCATATAGCTTTCGCTATTTTCCTTCACATTTTGCTTTTATTCCTGGGTCGGCAACATCATCAACGCTAGACTTGTGAAAAAATTTAAGGAGTAGTTATGCCAAAAAATCAAGCATCAAAATCTAGAGAATCCCAAGAGCCAGAAATTTTCGATAATCAAAGTTCGGATGTTTTACCTTCGGATCAACAACCGAATTTGGAAGGAGAAGACCAGACGGAAGCAGAAAGGCGGGCGCAGTCCATTAGAGGACAGCAGGACCCTGTTCAGTCCGGTCCAAGGCATTTCTATCCGGGTCCATATGTGCAATGGGTTCCGATCCAAGTGATGTTGGGTCAGTCGAATCAGACATTTTCTGGTCAGAACGTGATGAGCCCTATGGACGGAGCCCCTCCAGAGTACAATGGATCCAAGTACTTTCCTTTCGGAGGAGTCGCCGGAGGACGACCCGAGCCGGGAGACCCATTGTACACGACCGCCTCCGATGGACCTGAGCTCTGTCGCATTTCCCAGTAGCTTTCCGGGCCGGAAAATTATTCACTGTGGTCGCATGAGCTCCGATGGGCGCTTGTCACAAAGGATAAGGAGGGTTTCATCGACGACATCGTTTCAATTTCGTCCAATGAACGACTCGGCCGCCACTGGAGGAAATGTAATCAACTCGTACGGACGTGGATCGGGAACTGTCTCGCCCCGGAGGTTGCCGCCGGACTACCTCCGACCGAAGATACAACCTTTTGGGATAGTATTCCGGAGATGTATGGAAAGCTTGATCGGGCGAAAATTTTCAGCCTAACGAAAGCTTTAACAGAACTAAAACAAGGAAATCCTTCAATTTCCACAGTCTACAACAAATTATCAGCATTATGGAATGCAATTGAGGCGACGGAGGAAAAACTGGAGGGTCCCGAATCAACTCTAGCACAATATTGTGCGATAAAGAAGAGGGAGAAGGTAACTCGGTTTTTACTGATTCTGAATGCGACCTACTCATCTTTTCGCAGCCAGATTCTTGCCATGGAACCGATCCCTCCACTTGGCCGAATTTACCAACTCGCGGTTCAAGAGGAATTGCAACGCCTGGTTTCCTCAGAGTACCTGAAGGTCGAAGACAGGGTAGTTCTCGCGGCAAAGGCAACGACGGAACAGAAATTAGCCGCGACAGGATTTGGCCATGGCGGAACCAGATTCTCGCTAGCGGCGCTAGGGTTGCAGGAGGATGAAGACGACGGTCTTCTTTTTCGAGTGAACTGTCATAATGCATTCGGTCGATCAGAGGACCGTGATATGATCGGACGTTCAGAAGGTCTAGGGCTCATCTTTGCAGCACCTAGATCGGACGGTTCACAACATGCATCGGCTACGCTTGCATGGAAAAGATCCAACGGCCAAACGTCTGAATCAAATAAAACTCATGTTCAAAATTTCAACGAAGGAAGAGGAAAATGCTGTGATTACTGCAAACGTCCCTTTGATACCTGGGAAACTCGTTGGAAATTGCGTGGGAGACCAGTAGAAAAGGACAAAAAGGAAGGTGATATTTCAGTTGCAGCACATGCCAAAGCTCAACAGTCTATTAACAATAATCAGCTCCAACAGATCATGAGAGCTCTCAATTGATAGGGAACATAAGATAAGATGGCGAGTTATGAAGGTATTTATCACTGTTTGAACTCCACATCTACTGAGGCATGGATTATTGATTCATGTGCTAGTGACCACATAATCTGTGATGAACTTTTTTTTTTGTGATATTTATAAATCATCGCCTCATACCTCAATACGTCTTCCAAATGGCAACAATACCTCTGTCGCAAAAATTGAAATGTCTCACTTAGTCCATCCATCACCTTGAAAAATGCCTTACTTATTCTTGTTTTCCATGTTTAATATCATTTAATTCTCCAAACTTTGTGAAGATAATTCCTATCCAGTCCTCTTCGATTTTAATTTATGCTTCTTTCAGGCCCTTTCGACTGGAAAATCGATGGGCTTGGGTAAAATTCGAGAGGGACTCTATTTTTGGGTAGCTCTACCCAAAGATTTCGATATTTCATCTTTTCCCTTAAATAAGAGCATCTTTTGTAACGCCGACAAATTTTTTTTGTCCCATCAACGTTTAGGCCATAATAACTCATTTCCTCATCCAAAATGTCATATATGTCCTCTCGGTAAGCAATCACGATTGCCTTTTACACAAAGCACCTCACGTGCCGATAAAGCTTTTTCACTTCTTCATATGGACATCCAGGGACTAGATCACACACCGCATCGAGATGGGTCTTGATTTTCCCTGACAATTGTGGATGATCACACCCGTGCAACTTGGATTTTTCTAATGCAATCCAAGGGTCAATTTCTTTCTCATATTCAGAACTTTCTTGCTTTCATTAAAACTCAATTCCACAATTTGTGCAACAAGTTTGAATTGATAAGGCACATGAATTTTTTAATCATGAATGTTCTTCATTGTTCATTTCAAGCGGGATCCTTCATGAAAATTCCTGCACTTATACACCTCAACATAACAGAATTGTTGAACGAAAACATCGTCATATTTTGGAGGTTGCTCGTGCCCTTAAATATCAAGCTTCTATTCCAGAAATGTTCAGGGCAGACTGTCTGGTCACGGCATCATACTAATCAATTGGATGCCATCTCATATTTTCAATGGTAAGACTCCTTTCGATTTACTATTTGGAAATGTCCAGATCTTCGCCATCTCCGTATTTTTGGGTGCTTTTGCTACGTTTCCATCGTGGGCCCTCGGGACAAATTAAGTCCTCGTGCTCTTAAGTGCATCTTTATGGGTTATCCTCCTCTGTAAAAAGCATATTTAGTTTATGATCCATCCACTGGACGATTTTTCGACGTCATTTTCCACGAGGATATTTTCCCTTTCAAGATGAGCTGTCTTCACAAATAACTACTAATCAGCGATCTTTCCTATGTGAAGAAGATTTTCCAAATCCACAATTGATATTAAGTACTCGAGATGAATCACCCATAACATCTCATGCACCAGCTGGTCCTCAGGAATCATCTTCTGATGTGAACGAAACAACCTTAAATGATTCACAAGGATCTATATCAGAAGATCATATAACTTTGACTTCACCAATTTCTTCAAATGATATCTATTCTACATCTAGTAATATTCCTTCTACATCAGCTCCTCCTTGATGGTTAGGACGTATCATACGACCACCTACACGGGCGGCAAATTACATATGCGTGACATCGGAATCATCTGTTACACATTATCTTGTCTCTTCTTATGTCAGCTTCAATCGCTTGTCACACAAATATAAATGTTGCATTAGTAGAATTTCTGAAGGACAGGAGCCTGCCACTTATGATGAAGCCACCAAAGATCCTCATTGGCAACAAGCAATGAAGGTTGAATTAGGAGCTTTCATAGAGAACAAACAACGGGACCTTGTTTCTTTCCCTCTTGGTCGCAAACCCATCGACTGCAAATCGGTATATAAGATCAAATATAGGGCAGATGGTTCGATTGAGCGATATAAGGCAAGACTAGTCGCAAAGGGATTCACACAGCGAGAATGATTTGATTATACAGAGACTTTCTCACCAATAGCAAAAGAAGTCACTGTTCGATCTTTTTTTTTTTTATGTCGTTGCTTTCCGTGATTGGGAATCCCATCAAATGGATGAAAACAATGCATCCCTTCATGGAGATTTCAAAGAGGAAATTTACATGGAACTTCCACCGGAACTTCGCAGATAGGGGGATAATCAAGTATGTTATCTCCGAAATTCCCTTTATGGGCTCAAACAGACTTCTCGTTAATGGTATGCTAAGTCCACTGATGCACTCATGGCTGCAAACTTCCAGCAATCCAAGCATGATTATGCTTTGTTCACATGGAGACAAGGTACATCGTCAAGATACTTGCTTATTTATGTTGACAATATACTCATTATGGGGAATGATGCTTCATCTATTGATAAATTTAAGAAGTATCTGCTTTTCACATTAAGAATTTGGGACCTGGGAAATACTTTCTTGGAATAGAAATTGCGAGAATAGATAAAGGGATTTGTCTCAGCCAACATAAATTTGTGCTAGAAATCATTTCAGAAGCAGGATTATCAGGGTCCAAGCCAACCATTATTCCAATTGAGCAGAATGTTGAGTTGACGACATCTGAGTATGACTAAGGATTGTCACCCTTGAACAAAGATCGTTTGCTTAAAGATCCTTTTGTCTATGAGAGACTTGTTGGGAAGCTAATTTATTTGACCATGACTAGACCTGATATTTGTTATGCCGTACATATTCTCAGCCAGTTTATGCATGCTCTAAAACAATCACACATGAATGCAGCGTTAAAGGTAGTAAAGTACTTGAAGAGATGTCCCGGATTGGGAATATTGCTATCTTGGGACAACAACATGGAGATGACGGCATATTGTGACACAGATTATACTACTTGCCTTATGAGCAGAAAGTCTGTTACTGGTTTCTATGTAAAACTGGGAGACACGTTACTCTCATGGACGACTAAGAAACAAACGACCGTTTCTTTATCATCCATTGAAGCGGAATATCGGGAAATGGCAAAAACCACTTGCAAAATAGTTTGGATAAGAAGCCTACTCCAAGATCTCAGTGTGTAGGTAAGGGAACCAACCATCCTATTTTGTGACAATGATGATGCATTCAAGCTTGCCATGAATCCAATTTTCCATGAGTGGACAAAATACTTAGAAGTTGATTGTCACTTCATCAGAGATAAAATTTAGAATGGAGTGACTAAAACAAGAGGAATAAGGATAGCAAAGCAGTCCCCAGACATTTTCACTAAAATATTATGTCAGAGGCAACATACGTATCTACGTGGCAAGCTAGGCATCCTTGATGTGTACAGGCCGCCAGCTTGAGGGGGAGCCTTGAAGTTACTGTTGCCATTAATTGATTCTATCAGATATATTGTCTGGGCTAGTTGATCTTAATTGATCTTGGCTATTGCACTGATGAAAAATTAGAATTTTGTATCTTTTCTTTCTCTTTTCTATATATTTATTTCTCTAATTTTTCGGACCTCTTGTATTATAAATAGGGCTATATTTACAAGAAAAGTAATAGATAGTTTTTCCCCAAATTCTTGGCTAAGCTCTCCTAATTCTCTAGTTCTCTAACAGCCTCATCTTGACATTGTAATAAGATGTTCTTTCTTTTGCTCCTCACAAAAAGACGAAAAAAAGGGTAAGCAACACTTTTTTCACGACAGCCCAAGCCCGTGTTTCTCTTGGGCTAGATATTTATTGGCATGTTTGGAAGGGGTGAGCATAGTTTCATGGTAGAACTGGATCCTGAGGGTACCAGTCCAATTCCAGGTGCAAGGCATGTACGGTAGGTTTTAGGTTCAAAAAAATCAAGGAACTTGTTCCAATAGGTAGATTCCAAGTTTTACTACTTAGAACCTAAAATTTGGACACTGGATCCTGAAATAAAATATTATGTTTTTTTGAATATATGTCTTTGTACGATCCTACGATATTATATAGTGTCAGATTGATGATTGTATAATTGGAACCAAATAAATGTTTAGGTTTCAAGTTCCAAAGAAATGAGGAAACTATTCCAAGTGTTGGTTTCAAGTTCTAAATGTAACATGTACGGCACCTGAAACCGCTCACCTCTACTTCCCGTTAATGGTTGTAATGTTCACTGTCATTTTGCTTAACTAAAAATGAAAAAAGAAAAGAAAAGAAATTGGCCCTAGAACCTATAACAAGGTAGGTTCCAGATTTCTAGGTATGATGGGTATGTTTCAAGTATCAAAAAATGATGAACCTGCTCAGATGGATATGTTCTAGGTCCAAAGTGGAACCTATAAGTAATTTAGAATCAATCACTCCTTTGCTTGGTCCTCGTAAAATCTTTTCATTCTCGATCTATTTTTGATGAAATAAACATTCCTTTGTTTTGTTCCAACCCAAAGTTTGGTAAAAAATAAATATTAGTCGAGAGGATGAAGAATATGCATTTTATGCACCAGGAAATAGCTTCAAATTTTATATATTACAAATGCCCTAACAATTTTAATAACCTTAATAGCATCAACAATGTAAAAGAATGACTTGTCTTGTTTATATTTATGGTTAGTTATCATAATTTTATTAGGTAAAAATACACCATAAGTGTCAAAATATGTGTATGACGATAATTTTAATGTCAAAACTTTTTGTTGACTCACTTAAATGCTAATTTGGAGGTAAAACGATCACTTAACTATCAAATCGGACAAATTCTGGCCAAACTAATTGCATGGGATTTATAAAAAAAATTAATCTAATGTGGCAAATTTTTTAAAATTTCAATCCACGTGCACTTATAAAATAAAAAATAAGCTAAAATTTCAAAAAAAAAATTAAAAATTAAAAATAAGCTCAAAATTTCAGCGTGAAAGAAGGGGGGGAGTGGGCATGCCTGTGGCAAGGGTTCCCAAATGGGGCCGATGACCCCCGCTAATCATCTCCAACCTCAATGACCATTATTGACAATGGTGAGGAGGTGGGAGGGAGGGGGCTTGCCTGTGGCAAGGGTCCCCAAATGGGGCCGACGACCCCCGCCAGTCATCCCCACACTCAATGACCATTATCGACAATGGTGAGGAGGCAACGACGGCAAGGGTTGTGCAAGCCCTTGTCGATTGCAAGCCCTTTTTCTTTCTTTTGAAAATTTTCACCTTAATTTTAGCTTGTCCTTAAATTTTCACCTACTTAATGTAATTAATTTTGTATTTTGTATTTTTAAGTTTGTATTTTCTTTTGAACTTTTAGCTTTTTGCCATGTCGGCTTCATATATTAATAAAAAATATCACATCAGATTTTCAGCTAAGCATATTGGAGTTATAACTTAAGTGATCGTTTTTTTAAAATGTTGGTATTTAAATGATTAAAAAAAGATTTTTGGAAAAATTGTGCGCGATGTACACAAATTTTGACATTTGTGGCGTCCTTTTGCAAATTTTGCTTGGTCAGAAATCCGACGTGACATTTTTTTGTATTGATATACAAAGCCCACGTGACTCGTTGGAGGTCTAGTTAACAACTAAAAAAAGCTAAATATTGAAAAAACTTAATAAAAAAAATGCAAACTTAACTAGATTAAAAAACAAAAAGCTAAAAATTCCAAAAAAAGAAAATGTGTACTAGATGTCCTAAAACTTGTTACGAAAATTCAATTAAGTGCTAAAATTTATAAAAAGTATATTAAAGTCCTAAAACTTATCAAATTGGTATAATCAATTTCTTCCTTTAACTTTGTCAATTTAGACTAGCAAAAAATATTCATTTTTTAAATAATTTCTCTCTCCTATGTGGTAATGACATATCTAATAACGTGTTGTTTTTGCTCAAATTTTATTTTTTATACAAATTTTATGTAAAAATAGACTGAAAAAATATTGCGATGGCCTCCAGGCTCCAGGTCTTCGCCTGCGTTGACAAGGGTCGCCAGCAACGAATTACAAAATTATCGTCACCTGATCCGGATTTCGGGTGAACCCAGTCCTGTGGCACACTCCTGTTCACAACGTAAAAGAATGATTTGTGTTTGTTACATTTGTGGTTAGCTATTATAATTTTATTAGGCAAAGGGACACCATAAGTACCAAAATTTGTGTATGGCCATCACTTTCATATCAATTTGCTGACTCACTGAAATGCTAAATCGAAGATAAAATGATCCTTTAAGTGCCAAATTAGAGAAATTATGGGCAAACTGATTGTGTGGCATTTATAACTAAATTTTTAATCTAAGGTGGCAAATTTTTGAAATTTCAGTCCACGTAGACTTCTACATTAAAAAATAAGCTAAAAATTAAAATGAAAAATATAAAATAAGCTAAAAATTTGTAGGGGTCTTGCATGCAGCGAGTGCCCTAGACGAGAATAGCGACCCTTGCAAGCCACCCCCAATCTCGGTGACCATTATTGGAGTTGGTGTGGCGGCGGCAAGGGTATGCAAGCCCTCATTGATTGCAAGTCCTCTCTCTCTCTCTCTCTCTCTCTCTCTCTCTCTCTCTCTCTCTCTCTCTCTCCCTTAAATTTCTTTTTTAATTTTTTTAGCTTAATTTTAGTTTATATTTAATTTTTTTAATCTATTTAATATGATTAATTTCACATTTTTATTTTTCAATATTTTTCTTTTGAACTTTTAGCTTTTGCCACGTCGTCTTCAGATATTAACAAAAAAAATATCTTGGATTTTTGGCCAAGTTGGTATTTAAGTGATCATTTTTTAAAAAAGTTGGCGCTTAAGTGATCAAAAAAAAGTTTTTGACATTTACACAAATTTTGACATTTTTGGCATCCCTTTGCCAATTTTATTGGTACATGTATAAATTTATATAACATGGTATAATGATCATAAATGATGTAATTTCACAATAATTACCTGCAATGTTCATGACTTGATTAACGATTGAACGAGATTTTTGATGATTGGTGAGATTGAATTGATGATTCGAACAATAGGTCCATGATTTAACATACCATTTTCATCCTTGAAACTTGTTTCTTAAAGTTGACCAAAGATTCCAGACCCTTGATTTTTGCTTGCATTGAGTCGGCGTTGTCCAACTCATCTATCACTACCGGTGGAGCTTCATGATGTCCTTCTAGTAGCCGCAAGATCACATTTGTCGCTCAGTTTGAAAATTTTGCGTCAACCCACTCGATATATCCACAATTGAAGCTTTTTCTAAGCCTAGCGCATTCAAAGAACCTTGCCCCAGGATTATCTCGCATCCAAGCTGCTCTTGTCAAACTTTGTAGCCCACAATAACAACAATTTTGACTTCCATCTTCATTTTGCTTATCAAATCTTGAGCCACAACCTGCTTCTGCCCTCCATTGTGAATATAAGAGGTGATTTTTTCCAATTGGAAGATTTTCAAATTGGGGATTGGAGTTAGGGTTAGGGTTCTTGAATGACTTGTTTTGGATTTGCCCGAATTAGTTGAAGAAGTTAAGTTCTTTCTTCAATACGACGTCATTTCGCATCTCTATTACTGACTTTAGTTTCCCGGTGAGCCACGTAGGATGGTTTAATATTAAATTAACACTGGGGGATTTCCAATGAGCCAAATCAGCGACTAACACTTCAATGAATGTTTCTTCAATTTTGTGGCACTCAAATGAGAGGAAAAAAAAATTACAGTACTCAATTGAACACCGTACAAAAGTTATGATACTCATAGTTTTCTTATCTCCAAACTATTTACTTTGGAATGAGCTCGTGGGCTCTCTTTAATTGATAGATTTCACACATTATTTATCGATTTGAAATGCAGTTAATTAATGCTAATGATTATTTATTCACTCAATGGGGAAAGGAGATGAGTCTTTGTCTCTCAAAATGATTGCCTTCAACTATTTTACATGTAAGCCAGTCTTTTATAATTTGAAGCACTTGTATATTCTTTACACCTAGGACTAAATCATGACTACAACTAATATGAGTCATCCACTCTCATGTCTTGAATTCATTTTACTTGGCCATGTGTTTGTTAAATTTGGCTTTAGTTGAGTTTGATGGTAAGTGCGCGCAAGCCATAGCGGGCTGTTGAAGCGTGGTGATGATCCAACTTGTGTGGATGAATTCTTACATGTTAAGATGTCTTTGGTTTATTTTCTTGAGGTTTGGTAGCATATTGTATGGTAAATGACAAAATTGGACGTGAAAGTATTATTTTCTTAACTGACTCTTACCAGGTATAGTCGCGTATTGACGATATTCAATTGTTAGCACGTGCTGATGACATTCAGTTGTTACCACCTATTGTTGATATCCACATGCTGGTTAAGAATATATGTTGGTTATTACTCGGTTACTTGACTAAAGCGTTTCATTACATTTTTTACTACATAATAAGGAAGAAGAAATATATATATCTAAAGACTAAAATGCATGTAATTATTTGTTTCCCACAGATTGCATGAGAATAATACGTTTCTGTCACCAATAAGATAATGGTGACAATATCCTCATCGGATACATATTATAATTTCTAGGGATGAGCAAATCGGACCACTTAGACCGGGACCGCCCAGGCCATACCGAGTCCGGCGGTTCGGTTTTCGCTTCTAGAGGGTGGTGGCTCAGTTCGCGGTTCTTAAAATTGGAGCCGGTAGCCAAGCGATCCGGTTCCCAGTCCCAGATGCATAAAACCGGACCGGACCAGTTGAACTATATGACTATCTTACCTGATAAGAGGAGATTGAAGACCTATGGGAAGATGCAGCATCCATCAGAAACCGGACGGTTCTGCTGGATTCAAGTGATCATGAACTGGACCAATTGGCTTGTGGAATAAAGAAACTGGATTATGTTCTGACTACTAAATTTTTTTTTGCCATGGAAGCACCTTCAGTCTGTATGAAGTTTTTTTCCAAACTTTCATTGACAGAACATGCTCATGAAATGACAACTAGTGACAATCCTTCTTAAATTATCTCATTTATTTGTCATAAATTCTTCATGGATTTCTGTCAAGATACCAAGTTGAAGACCTCAAATGGATCTCGCAGAATTTCAACACTATGAGTCACGGAATCTGAAACAATTGTACGCTTTTCGCCTGTGGGATTGTCCTGGAGCATCATGCAGTTTTCAGGATACTAGACATCCGACTGACAGCAGAGAAGCCTAAGCATCATAAATTTGTTTAACTACCGCATCGACGGACATAGACGAATCAAATTTGCAAATCTTTCACTTTGATCTAAAGGAAAAGAAGTCATCATCTTAAGAAATTCAATCATACTCCTCCCTACTTAACATGTGATGTGCAATTACAAAATCACAATCCCTAAATGTGATGAGAATATATTTGTTCAACCAGAGACACAAGATGGTGTCTTACATTCTTCCAAAGCAAGCATGATAGTCCTCACCATCATCCCCTCTGCATGATACCACTTCCCTCAGAGATCCGCAGATGGAGAGCCCTGACCTGATGCCAGCTTAGCAAGGTCCCGATCATAAGCTGCTAAAAAACTCGTTCATCAGGACCACAGATACATAGTATGCAAAATGGAATGAAATCTCTTCCTAAAGCTAATTTGGAAATGTCGCAATTCTGTAAATGGCAAAGTCTCTGTACGCACTAGGAGATGTACTGATTGATACATAGATTAATTTCGTATTGCTAGCTTTTGTCACATCTGATGAATACCTTCAGGGTTTGAATCCAAGTGGCTCGAGGTTCCAGCCATTGAAGACGATGGTTGAGCATGACCCATGAAGATTGCAGTGTGTTTGCCACTGGTGATACGGTTCGGGACTTGCCAAATCTGCATGAGTGCAGCGTCCAACACAGCATTTGTTTTGATTCCCTGTCCTTCCAACCGAGACTGAGCAAGACTACCACCGGGCATGAGATTTGGATCAGACCCCGTCACCTCCTCTGATCCGACAGAGCCGAGAGGGTTCAGATCAGATTGAGCTCTGCTCATTTTTCAGCCATAAGCGTGAGCACTAGTTAGCATCACAAATTGAAGATTTTGGGAGTAGTGTCACAGAAAAAAAAAATAGTATAAATGTGTTACAGTGGACATAATTTGAAGAATTTTAGTGGCTTTCCTCCTATTATCAAAATTTGCATCTGAAAAAAATCACATGGCCATCGAATATACAGATGTTAACTCCAAAAAGAACACTAATGGCCTGGGAGATAGATGGAAGTCGACGATTTGAGTTTCTTACTCATTGTCGTTGTTCGTTATGCTCACTGGAGAGTCAGCCTGTGGAGCTGTGTCTGCCAATTCCATTGACATTTGTTGCTCTGCTGCACCATGAAAGGAGGGCAAGAACAATTAAACCTCGCGTAACGAAGTGTTCAGAATTCATAGGCTTGACTTCAAGGTCTGCACTAAAAGTCTTCAAGAACGAAACAATCACAAACAGATGGGCGCCCTTGGAAGAGAACTCGACAAGGCCCCCGTTTCTACAGTCATCTTGCGAGTACAACTAGCTTCTGCTTTTATGATACCATATGCTATGAAGGACAGAATCTACGCATTTGAAACCAAGAAGTTCTATACTACGCGAGCCTTACCAGGCAACAGAGGAATGTTCATGGCCCGATGCTGTTGTTCGAGCAATTCGTTGAACCTGTTGATCTGTTTTATCAACACCAGCCTTGTGTAGTAATTTTGGAAAAACTCCGGATTATCTTCTGCCAATTTGTCCCAAGCTGGAATTTTTGAAGGACAAGTTCAGAAGTTCCGTATCGGAATATAATCCATACAAGAAATGGTGGCGGATAAACGGGGCCGAATCATTCCAGATATTCAAACCGGACTAGTTCTCAGCATTACTCATCAGACCCCAAAAAAAAAAAAAAAGATCTCTTACTGAGACGGGTGAGACCCGGGTTGATTCCGCAATGAACTTCTAGCGTATGGGCTGTTTGGTTACGGTTCATGTACAGCTGAAGGCACCGCCCTATCATATCTTTGGTCTACGTAAAAAGATCACGCAATTCAATTAGAGGACTTTTGATTCCAAGAAACTCGGCGATCTTAATGCAATGCAGTGTGAGAGATTGATTCGAAATATAAGAAAACTTGTGCCTCACCCTGTCAATCTCAGCGTGAAGATCCGCATCTTCCGTCGACCGAGCATTTGGATCCGGGGCCGCCATGATTCTACTGTGGAAACCACTTTCTGTGATCGAATAGAACAAAGAACTTGCAGCAAAAATGTGGGACGCAGAGAGAGACCTGGAGAAGACGAAGTGACTAATGACTGAGAGTAACCGAACGTTGATTTTCCTTTGCTCAACTGTCACCTCCTCTTTTTAACGACTTCAACCGATTTTGCCCATCGCTCCCCGAGCTTTGAAGTGTTTCAGTTCAACCCTGAGCTTCCAAAACTTTTCATTTCTTCCCCCAGCAATTCGACGCCAACCGTTTTGGCCTTCGGGAACAAGAAAAGATAGAATGGTATTTATCGATAGAATTATTCAATATTAAGCAACGTTTCAGCTAGCAGCTTAAATTTTTAAAATAGCCAATAATGATGTCTCAAAATCTCACACTTATATGCATGAAATATATAAATTTGATGAACAAGATTAGACCAATGCTGGTGTTGGTGTTGTGTCAGTAATTAATGATTGATGTACATGGAAGTTCATGGCAGATTCTGAAAAACTTCTAATATAAGAATATTTTTTTTTGAGTTCCTAAGTGTTCGATAACGTTGGCTTATGTGGAAAAGAGGACCACCGTGTTTATTCTCATTTTCTAGTGTGGAAGAGAATATTAACTTGAAATGATTTAAAATTCTCAATGGAATCAAACTTTTAAGTTTCTTATATGCACTATCTAAAAACACCACATAATAATTGTAGATCCCTGTTGGCTGGGTCCGCCTCTTTGTGGGGCACAGCCAGTTTTGTTATTTTATTTTATTTGTTTTAAAACAAAAGAAATAGAAAAAGACAAATAAAATAGAGAATAAAAGTCAAAGTGGGCTGTTATTTTATTTAGCGGGTTTGCGATCCCGATTCGAAATCCAAACGTTGACAGATTTGGCTTGAATTTCAGTATATTATTCGTGATTTCAAGCTCTATGAGTTGATGTTCGCTGAGATTTGTCTTTGACTTTCCTATCGCGATTAGAGATTTCTAACCCCCTTTTGTATTATTCCAACTTTGTGGTGAGAAAAGCTTTTGGAATATTGATGTTGAACCTCTAGTGTGTGACTAGAGAGAAATACTATATATTCTGTTGTTCTTGGTGATTAGTGGAGATTTTTGGGTCGTTCGTGATTTTTCCCGATTCGGATTTTTCACATAAATCTTGATGTTATATCTCTTTATCATTCCGTTATTACATTTACATATTATGAGGTTGTTAGTTGATGCTGAATTTTATTGAAGTAGTTTTCGAAAGTTAGTATTTGATCCTGAATTGGCTTGTTTTGTGCTGAAGTGTTGCCCGTTTTCCCCCAACACTCCCTGCCTATTTATATGTGAAAAGAGTGCCGAGTGTTGGCAAACTATAGTTGCTCGAAGGTAAACGTGATTAACATGAAAAATTCCAACTTCACACCACTTTAAATACCCTAATCATACGAGATGTAAACCTTATGTTATGGGTGGGCTTGGGCAGCCTAAGGGTGGTCGAGCTCGGGTCAATCGATATTCACCTTGAATCTTAGAAAAAATTTTGATATTAAAGTTACGATATGCCCCTCTTGAAGATACTGTCGCCATTAATTGATTCTGTCGTCTCGACTAATTGATATTAATTGATCTTGGCTATTGCACCGATGGAAAATTAGAATTTTGTATTTTTTCTTTCTCTAATTTTTCAGACCTCTTGTATTATAAATAGGGCTGTATTTACAAGAAAATTAATAGATTGTTTTTTCCCAAATTCTTGGTTAAGCTCTCCTAATTCTCTGAAATGGTATCAGAGCCTCTTTCATATAGCTTTCCCTATTTTCCTTCACATTTTGCTTTTATTCCTGGGTCGGCAACATCATCATCGCTGGACCTGTGAAAAAATTTAAGGAGTAGTTATGCCAAAAAATCAAGCATCAAAATCTAGAGAATCCCAAGAGCCAGAAATTTTCGACAATCAAAGTTCGGATGTTTTACCTTCGGATCAACAACCGAATTTGGAAGGAGAAGACCAGACGGAAGCAGAAAGGCAGGCGCAGTCCATTAGAGGACAGCAGGACCCTGTTCAGTCCGGTCCAAGGCATTTCTATCCGGGTCCATATGTGCAATGGGTTTCGATCCAAGTGATGTCGGGTCAGTCGAATCAGACATTTTCTGGTCAGAAAGTGATGAGCCCTATGGACGGAGCCCGTCCAGAGTACAATGGATCCAAGTACTTTCCTTTCGGAGGAGTCGCCGGAGGACGACCCGAGCCGGGAGACCCATTGTTCACGACCGCCTCTGATGGACCTGAGCTCCGTCGCATTTCCCAGTAGCTTTCCGGGCCGGAAAATTATTCACTGTGGTCGCGTGAGCTCCGATGGGCGCTTGTCACAAAGGATAAGAGCGTTTCATCGACGACATCGTTCCAATTTCGTCCAATGAACGACTCGGCCGCCACTGGAGGAAATGTAATCAACTCGTACGGACGTGGATCGGGAACTGTCTCGCCCCGGAGGTTGCCGCCGGACTACCTCCGACCGAAGGTACTACCTTTTCGGATAGTATTCGGGAGATGTATGGAAAGCTTGATCGTGCGAAAATTTTCAGCCTAACGAAAGCTTTAACAGAACTAAAACAAGGAAATCCTTCAATTTCCACAGTCTACAACAAATTATCAGCATTATGGAATGCAATTGAGGCGACGGAGGAAAAACTGGAGGGTCCCGAATCAACTCTAGCACAATATTGTGCGATAAAGAAGAGGGAGAAGGTAACTCGGTTTTTACTGATTCTGAATGAGACCTACTCATCTTTTCGCAGCCAGATTCTTGCCATGGAACCGATCCCTCCACTTGGCCGAATTTACCAACTCGCGGTTCAAGAGGAATTGCAACGCCTGGTTTCCTCAGAGTACCTGAAGGTCGAAGACAGGGTAGTTCTCGCGGCAAAGGCAACGACGGAACAGAAATTAGCCGCGACAGGATTTGGCCATGGCGGAACCAGATTCTCGCTAGCGGCGCTAGGGTTGCAGGAGGATGAAGACGACGGTCTTCTTTTTCGAGTGAACTGTCATAATGCATTCGGTCGATCAGAGGACCGTGATATGATCGGACGTTCAGAAGGTCTAGGGCTCATCTTTGCGGCACCTAGATCGGACGGTTCACAACATGCATCGGCTACGCTTGCATGGAAAAGATCCAACGGCCAAACGTCTGAATCAAATAAAACTCATGTTCAAAATTTCAACGAAGGAAGAGGAAAATGCTGTGATTACTGCAAACGTCCCTTTGATACCTGGGAAACTCGTTGGAAATTGCGTGGGAGACCAGTAGAAAAGGACAAAAAGGAAGGTGATATTTCGGTTGCAGCACATGCCAAAGCTCAACAGTCTATTAACAATAATCAGCTCCAACAGATCATGAGAGCTCTCAATTGATAGGGAACATAAGATAAGATGGCGAGTTATGCTGGTATTTATCACTGTTTGAAATCCGCATCTACTGAGGCATGGATTATTGATTCATGTGCTAGTGACCACATAATCTGTGATGAACTTTTTTTTTTTTTTTGTGATATTTATAAATCATCGCCTCATACCTCAATACGTCTTCCAAATGGCAACAATATCTCTATCGCAAAAATTGAAATGTCTCACTTAGTCCATCCATCACCTTGAAAAATGCCTTACTTATTCTTGTTTTCCATGTTTAATATCATTTAATTCTCCAAACTTTGTGAAGATAATTCCTATCGAGTCCTCTTCGATTTTAATTTATGCTTTTTTCAGGCCCTTTCGACTGGAAAATCGATGGGCTTGAGTAAAATTCGAGAGGGACTCTATTTTTGGGTAGCTCTACCCAAAGATTTCGATATTTTATCTTTTCCCTTAAATAAGAGCATCTTTTGTAACGCCAACAAATTTTTTTTTGTCCCATCAACGTTTAGGCCATAATAACTCATTTCCTCATCCAAAATGTCATATATGTCCTCTCGGTAAGCAATCATGATTGCCTTTTACACAAAGCACCTCACATGCCGATAAAGCTTTTTCACTTCTTCATATGGACATCTAGGGACCAGATCACACACCGCATCGAGATGGGTCTTGATTTTCCCTGCCAATTATGGATGATCACACTCGTGCAACTTGGATTTTTCTAATGCAATCCAAGGGTCAAGTTCTTCTCATATTCAGAACTTTCTTGCTTTCATTAAAACTAAGTTCCACAAATTTGTGCAACGAGTTCGAATTGATAATGCACGTGAATTTTTTAATCATGAATGTTCTTCATTGTTCATTTCAAGCGGGATACTTCATGAAAGTTCCTGCGCTTATACACCTTAACATAACAGAATTGTTGAGCGAAAAAATCGTCATATTTTGGAGGTTGCTCGTGCCCTTAAATATCAAGCTTATATTCCAGAAATGTTCTGGGGAGACTGTGTGGTCACGGCATCATACTAATCAATCGGATGCCATCTCAGATTTTCAATGGTAAGACTCCTTTCGATTTACTATTTGGGAAATGTCCATATCTTCGCCATCTCCGTATTTTTGGGTGCTTGTGCTACGTTTCCATTGTGGGCCCTAAGGACAAATTAAGTCCTCATGCTCTTAAGTGCATCTTTATGGGTTATCCTCCTCTGTAAAAAGGATATTTAGTTTATGATCCATCCACTGGATGATTTTTCGTCAGTCGGGACGTCATTTTCCACGAGGATATTTTCCCTTTCAAGATGAGCTGTCTTCACATATAACTACTAATCAGCGATCTTTCCTATGTGAAGAAGATTTTCCAAATCCACAATTGATATTAAGTACTCGAGATGAATCACCCATAACATCTCATGCACCAGCTGGTCCTCAGGAATCTTCTTCTGATTTGAACGAAACAACCTTACATGATTCACAAGGATCTATATCAGAAGATCATATAACTTTGACTTCACCAATTTCTTCAAATGATATCTATTCTACATCTAGTAATATTCCTTCTACATCAGCTCCTCCTTGATGGTTAGGACGTAGCATACGACCACCTACATGGACAGCAAATTACATATGCGTGACATTGGAATCATCTGGTACACATTATCTTGTCTCTTCTTATGTCAGCTTCAATCGCTTGTCACACAAATATAAATGTTGCATTAGTAGAATTTCTGAGGGACAGGAGCCTGCCACTTATGACGAAGCCGCCAAAGATCCTCATTGGCAACAAGCAATCAAGGTTGAATTAGGAGCTTTCATAGAGAACAAACAATGGGACCTTGTTTCTTTCCCTCCTGGTCGCAAACCCATCGGCTGCAAATCGGTATATAAGATCAAATATAAGGCAGATGGTTCGATGGAGCGATATAAGGCAAGACTGGTCGTAAAGGGATTCACACAGCGAGAAGGATTTGATTATACGGAGACTTTCTCACCAATAGCCAAAGAAGTCACTGTTCGATCTTTTTTTTTTTTTTTTTATGTCGTTGCTTTCCGTGATTGGGAATCCCATCAAATGGATGAAAACAATGCATCCCTTCATGGAGATTTCAAAGAGGAAATTTACATGGAACTTCCACGGGAACTTCGCAGATAAGGGGAGAATCATGTATGTTATCTCCAAAAGTCCCTTTATGGGCTCAAACAGACTTCTCGTTAATGGTATGCTAAGTCCACTCATGCACTCATGGCTGCAAACTTCCAGCAATCCAAGCATGATTATGCTTTGTTCACATGGAGACAAGGTACATCGTCAAGATACTTGCTTATTTATGTTGACAATATACTCATTATGGGGAATGATTCTTCATCTATTGATAAATTTAAGAAGTATCTGCTTTTCACATTAAGAATTTGGGACCTCGGAAATACTTTCTTGGAATAGAAATTGCAAGAATAGATAAAGGGATTTGTCTTAGCCAACATAAATTTGTGCTAGAAATCATATTAGAAGCAGGATTATTAGGGTCCAAGCCAACCATTATTCCAATTGAGTAGAATGTTGAGTTGACGACAGCTGAGTATGACAAAGGATTGTTACCCTTGAACAAGGATCGTTTGCTTAAAGATCCTTTTGTCTGTGAGAGACTTGTTGGGAAGCTAATTCATTTGACCATGACTAGACCTGATATTTGTTATGCCGTACAGATTCTCAGCCAGTTATGCATGCTCTAAAACAATCACACATGAATGCAGCGTTAAAGGTAGTAAAGTACTTGAAGGGATGTCCCGGATTGAGAATGTTGCTATCTTGGGACAACATCATGGAGATGACGGCATATTGTGACACAGATTATACTACTTGCCTATGAGCAGAAAGTTTGTTACTGGTTTCTATGTAAAATTGGGAGACACGTTACTCTCATGGACGACTAAGAAACAAACGACTGTTTCTTTATCATCCATTGAAGCGGAATATCGGGAAATGGCAAAAACCACTTGCAAAATAGTTTGGATAAGAAGCCTACTCCAAGATCTCGGTGCGTAGGCAAGGGAACCAACCATCCTATTTTGTGACAATGATGATGCATTCAAGCTTGCCATGAATCCAATTTTCCATGAGAGGACAAAACACTTAGAAGTTGATTGTCACTTCATCAGAGATAAAATTCAGAATGGAGTGACTGAAACAAGAGGAATAAGAATAGCAAAGCAGTCCCCAGACATTTTCACTAAAATATTATGTCAGAGGCAACATACGTATCTATGTGGCAAGCTAGGCATCCTTGATGTGTACAGGCCGCCAGCTTGAGGGGGAGCCTTGAAGTTACTATTGCCATTAATTGATTCTATCAGATATATTGTCTGGGCTAGTTGATCTTAATTGATCTTGGCTATTGCACTGATGAAAAATTAGAATTTTGTGTCTTTTCTTTCTCTTTTCTGTATATTTATTTCTCTAATTTTTCGGACCTCTTGTATTATAAATAGGGCTATATTTACAAGAAAAGTAATGATAGTTTTTCCCCAAATTCTTGGCTAAGCTCTCCTAATTCTCTAGTTCTTTGACAGCCCCATCTTGACATTGTAATAAGATGTTATTTCTTTTGCTCCTCACAAAAAGATGGAAAAAAGGGTAAGCAACACTTTTTTCACGACAGCCCAAGCCCGTGTTTCCCTTGGGCTAGATATTTATTGGCATGTTTGGAAGGGGTGAGCATAGTTTCATAGTAGAACCGGATCCTATGGGTACTAGTCCAATTCCAGGTTTCAAAGCATGTACGGTAGGTTCTAGGTTCAAAAAAATTAAGGAACTTGTTCCAATAGGTAGATTCCAAGTTTCACTACTTAGAACCTGAAATTTGGACACTGGATCCTGAAATAAAATTTTGTTTTTTTCTTAATATATGTCTTTGTACGATCCTACGATATTATATAGCGATAGATTGATGAGTGTATAATATGGAACCAAATAAATGTTTAGGTTCCAAGTTCCAAAGAAATGAGGAACCTATTCCAAGTGTTGGTTTCAAGTTCTAAATGTAACATGTACAGCATTTGAAACCGCTCACCTCTACTTCCCGTTAACGGTTGTAATGTTCACTGTCATTTTGCTTAAACTAAAAACGAAAAAAGAAAAGAAAAGAAATTGGCCCTAGAACCTATAACAAGGTAGGTTCCAAGTTTCATGGTATGATGGGTATGTTTCAAGTATCAAAAAATTATGAACCTGCTCAGATGGATATGTTATAGGTCCTAAGTGGAACCTACAAGGAATTTAGAATCACTCACTCCTTTGCTTGGTCCCTGTACAATCTTTTCGTTCTTGATATATTTTTGATGAAATAAACATTCCTTTGTTTCGTTCCAACCCAAAGTTTGGTACAAAATAAATATTAGTCGAGAGGGTCAAGGAATATGCATTTTATGCACCAGGAAATAGCTTCAAATTTTATATATGCACCAGGAATATGCATTGTAGATGCTCTTAATAACCTTAAGAGCATCAACAATGTAAAAGAATGATTTGTCTTTTTTATATTTATGGTTAGTTATCATAATTTTATTGGGTAAAAATACGCCATAAGTGTCAAAATATGTGTATGACGACAATTTTAATGTCAAAACTTTTTGCCGACTCGCTTAAATGCTAATTTGGAGGTAAAATGATCACTTAACTATCAAATCGGAAAAATTCTGGCCAAACTGATTGCATGGGATTTATAAATATTTTTTTTTAATCTGATGTGGCAAAATTTTTAAAATTTCAGTCCACATGCACTTCTAAAATAAAAAATAAGCTAAAATTTCAAAAAAATTAAAAATAAGCTCAAAATTTCAGCATGAGGGGGGGGGGGCGCTTGCCTGTGGCAAGGGTCCCCAAATGGGGCCGACGACCCGCCAGTCATCCCCACCCTCAATAACCATTATCGACAATGGTGAGGAGGCGACGATGGCAAGGGTTGTGCAAGCCCTTGTCAATGGCAAGCCCTTTCTCTTTCTTTTGAAAATTTTCACCTTAATTTTAGCTTATCCTTAAAGTTTCATCTACTTAATATAATTAATTTTGTATTTTTATTTTTAAATATTTTCTTTTGAACTTTTAGCTTTTCGCCATGTCGGCTTCATAAATTAATAAAAAATATCACATCAGATTTTCAGCCAAGCATATTGGAGTTATAACTTAAGTGATCATTTTTTTTAAATGTTGGCACTTAAATGATTAAAAAAAGAGTTTTGGAAAAAAAGTGCGGGATGTACACAAATTTTGACATTTGTGGCACTCTTTTGCAAATTTTGCTTGGTCAGAAATCCGTGACATTTTTTTGTATTGATATGCAAAGCCCACGTGACTGGTTGGAGGTCCAATTAGCAACTAAAAAAAGCTAAACATTCAAAAAACTTAATAACAAAATGCAAACTTAACTAGATTAAAAAACAAAAAGCTAAAAATTCCAAAAAAAAAGAAAATGTGTACTATATGTCTTAAAACTTGTTACGAAAATTCAATTAAGTGCTAAAATTTATAAAAATTATATTAAAGTCCTAAAACTTGTCAAATTGGTATAATCAATTTATTCCTTTAACTTTGTCAATTTAGACTAGGAAAAAATACTCATTTTTAAAATAATTTCTCTCTCTTGTGTGGTAATGACATATCTAAGAACATGTTGTTTTTGTTCAAATTTTATTTTTTATACAAATTTTATGTAAAAATAGGCTAAAAAATACTGCGATGGCCTCCAAGCTCTAGGCCTTCACCTGCGTTGACAAGGGTCGCCAGCAACGAATTACAAAATTGTGCACGGGTTGATGTCCCCCCCCTCAATGTAAGAATAAAATGCAAAGTAAATGTACTTCTATGTTCTATAATAGGCATAATTGTGCATCCATTGTTACTTTTGTTTAGCAAGCAGTTGATGTATGAACAAAATGCAAAATGAAGCCCGACTCGGTGATTCTCAGCTCGCTCATCAGTCTCTACAAATGCAGTGACTGAGCTGAGCCGGAGAGGATTTTTTATGGACATGGGTCATGAAAAGTGACTTGTTTTCATGCAGGTCCATAAGCTCTTGCTATGCTAGTAATCACATGGAGCTTGAAGCGGTTGATGCTTGCGTTCATGTGCTTGAAGACGGTTGTTTCCTACGGATTATTTTATCCCTTTGTTTATTTGGGCTTGTTCCGTTCCGGAGAATGCATCAATTGGTGATGCAGTTCTCTGGTTTATCATTAAAAGTGGCTTTCTGATTCTTATGTGTGTTTTGGGTGTGCATTGACTGACGTGTTTGCAAAGGGTGGTGCTGATTTGGTTTCAGCTCCTAAGGTGTTTGAGAAAATGCACGAGGGGAATGTAGTTGACTTTTATGATGACAAGATATACTCAGTTAGCTTGTCTAAAGAAAGCTGTTGATTTGTTTTCGAATATGCTGGTGTGTGTGCCTGTGCCAGATAGATTTAACCCAGAATCGAACGCCATGCATGCATGGACTTATTGGGCAAATCTGGATCCCTTGTCGAAGACCTTCAGTTTGTAAATTCAAAGTGCGTTGCGGCCGATACACTGATCTACATTTCTTAGAGCTTGCCAAGTTCACGGTAATGCTGCACTTGCAAAAAAGTGCTGGAGCAGTAAGTTTTTGGCAGGAACCCAACGATTCGGCTGCTTATATGTATGCCTTAGCAGGTGTATGGGAAGATGCAGCCCGCAATCAGAAAGAAAAACGAAACTGAAAAATGTTAGAAAAGAAGCCAGTTGTTGCTGGATTCAAGGGAAAAATATAGTTCACAAGGTCTATCTGGGCAGTACTTCACACCAAAAGGCACAGGAGATCTATCACGAACGGGACCAATTGGCTAGTCAAATAAAGAATCTGGATTGTGTACCGACTACTGAATTTGTTGTTCATGATGTGGAGGTACGAAAGGAACAATAGTTGCTTCAGCATAGTGAAGGGATTGCCGTTGTTTTTGGCCTCGTGAGCGATGAGACATGAGATGGTGTCTTACATTGTTTCCCCTCTCTGCATGAGTTTCCCCATAACCCACCGATAAAGGACGCACGATACCACTTCGCTCAGAGTTCCGCAGATGGAGAGCCCTGACCCGATGCCGAATTAGCCCAATCCTTCTGATCGGAAGCTGCCAAAGAACTTGTGACTAAAATAAGTAGAAACAAATAAAGCACGAAGGACCTTCTTAGTACAAACTGCCTGTATGAACTAGGAGATGTACTGCTTGGTACATAGATTAATCTCGTATTACTTGCTTTTGTCAACTCTGATGAATACCTTCAGGATGTAATGCAGGTCCCTGAAGTTCGCAGTGTGGTTGCCACCTGCAATTAGGTTCTGGACTTTCGAAATCGGCATAAGTGCAGCGTGCGGTGCAGCATTTATTTTCATTCCTTGTCCTTCCAGCGAAGACTGAAGACTACAACCGGGCACGAGATTTGGATCGGACCCTGCCACATCTTCTGATCCGACAAAGCCGACAGATGTGGCAGATAGCTTGTTAGATTCAGCTCTGCTCATCATCATTTTTTCAACCACAAGCGTGAGCACGAGTCAGCATCACAACTTGAAGATCAAAGTCTTTGGCAAGAATATCATGTTGTTTCTGCCAATGTGTTTTATTCGTGGTAGCATTTATGATAATCTAAACGTACGTTTCCTATGAAAAAAAATATTTATGCCACACCTCATGCCATTAGCCGACAAAGCCACTTGCACTCCCGAACGATTCATGTGCAGATAACAGAATTTGCAAAGTTGAGTAATGTGCACAAGCAGGTAATTTGAGTTAAGAATCCCATAAAGTAGGTGAAATGAAAGGAGGGCAAAGGACAAATATAACATCGCACAACTGAGTGTTCAAAGTGCCAGAAAGACCCGTCTAAACATCAACACTTATCACGAGTGTACGTCGGGATAGCATGGAGCATCGCCGAGTCTGCCTAAACCTCAAATGGGGAATCCTCTTATTCCCATGGCAATTGCACAAGTGTTACTGACAAACGCATGACTTGCTGGTCAGGATACACCACCAATTGTACCTATCATGATTCTGCAACGAGGAGAGGCACCACCAACAAATGAGCCTAGTCCTCAAGCGAATGATCCAAGTATATTCCCGAGCTATTACCCTTGACAAAATATACTTGCTACCCCGTATGGAATTGTCGCCCAAGCAAACCCCACACCTATAAATGAGCAGCCTGTACCAATGATTGTCGAAAACAATGGGACAGTGCCAGTTCCCCTTAGGGGGCAATGGTAGGCCAGGGGGCAGGATCATGTTCCTCAAATCAAAGGACAGGACTAGCCCTTTTAGTTGATAGTTCATTAGCAGATCGTATATCCAGGATATCAGCAGGCAAATCAAATGTGACAACCATAGAGAAATCAGCCTATGCCACAGGTTTATCAGCCTACCATATGGCCAATGTGTCAAGGGCAATAACCAGCATATCAAGTTTTAGCGCAGCTAGGATATCATATGTCGTACCTACCAGTTTATCAAAATCAACCGGTTGCCGAACAAAAGGTAGGGTATATTGACCTTGTGGCAGGATAGAGGATCAACGTATATTGAAAGCCATATCCTGATTGGATAGATACAGTCCCGTATCCAAGGGGGTTCAAGATACCAGAATTCACACTATTTGCCGGTGAAGGTGATCAATCCACCTACGAACATGTCAATCGCTTTCTAGCATTATACGGAGATGCTACTCATTTTGACAATTGGAAGCTCAGGCTATTCCCACTTTCTTTATCCAGAATAGCTTGCACTTGGTACACCGCCTTGCCGCCAAATTTCGGTGCTAACATGGGAACAAATGGAACGCCTTTTTCATGGGCAGTTCTAGCGAGCCGTGCCAAATTTGTCAATAGTCGACTTGTTAATAATGAAGCAGATGTACAACGAGACGATCGGCCAGTTTATCACAAGATTCAAGCAAGCTAGACATAAATATTTGGTTCCCTTGCCTGGGAAGACATTTGCGAAGTTTGCCTTTAATGGGTTGAAGTTTGAAATACGAGACAGGATGTTGGGTCACCCGTGTGCGAATTTATTCGAGTTATCTACCATGACGGTCAAATACGAGAGCCTACTTAAGGAAAAAGACAAAAGGCGCACCCGAAAAGGAGAAGTGAATATTGTCGAACCTCATGATTTTGATGAAGAGCCGATGGATTATGTTGAAGTTGCAGTGACTAAGATGATTATAAGAAAACCAAACAATTGTCAAGCGCTGAAGCCGACTGTAATATTTTGATTTCTAGTTAATTTCAGACTCATTAATGAGAAGTAAATCTAGAGATGTATTTCAATCGTATCTCGCTCGAATCTGATCAATTCGAGTAGGCTGACCAAAAGGGAAAAGCTAACGCGAGACGAGGTACGTGGACCTAGGCAACTTGGATAGGAAATGACGCTTGACCATAATGATTGTCGAGGGGATATTTAGAACCACAAAGAGGTCGATCTAAGAACGACTAAGGAATACCTTGCGAGTGTCATACGGTTGGAGCGCGAGTGATGCCGCTTAACCAACGTATGATTTGTAAAATTTTCCTAAATCGAACAGTGACGATCGAGACCATAGAGACTAGTGATATACTCTCACAATTACATGACAACCAAAGTCGCCACGAATTAACGAGCCCTAAATGTGATATGAATCACGGGGTCGATACGCGTAATGTCTGCAAAAGCCGTTTGGGATAGGTTATAACCACGTCTGATAAAGAAAACCATCATAAACGAGTCTTGAAAATTGAAAATGGAGAACCAAGAATTCCAACGTTATATTCGGATTGGCTGTAGCCCTATCGAAGAATATTGGAACGAGAAAAACGACGTTCTGGACATCGGGGGTGAAATTACCATTTTGCCCCTCAAGCTTAAGCCTTGCCCATGCAAATAAGGAAGGGAATTTTGGTATTTATCCCTACCCCATAGCTGCCGAAAAAGTGGGTGAATTGTAGCCATTGGATCAAGATGGAATGACACTTGAACATGTGTCAATAGATGGACTAAAGAGTGGTCATGTCCACTATTGTCCATCTACCATTCCACTCTTTGACTTGAGCCTTGAATATAAGGCTTTTTCTCTCTCTCACCTCACTTTGGCTAGCCATAGAACCCCTCCATAGCTCACGACCACAGCTTTCTCTTCTTCCTTGTTTTCCGCCGTAGTCGACCGACCCTACCGCTCCCGTTCGGCCATTCCGATGCCGCCCTCCGGCCACCGCCTGGACTCTGGTTTATAACCTAAGCCTAGCCCCACCTTCTTCCGACTTCCTCGAAGTAGAAGCATGGTAATTGGACCACCGAGGAGCTCCAGCCAAGCGTTTTCTCGGGAGTCGACGTAAACTGATCCAATCAGAGGTAGGTGATGCTTCTGACCCCCTTAGGAGGCTGAAATGTTGGAATCTTGAGGTCAAATTTTGTGGAGGTCTAGGGGACATGTATATCTAGGTGTGGTAAAAAGTTGAGTTTGATTTGATGAAGTTTTGACCCCAAATGGGTCTTGTGAACTTTGGACAGAATTTGCCGGTTACTGACCTTGGAAGATCCGGCGACTTTTGATGGGATTCCGGCGACGACTCGACTTCAAACTCTCGGTGAGAGCCTTAGACCCTTAGATAGACATGTTAAGAGATAGGATAGTGCTTAAGTGATGGATTTGGTGGAGACTTAGGGCTGGATATACTCGGTTTACACAGAACCGAACATAGCCCGGTTCGGTTCTGTGTAAACCAAATTTGTGGGGGCTGATGATGGTTGGTTTTGAACCTCAAATTGGTGATTTAGACATGCTAGGATGATGACGATTATGTTATGGAAGTTTATGGTTCATGGATTGAGGAATTGAACAAAGGAAATTGACGAATCGATTGGAAATTCTAGATTGCACGGTGAGATTGGTCTTGGACCATTGGAGGCCGAATCTTTGAGGACCAAGAAGAGAATTTTTTTGGTATCAAACTCAAGGTAAGGGAATCCTAAACTTAGGATAGGAAGGTTGGACTCGATTGGGCGAGTCGGACGAGATTGAGATGATTTCTTGAGGAACTTAGTGTGATTGGTCTTTGCGAATGTCAAGAGGGTATAAATGATTCGAATAATTGCATATGCATGTCTTTTGAGTAATTGGTCACACATCTGTATGTGTATTGACTCGTTTCGCATGCCATGGATGTTTGTTTATGCATGAGATGTTTATGCACGAGATACGCTTGACCTTGTGTGCATGAGTTGTGGTTGTGGCATGGCGAAGATGAGGTGAGACCCTAATGCGTACGAGACGTGGGGTGATGTGGTTGATACCCTGAGGCGCTGAGGCGCGGGGTAAAGGTTGTTTGGCGCCTGATGTGATCTAATCGTGGGGTTGAAATGGCCATGGTCTTGATGCGATCTAATCGCGGGGCGAATATATGAGGTGCCAATATTGGCCTAGAGAATCATTGAAACCTGATGCGTTTACGCGGGTTGTCAATGACGGTCTGTTGCGTTTACGCGGACCGAGCCTGATGTGATCTAATCACGGGCATAAGGATGAGGCAGGCAAGAAGAGATGGTTGTGGTAAAGTGGCAGAACGAGGTGTGCATGATCATCTGAGTGTGATATGATGTCATAGCTGCATGCCTATCATCCGTTTGTCGTCATCTTTAATTGTATGTGCCTATGTGATTATAAGTTTGAAATTTCGAAGTAGATGACTACTTGAGTGGACGGTTGGTCTAAACTAGGGTTAGGACTCTTTTACTGAGATGGGTATCTCACCCCTTTAGGGACCCTTATTTTTACAGATCATAGGTCTTGACCATGTGGCCTATTCGTTTTGGAGATCCTTAGAGATGACAACGTATTTTGATGAGTTCCCTAATGGTCAGGGAACCATTTACGTGAGGAAGTGTACGGTTGTGTAGGTAGACGAGGGTAACACAAACTGGAAGCCTCATAGGTATGATGCATGGTTTAGGAAAGTTGGGAACGAGTTGACTGGGCCGCTGAAACCCCATGAGGTTACCTAGGGAGTGATCCTTGATTGGTGCCATCCAGGTAGAGACTAGGACCAGGTCGAGGGATCGGTAGTCGGTTCTAGGAATGGGCCGGAGAGGACCCCGACGTTGGAGTTTACTGAGGAGGAGGAGTTCATTGTCCTGGAGGCGACCGAAGAGGATCTCGTAGAGCCGTCGCATGAGGAGACCATGGAGGATAACATTGAGGTTTGCTCGGAGACATTCTCAGAATATGAGCTGACGGAGGACACTGAGGATACCGAGGACTCTAGCAGCTCATCCTAGGAGACTCTAGTTGTAACTTGATCTTTGGCAACGACCCGAACCCTGTTCCTGTCGAATTTTGATGATGGTTCATTTTGTATGCTCACCCCGTCATCTCCTTGCTTATCGGATTTTAGTAGCTCTGTACTTGTATGCACAGTTGGTTATTATGTACGACAGTTTCTATGCTATCCAGGTCCCACTTAATTTATATTTTGTACGGAGGAGTTGCTTTATTATCGCTTCCGCATGCTTGATATATTTGTTATATCTCTTGGCTTAGATTGTGGATCTTGGGACCGCGAGAGATTATATGATTTGCTGGCAGGGAGTCGCGTGCTCGTGCCCGAGGCGTAGGGCGTGACATCCCCGCTTCGCTTGGTATCAGAGCAAGGTCAGCTCGATCCAAAATTAGTTGAGGACTGGAGTAATAAGAAGGATTAAGTTGGGATAAGGACGGATAGCGAGACCTTAGGAGACTGGTTAAGATAAGGCCTGGGGTGCATAGTGTGTGACCTGGTACTTATGGCTGGTGTTTGATCTTGGCAGGATTGTGGCAAGGCATGAGAGAGTTGAGTTCCCTGCTTAGGATTGAAGATCAATTTCTGGACCTTGGCCTATTTGATGAATAAAAGTGATTGGTTTTAGTGAATCACTAGAGTGAATGGAACTGAGGAATGGCCATGGGCTATTTATTGAAATGTTTCTGGAGTTTGTGGTTTGGAGTACTGTTTGATTGTAACTGCTTCTATTAAGAGTTAGTTAGTAACTCTGGATTTGGGTGAATGAGTGAGTTACTAACTCCTTGCTGAACTTTTGGTGGACCAGGTTTAGTAGAAAGAAGTAAGGATGAGCAACCCGTCTAGAAGGTCTGGAAGGTCAAGAGGCGGAGCCTCTAGCTCGAGGCCGCCTGTGGCAGAAGATCCAATGATGGATGGTGTGCTGAGGGTATTGGAAAGAATTGGTGACTTGATCGATAGGCAGACCTAGGACATGGATGCTGTAATCGCCAAGGCAGTAGGAGCTGCCATAGCTGCTGTCAATGCCAACAACGGCAACAATGGTGGCAATGGAAGCCAGAATGAACATGGCCAGGGCAATAAAGCTGTGAATGCCCAAGAGAAAATCGTCGTGGCCAGACAGATGGGCCAACTAGTGGAACAGTTCATAAAGCTAAAGCCAACTTAATTTAATGGCACTGGAGATCCTGAGCTAGCACCCAAGTGGATTGAGATGCTAGAGAAAACTTTTGGGGTGCTGAGGTGCACAAATGAGGAGAAGGTGCTGCTAGCAGTGTACTAGCTGGATGGTACAACGAATAATTGGTGGGCTGCCACCAAGGACAGAGTTTTCCTTGAATGAACAGCCATGAACTAGGATGCCTTTAAGACGGCGTTCAACGACAAGAATTTCTCGGAGATGGCTAGGGAAAGAAAGCAGGTGGAATTTCTATAGCTACGTCAGAACCAGCTGACGATAGATCAATATGAGGCCGAGTTCTCGAGATTGTCGAGGTACGCACCTCGATCTGTGGAGGATCCCCACGAGAAAGCAAGGAGGTTTAGGGATGGTCTAAGGCCCGAGCTTCGTAGTCAGATGATTGCCCTGAATCTGAAGACCTATAAGGAGATATACGAACGGGGCCAAATGATAAAACGAGACTTGAAAGAGAGAAACACCGCAACTGGATCGCGGTTCACACCATTCAGGGAAAATCACCAGATGGGCAAGAGGTCGATGACGGGCAATAGGCGTTTCGTGCCTCCTATAAGGAAAAATATCGTGAAGTCGCCGAATTCCACAAACTAGAGCTGCCGCCTTTGTGGCAGGAGGTATGTGAATGGGCCATGCCCGGTAAGGACTGATGCTTGTTTTAAGTGTGGTCAGCTGGGCCACCAGATGAGGACGTGCCCAAGTCAAGCTCCGACAAATCGACCTCAAGGACAGAGACCATAGGCTGGGCCGTTGATTGCTACTCCCCAGATCAAGCATAATCGACCACCGACACAGGGTAGAGTGTATATAGTAGCCCGCAAGGAGGCAAAGGAAGCACCAGGTGTGGTCACAAGTATGGTTTACTTGTGCAACCAAGCTGCATACGCATTGTTCGACCCTGGTGCCACTCATTCATTTGTGTCTGCACTGTTTGCTGAATTAGTGGGAACAAAATTGAAATCGCTGAACATAATTCTACATGTTGCCACACAGTTAAAGGATAATATATTGGTTTCAATGTTCCATGCTGGTTGTGAGATTGTGATTGGAGGGAGTAAAGAGAGTATTGACCTAGCTGTATTACCCATGTACGATTTTGACGTAATCATGGAATGGATTGGTTGGGTAAACAGGGGGTAGTAGTAGACTGTGGTAGTAAGATAATTCGGTTTTATCCGAGAGACCGCCCTAGCTTTGAATTGGTGGGAAGTCGAGGAGGAATCTCGATTCCCTTAGTCTCATCTCTGGAGGTGACTGAGTTAATGTCTGAAGGGTGTCAAGCATACTTAGTGGCAATAATGGACACGACTATTGAATAGCCAAAGTTAGAGAGTATCCCGGTAGTGCGTGAATTTCCTGATGTATTTTTCCAAGAGTTGCCAAGGTTACCACCGGAATGGGAAATAGAATTTGTAATCGAGTTAGCCCCTAGGACAGAATCGATCTCGAAAGCACCTTACAGGATGTCCCTATCAGAACTGAAGGAGTTAAAGGTGCAAATGCAAGAGCTGCTAGACAAGGGATTTATCCGATCAAGTGCTTCGCCGTGGAGAGCACCGGTGCTATTCGTGAGGCAGAAGGATGGGTATTTGCGTCTATGCATTGACTATCGGCAGCTGAACTAAGTGACAGTGAAGAACAAGTACCCACTACTGAGGATTGATGATCTGTTTGATCAGTTGCAAGGAGTGGCAGTATTTTCAAAGAATGACTTGAGGACTGGGTATCACCAGTTAAGGATGAAGAAGGAAGGCATACCCAAGACTGTCTTTAGGATGAGGTATGGTCATTATGAGTTTACGGTGATGCCGTTTGGATTGACTAACGCTCCAGCTGCTTTTATGGACTTGATGTATTGAGTATTTAAGGAGTTTCTGGACAGATTCGTCATAGTCTTTATTGACGATATCTTGATTTACTCGAGGGATGGTGCAGAACATGAGGAGCACCTAAGGATTGTATTGCAGACTCTGAGGGAGCATGCGTTCTATGCGAAGTTGAGTAAGTGTGAGTTCTGGCTGAACAGGGTAGTATTTCTTGGTCATGTGGAATCGGGTGAAGGAATCGCAATGGATCCAGCGAAAATCGAGGCCGTAACCAATTGACCTAGGCCTACTATGGTCACTGAAGTCAGAAGTTTCTTGGAACTGGCAGGATACTACAAGCGTTTTGTAGAGAAATTCTCATCCATAGCCATCCCATTGATGCAGTTGACGAAGAAGGAAACAAGGTTTTAATGGATAGACAAATGCGAGAGGAGTTTCCAAGAGCTCAAGCATAGATTGACAACTGCGCCAGTGTTGACAATTCCATCAGGACCAGGAGGTTACGAGATATACAACGACGCTTCGTTGAAAAGATTAGGTTGTGTGTTGATGCAGCACGGCATAGTAGTAGCCTATGCATCAGACAGTTGAGGCCACATGAAATGAACTATCCAACTCATGATCTGGAGTTAATGGTGATTATATTTGCTCTGAAGATTTGAAGACATTACCTATGTGGCGAGAAGTTTCAAATCCATACCGACCACTAGAGCTTAAAGTACCTGTTTTCCCATAAAGAGTTGATTATGAGACAGCGTAGGTGGATGGAGCTGTTGAAGGATTATGATTGTAATATACTGTATCACCCTGGGAAAACAAACAGAGTAGCAGATGTGCTGAGTTGGAAGTCAAGCATCGCATTGCTAGTAGAAGTTGGTCGATGACAGAAGACTTGAGAGATTCTGAGTTTAGACTAGAAGTTTGTCAGTTGTCTAGCTTGATAGCTATATTGAGGGTAGAACCTGAGGTTCAAGAAGGAATAAAGGCCTTACAGTCTATGGACCTAGAGATTCAGAAGATCCTTGAGATGGATGCGACGAAAAGAAAACTAGAATTTCCGGTGTTCCTAAAGTTTTGAGGACGACTGTGCGTGCCAAAGGATGAAGGACTCAGGGAAAAGATTTTGTCAGAGGCTCATAGGAGCAATTATAGCATCCACCCTGGAAGTACGAAAATGTATCAGAACTTGCGATATCACTATTGGTAGAACGGGATGAAAGTGGACGTGGCTAGGTATGTGGCTAAGTGTTTGACAAGCCAGCTAGTGAAAGCGCAGCACTATAAGCTTGGGGGACTATTACAACCACTAGAGATATCGGAATGGAAGTGGGAGCATATAACTATTGCGATGGGACTCCCAAGGAGCCAGCGAGGTCACGGCTCTATATGGGTAGTCATGGACAGATTGACCAAGTCCAAACATTTCATCCCGGTGCGAAAGGACTTCGCTATGGATAGGTATGCAGAGCTGTACATGAGACAGATAGTGAGGCTGCACGGAGTGCCTGTGACGATCACCTCGGATAGAGATCCTAAATTCACGGCAAATTTTTGAAAGAGTCTACAAGAAGCTATGGGAACCCGACTGCAGTTTAGCACAGCCTACCATCCACAGACAGACAGGCAGTCGGAAAGGACGATATAGACACTTGAGGATATGCTGTGAGCATGCGTCATTGATTTTAAAGGTGAATGGGAAGACCAGTTGCATTTGGTAGAGTTTGCTTATAATAACAGCTACCAACAGAGTATCCAGATGGCACCATTTGAAGCACTTTATGGAAGAGTCTGCAGAACCCCGATTTACTGGGATGAGGTTGGAGAAAGAATTATCACAGGCCTAAAATTGGTAGAACAATCGGTGGAAGCAGTGAAGATAATTAGGGATAGACTGAGGACGACACAGAGTCGTCAGAAGAGCTACGCAGATAAGCGGCGCAAGCCTTTGGAATTCCAAGTAGGCGATCACTTCTTCCTTAAGGTGTCACCGATGAGAGGGTTATCGCGGTTTGGAAAGAAGGGGAAGCTGAGCCCAAGGTATGTAGGCCCATTTGAGATACTGGAGCGGATTGAAACCTTAGCCTACAGTCTTGCCCTGCCGCCTAATCTATCCCAGGTGCATAATGTATTCCATGGGTCGATGTTGCGAAGGTATGAACCAGACCCGACACATGTGCTGGATTATGAGACCATAGAAGTGGACGAGCGAGTGCCTTACGTGGAGAGGTCGATAAGGATTGAGGACCGAAAGGAGCAAATCCTCAATAATAAGAAGATCCCACTAGTCAAGGTAGTATGGGAGCACCATAGAACTGAAGATGCCACGTGAGAGAATGAAGAAACGATGAGGCGACAACACCCCCATTTATTTGAGTAATTAAGTGTAAAGTAAATTTCGGGGACGAAATTTTTGTAAGGGGGGAAGAGTTGTGACATTCTGATTTTCAGTCAATTTTAGACTCATTAATGAGAAGTAAATCTAGAGATGTATTTCAGTCGTATCCCGTTCGAATCTGATCAATTCGAGTAGGCTGGCCAAAAGGAAAAGGCTAACGCGAGACGATGTACGTGGATCTAGGCAACTCAGATAGGAAATGACGCTTTGACCATAAGGATTGTCGAGAGGATATTTAGAACCACAAAGAGGTTGATCTAAGAACGACTAAGGAATGCCTTGCGAGTGTCATATGGTTGGAGCGCGGATGATGCCACTTAACCAACGTATGATTTGCAAAATTTTCCTAAATTGGACAGTGACGATCGAAACCATAGGGACTAGTGATAGACTATCACAATTACATGACAACCAAAGTCGCCGCGAATTGACGAGCCCTAAACATGATATGAATCACGAGGTCGATACACGTAATGTTTGCAAAAGCCGCCTGTCGGTTCGGGATAGGTTGGAACCACGTCTGATAGAGAAAACCATCAGAAACGAATCTTGAAAATTGAAAATGGAGAATCAAGAATTCCAACGTTATATTCGGATTGACCGTCGCCCTATCGAAGAATATTGAAATGAGAAAAATGACGTTCTGGACTCGGGGGTGAAATTACCGTTGTGCCCCTCAAGCTTAAGCCTTGCCCATGCAAATAAGGAAGGGCATTTTAGTCTTTATCCCTACTCCATAGCTACCGAAAAAGTGGGGGAATTGTAGCCATTGGATCAAGATGGAATGACACTTGGACATGTGTCAATAGATGGACTAAAGAGTGGTCATGTCCACTATTGGCCACCTACCATTCTACTCTTTGACTTGAGCCTTGAATATAAGGCGTTTTCTCTCTCTCTCACCTCACTTTGGCCGGCCATAGAACCCCCTATAGCTCACGACCACAGCTTTCTCTTCTTCCTTGTTTTCTGCCGTCGCCGACCGCCCCTGCCGCTCCCATTCGGCTGTTCCAATGCCACCCTCCGGCTATCGCCTGGACTCTGGCCATAACCGAAACCTAGCCCCACCTTCTGCCGACCTCCTCGAAGTGGAAGCACGGTGATTGGACCACCGAGGAGCTCCGGCCAAGCGTTTTCCCGGGAGTCGACGAAAACTTATCCAATCAGAGGTTAGTGATGTTTCTACCCCTTAGGAGGCTGAAATGTTGGAATCTTAAGGTCAAATTTTGTGGAGGTCTAGGGGACATGTATATCTAGCTATGGTACAATGTTGAGTTTGATTTGATGAAGTTTTGAGCTCAAATGGGTCCTGTGAACTTTGGACAGAATCTGTCGGTTACTGACCTTGGAAGATTCGGCGACATTTGACGGAATTCTGGTGACGACTTGACTTGAAACTCTCGGTGAGACCCTTAGACCCTTAGATAGACCTGTTAAGAGGTAGGATAGTGCTTAAATGATGGATTTGGTGGAGACTTAAGGCTGGATATACTTGATTTACACAGAACCAAACATAGCCCGGTTCGGTTCTGTGTAAACCAAATCTGTGGGGGCTGATGATGGTTGGTTTTGAACCTCAAATTTGTGATTTAGACATGCTAGGATGATGATGATTATGTTATGGAGGTTTATGGTTCATGGATTGAGGAATTGAATAAAGAAAATTGACGAATTGATTGGAAATTCTAGGTTGCGCAGTGAGATTGGTCTTGGACCATTAGAGGCCGAATCTTTGATGATCAAGAAGAGAATTTTTGTGGTATCAAACTCAAGGTAAGGGAATCCTAAACTTAGGATAGGAAGGTTGGACTCGATTGGGCGAGTCGGACAAGATTGAGATGATTTCTTGAGGAGCTTAGTGTGATTGGTCTTTGTGAATGTCAAGAGGGTACAAATGATTCAAATAATTGCATATGCATGTCTCTTGAGTAATTGGCCACATTTGTATGTGTATTGACTCGTTTTGCATGCCATGGATGTTTGTTTATGCATGAGATGTTTATGCACGAGATGCGCTTGACCTTATGTGCATGAGTTGTGGTTGTGGCATGGCGGAGATGAGGTGAGACCCTGATGTGTACGTGACGCGGGGTGATGTGGTTGATACCCTAAGGCGCTGAGGCGTGGGATAGAGGTACTTTGGCACCTGATGCGATTTAATCGCAGGGTTGAGATGGCCATGGTCCTGATGCGATCTAATCGTGGGACGGAGATATGTGGTGCCGATATTGGCTTGGAGAATCATTGAAACTTGATACGTTTACGCGGGTTATCAATGACGGTATGATGCATTTACGCGGACTGAGTCTGATGCGATATAATCATGGGCATGAGGATAAGGCAAGCAGGAAGAGATGGTTGTGGTGAAGTGGCAGGACAAGGTGTGCATGATCAGCTGAGTGTGATATGATATCATAGCTGCATGCCTGTCATCTGTTTGTCGTCATCTTTAATTGTATGTGCCTATGTGATTATAAGTTTGGAATTTCAGAGTAGATGACTGTCTGAGTGGACAGTCGGCCTAACCTAGGGTTAGGACTCTTTTACAGAGATGCGTATCTCACCCCTTTGGAGACCCTTATATTTACAGATCATAGGCCTTGACCATGTGGCCTATTTGTTTTGAAGATCCTAAGGAGATGACAACGTATTTTGATGAGTTCCCTGATGGTCAGGGGACCATTTACTCGAGGAAGTGTACGGTCGTGTGGGTAGACGAGGGTAGCACAAACTGGAAGCCTCATAGGTATGAGGCGTGGCTTAGGAAAGTTGAGAACAAGTCGACTAGACCTCTGAAGCCCCATGAGGTGCCCCAGGGAGTGATCCCTGATTGGTGCCATCCTGGTAGAGACTAAGACCAGGCCGAAGGATCGGTGGTCGGTTTTAGGAACGGGCTGGAAGAGTTTACTGAGGAGGAAGAGGTCATTGTCCTGGAGGCAACCGAAGAGGATCTCGTAGAGCCATCGCATGAGGAGACCATGGAGGATAACATTGAGGTTCGCTCGGAGACATTCTCAGAACATGAGCCGACGGAGGACGCTGAGGACACTGAGTGCTCCAGCAGCTCATCCTAGGAGACTCTAGTTGTAGCTTGATCTTTGGCGACGACCCCGATCCTATTCCTATCGGATTTTGATGATGGTCCATTTTGTATACTCACCCCGTCACCCCCTTGCTTATCAGATTTTAGTAGCTCTGTACTTGTATGCACAGTTGATTATTATGTATGACAGTTTCTATGCTATCCAGGTCCCACTTAATTTATATTTTATACGGAGGAGTTGCTTTATTACCGCTGCCGCATGCTTGATATATTTGTTATATCTCTCGACTTAAATTGTGGATCTTGGGCCCGCGAGAAATTATATGGTTTACTGGCAGGGAGTCGCGTGCTCGTGCCCGACGCGCGAGGCGTGACACCGACAAAGATGATAGAGAAATCATCCGTTATGGCTAAGGCCAAAGAAGCAATATACTACTTGTTCGATGCGAATCGGATAGAAGAAATTTTCGACATGCTATTAGCGGATGGACAGATTAGACTGATGGAAGGACAACAAATGCAGTCTAAAGAGGAGCTGCCCGATAAGAAAAATTGCAAATGGCATCACTCATGGAACCATAATACTTCGGATTGTTTGGTTCTCAAGAAGAACATTCAAGAAGCAATTCAACAAGGAAAAATCAAGTTTGCTGATGACAAAGGAAAGTCCTCTATGGATATTGAGACCGACCCATTTCCCGTGATGACTGGGATGATATCCCTGAAGTAGTTAGGAAAAGGGTATAGATTGTCAAATCTATGCATATGCTGCAGGCAGAAATTAGAAGATGTAGATTCTAGCCAAAAGAAGCATCAGTGGGATGACCGCGTCAAACAGAAGAGCCGGAGATTACCACAAGCCAAAGAAGCAGTCCCTAAGAAAATTGCTGCCCAACGAACAGCCTACAAATCGTTCAAATAGAGATACTTGGAAGCGGACCCCAACAATTGGTACATTAAGAGAATCTAGCGGAAAGTTCGACTACTATGTGAGTTACGGTTCACCGCCAACCCACACTCGAGAAAAAGACTCTCATCCGGGAAGAAAGAAATTCGATGGCAGCTCATGTTGAAATCTACATCCCAACTTGGTTTTGCTGCCAATGAATCTTGAAAATCCCAGGCAACCCAGTAAAGGAATCATGGTATGAGATTACGGAAGCTCAAAAGAAAGAAGAAACATGACCCGTACTGGGAAAAGAAGCGCACAAAGGAAAAGAAGGATATACATGTTGCAACGACAAGTTACCTTGCTCAATCGTAAGCTGGTGACAGAGCGCCCTAAATTCCAAAAGACCATAAATTTGGTTTGGAAACCCAAATCGGAAGAAGTATCAAAAGCTCAAGGACAAACTCACAGGCAATCTGAGCCTTTGAAGTCATCAAAGCTAGAGCCTCGATTCAGGACTCGTATAAGCTGGTTAGTTTCACCATTGAGCTCTTACATGGCCCAGATTAAACTACCTAATGAGTTTCAACATGAGCCAACATCAGTCGAAATTGATGACGGAATCATAATACAAGAAAAGGATGGCCGGCTTAGTTTTATTTCGACAATGAGGAAACCATGGAGTTCAAGAAATCTATTGAGGAAATCTCAAATCATTTGAGGTCACTCAATATTAATACCAAGATCAATGGACGGCCAGTAATGAAAGTGTTGGTGGATGGTGGTTCGACACTTAATCTCATCCCATACAAGTTCTTTAAGAAGATAGAGAGAACTGACGATGAAATTATCCCATCAAATATCCAGTTATCGAATTTCACTAGGGAAATCACCGAAGTAAAATGAGTCTATGTAGCAAACCTGACGATGGGATCCAAGACATCAAGGACGTCTTTTTGTGTAGTAGATGTTGATGGCTCGTACAATCTATGCTAGGAAGGGACTAGATACACGAAAACCAGTGTGTCCCTTCGACGCTACATTAGATGCTGGTGTTCTAGAATGAGGATAAGTTGGAATATGTAAAAGCTAACCCCCAAACGTGTGTCACATGGATTTGGATATAAGGGCGAGACCAGGTCATGCCAGATGATTGCTTGCGCATCTTGAAACTTTATGAGGTTGATTCAAGGGATATTACTTTCTGCCGTTTTAACAAGGGTACTACCGAGTGGGTCCCTAGGAAGGAACCAACGGTCTAGTTCAAACAGTTTGCTAATGGAGGATCGGCAATTATCACATGACCTCGTTGAGAGGTACGAGACCTATAAGGCCAAACAAACCAGGCAAGTAGACGAAATGGTTGATGGGATTTTAGACTTCGAGCAGTCCCCAATCAAGTAAAATGACAAGGTAATTCAAGCCCAAGATTCATTAGAAGAGGTGAATCTAGGGGATGAGGCATGCCCACGACCAACCTACATAAGTAAATTGCTCGATCAACCATACAAGTCACAGTTGATAGACTTGCTCAAAAAAATATAAAGACTGCTTTGCTTGGAACTATCATGAGATGCCCGGTCTAGCAAGGAACATAGTCGAACATCGATTACCGATTAAGAAAGGATTTCCACCACATCAATAGTCACCAAGAAAGTTCGCGCTAGGAGTAACCCTCAAGATCAAAGAGGAGATTGAGTGGCTCATCTCTACTGGATTTATAAGAATAGCTAGGTACGTGGAATGGCTATCGAACATCATCCCAGTTAAGAAAAAGAATAGCAAGCTAATGGTCAGCATCGACTTCCGCGACCCGATGGCTGCTACACCAAAAGATAAGTATCAAATGCCTATGGCAGATATGCTGATTGACTCAGCTACTAGCAACGAAGTCATATCTCTTATGGATGGACATTCGGGGTACAATCAGATTTTCATAGCTGCGGAAGATGTCCATAAGACGACTTTCAGGTGCCCCGAGCTATTGGGACATTCGAATAGGTCGTCATTCGTTTGGATTGAAGAATGCCGAAGCCACCTACCAAAGGGCGTTGAACTTTATCTTCCACGATATGATCGGAGAGTTCATAGAGGTCTACATTGATGACGTAATAGTCAAGACCGACAAAGTAAGTCATCTGGACCACCTTGAACAAGCTTTCATTAGAATGCACAAGTTTAAGTTAAAAATGAGTCCATTAAAATGCGTATTTGGGATAAAGGTTGGTAATTTTCTTGGCTTCCTAGTTCATCAAAGAGGAATTGAGGTAGACAAAAACAAAGCTAAGGCTGTTTTGGAATTATAGCCCCCACTAATAAAAAGCAACTCCAGATGCTGATTAGAAAATTGAATTTATTGCAGCGATTCATAGCTAACTTGTCAGGGAAGATTGAAGTATTTTCTCCTTTACTCAAGTAGAAGAATGAGCAAGAATTCACATGGGAAGAGAAACACTAATCGTCTTTTGACCAGTTAAAAAGTTATTTGATCAAGCAACTAGTTTTGATGCCAACTAAAGCAGGTAGGCCATTAAAATTTTACTTATCTGCGACCGTTACCACAATCGAAAGTATGCTGGCCCAAGAAAATGATGAAGAAAAAGAACAGGCCGTGTACTATTTAAGCAGGATGCTCAACGATGCGGAGACAAGATACACACACTTTGAGAAGTTATGCCTCTCATTGTATCATGCTTGTACGAAATTACATCATTATACGCTGTCGACTACGGTGCATGTAATTTAAAAAATAGATGTAATAAAGTACATGTTATCCAGGCCAATTATAAGAGGCCAAATTGCAAAATGGGCATTCACTCCGACAGAGATCAATTTGATGTATGTGCCGCTCAGAGTAGTAAAATTGCAGGCAGTATCCGATTTCATTACCAAATACCCTATGGATTTAAAAATAAAGGATGATAAAAACCATCTTTGTGTTGCACCCTAGGTGTTTTATTTCGATGGATTAGTAACATCAGAATCATCAGGGGCTGGAATTATGATCGTATCTTCCTACCAACAAAAAACGAAGCTCATGTTCAGACTTGATTTCGATTGTTCAAATGATCAGGCCAAATATGAAGCCCTGATTGTATGGTTGAACATCTTGATTGATATTAAAGTACGATTAGTCATAATCAAGGGTGATTTTCTATTGATAATAAAATAACTCTAAGGTGAGTATCAATGTCTTTATGAAAGCATCATATTACACTATGGTTTGGCAAAGAAATTACCGTCAAACTTTATCGAGTATGATTTGATTCATGTCAAGAGAAGCAGAAACTTGGAAGCCAATGAGTTAGCCCAAATGGCATCTGGGTACAAGATAATGAAAAAATTAGCGAGCCACATTATCACTCAAACGAAGGTTTTGCCTTCAATAGAGGCTCGAATAATGATGGTCCAGCAAGAAGTAACCAAAGGCTCAAATCAGGTTCCAGATCGACAAGATTAGAGAAGCCCTTTGATAAATTATCTAAAAAGGCCAAGCCCTTATAGCAAATACTTCAAAAAGCAAGCTTTGAAGTATCTCCTAATCGATGATGAGCTGTATCGAAGAGCGGTCAACGGGTTGCTTTTGAAGTGTCTAGGGCAAGAAGAGGTTATGCTCGCAACGACAGAGGTTTATGAAAGGATTTATAGAGTGCACCAAATTGGCCTAAAGACGAAATGGCTGTTAAGGCATCATAGATACTTTTGGCCAATAATTACAAGGGACTACATTGATTATGCTAAAAGATGTCAACCATGCTAAAGACATGGTCTAGTCCAACACGTACCCGCGGCATTGATGAACCCCATCGTTAAACCGTGGCCTTTTCGAGATGGGCGATGGATGTGATAGGAAAAATTTATCCACCTTTGTCGAAGAAGCACAATTTCATCTTGGTAGCCAAAGATTATTTCAATAAGTGGGTTGAAGCAGCCTTTTACAAAAATGTAACGCAAAAAGTTGTCAAAGAATTCATCGAAGAGCGAATAATTCATCAATTCGGGATCCCAGAGACTATAACTGCTCAATAGGGAACAACCTCCACAGGACGAGAAATATTGAATTTCACTCAGTCAAAAGGGATTAAGATGATCCACTTGACACCTTATTATACCCAGGCCAACGATCAAGCTGAAACTTTAAACAAGATTATCATTAGCTTGATAACAAGGCACTTGGAAGATAACCCAAGGGAGTGTGATTCATTGCTATTAACGGTCTTATGGGCTTACCAAACATCAAAGAGATCGAGTACCGGCATCAGTTTGTACATGTTAACATATGGACATGAAGCTGTTCTTTCTCTCAAAATTACTGCGCAATTGTTAAGGGCGAAGCTCTAAGGCAACATGTTAAAAGAACAATATGATGAAATGATGTATGCAAATATTGATGAGTTGGGAGAAAACCGACCTTTAGCACTTGAAAAATTAGTGGCTTAGAAACGAAGAGTTACTAAAGCTTACAACAAACATGTCAGGATCAAGCGTTTCGACATAGGCAACTTGGTTTGGAAGACTATTTTACCCACGAGCCTCGACAAGGAGAAGTTTGGCAAATGATCGTCGAAATGGGAAGGACCATACTTGATGACTAACGTTCTTCCAGGAAACGCATATTGAATGATGAAAATTGATGGCAAAGAGTTGCCACGATCGATCAATGGAAAATATTTGAAGAGATTCTATCCATCAATGTGGGAAATGCAAGAGAATACAGAAAAACCAGGGGGTAAAGAACAAAGGAAATAAAATTTATTCATCAAAAGGGGGAACGAGTACATTTTTCTCTCTTCCCCTCTTCTCTTCTTCTTTCTCTCTCTCTTTCTCTCTTCTCTTATCTTCTTCTCTCTTTCTTTCTCTCTCCTCTTCTCTTCTTCTCCATCTTTCTCTCTCTTTCTCTTCTTTCCTTCCCTCTTCGCGTCTTCTCCTCCCCAACTCTACCCGGTCCATCATCACTTCTGCCTAAGGTTCTCCTTGAAGTAAATGATGAAGTGGCGGAGACGGTCTTCTAGCTTCTTGTTCTCCTCTTCAGCATAGTGCTTGGCCTTACCTAGCTCGTCCAAGGAAGCTTCTAGGCCATCTCGCTCTCGCTCCAGCCTATGAAGGTGCTCTATCTAGGCTTGCACTTGGTTAGCAAGGGTGTTTAGAATCACCTTCAGGGTTTCGACATAACCGTCGATAGAAGCTAATGAGTGGACCTTGCAAGCTTTACCCAGCTCGCACTTTTGCCTCTCGGCATCCATCAAAGACTTCGATAGGCGCCGCCGGCTCCCTATAAACCGATCGGAGATAAGTCCTCGAAGTTGAAGGACACTAAAGAATGAAGAGAAGAAGGCTTCTCGAGCATTGCAAAGTTCCTTATAAGACCCCACACCACTTTCGATCTCTTCGGTCTTGTACCACATTTCATGATCAGTGAGATTGTAATGAGAAATGGTCGTCAGGTTGTGCCGAAACTTGTCGACAGTAAAGAACTCATCAAAGTCCTTCAGGAAAGTGTGACCAGCGGGGAGATGATCAGGGGCAGCACGCGCCAGAAGGTCATTCAGCTTCTCAAGGACCTAGGGGTGTGTCACTAGGGCGGTGTATGTACAACCCAGGAAGGAGATAATTTCCTTCTAGAAAGAAGAGAACTCGCGAGTAAAGACTAATGGTGAAGAGGCAGATGAAGATGCAGAAGAAGGAGTGGGCTTCATGATGGCAGAAGGTGGAGTCTACTCGAATATTCAGAAATGAAGGGATTTTTTTGGATGAGAACCCACTTAGCATGAGTAGTGCTATTTATAGGCAACACCCTTGGAACGTTTTCCTCCACGATGCGAAGTATCCAGCCATGACCTTTCAGAAACCGGAGTAGTTGGAATAGTGGATGAATGCCGAGTTACAAAGCAATCAAGTGCGTCGTGGGAAAGTGAAGAGATGCAGTTCACCCTAGTGACGTGGACGGTAACATCTTGATTACTTGTCTCTTCCTTCGAAGCGTCATTCCAGGAGAAATCTGAAATGGCACATAGCATTAAATGCTAGGGAAGAAAAACCAGATTTTTATCACAATGAATCATGAACATACGACGTCAAAAATATAATCATCGGGGGAAGACAAAAGGTGATGATGACATAAGTGGGTTGCATCACATATTGCCTGATGCTCAGAATAAAACCATGGAGTTGCATCTCACTATTACAATTGACGTCATTAATGGCCTTCCGTTGGTATTTAGCCTTGAGCAGCTCAAGGCGTAAAGACTCACAGGTCGCGTCCAGGTTTTTGACAACTTTCAAATGAACGAACAAAGTTTGAAAGGAAGTGTGCCCATCATTATTTAGCTTGTCTAGAATTTGGCGCTGACAAATTTTCATTGGCAAGAAGATTATCTTCTTCTAATCTAGCAATCATCTTCAAGTCATCCTGCCTTACCCTAAATGATCTTAGAGTCGAGTTGAATGTAAGGAAGAGCTCGTTGATAGCAGGTTCAAGCGCACGACAATGTAGCGAGCAAGGCAAATGAGCCAAGAAAGCAAGAAGAGCTTTAACTTCATCCTCAATGGCTGTGTTGTCACAAATGGCAGCATATTCTTCTTTTAGTAAGTCATGGAACCACAACCATTCGACATAAACAAGGTGATATTGGTCATTAGACATGTTCGATGGACCACTTGAGGCATAGACAAGGTTGGTAGAAACCACCAATGGGTTGATAGGAATACCTTCTGTGCGACCATTTGAAGCTAGCAAGTCATTTGTGTTGAAGAATGGAGTTAATAAGTCATGACTAAATACGATCGAGAAGAACAAGAGCTCAAGATGACCATCATCAGGTGTCAGTTCGACAATGACATTTGGCACGGATAATGGGGCAGGACTCTTGAAGGGAAGCAATAGGCCCAATGGAAGTCGGTAAACCCTTGAGAGAATGTCACTGACGTCATTCAGGAAAAGCGAAAGTTGATAATCGGTCCATCACCTGTCGAAGGATACCAGGCTGCATGGGTGACTCGAGAAATTGGTGAAGGTAAAACGTCTATAAACAACTTGGCCAATCTCCATATGGCATGATAGGTCCAAACTTGTGACTCGATCAAGGGAGAAGGAAAAATTTATCGAAGATAACATTGACATCGGAATACCCCGAGTAAGCCTGAACTGGCGAGCACAGTAATGGAGATTATAGATTTCAAAACGAGTCGAAAACTCACCTCCATTCAACAAGTTCGAAGCAATGTCAAACAAGGTCAGAACACTCATCCAGAACAGATGTGCATTTGAACTTTCGTTAAGCGAGCTATAAATGATATCTTCAACAGACAACTTGAAAAAGTCAAATTCAACAAGAGACAGTAAAACAAGGAAAAAGTTGTTGAAAGCAGTGGAGTCGCCTAGCACTCGTCGAAACGCACAGTTAAATACCTCAGGTCCAGAGTTGTTAATGGATGGCCTTGCTATTGAATGATCCTCACCATATAGCAGTTGATGAAAATAAATACGAAGCCAGCCGTGCAAAAGCACAGTGGGCTAGAAAAAGGAGTCGAAAGACCACTCGTCAAAGAACTTTGTGCATCCATCAAACCTCGATATAATGACGTAAGCATCATTCGACCCAATCCTACATCAACACCACATGATAGATGCAAGAACGAAGTAATCCCTAAAGCGACATCCCTTCTTCTCGCCAGATTAGATGCAAGAACGAAGTAATCCTTAGATACCTTTACGGTTGGACTAAAGAACAAGTATTTCAACAACCAAAAAAAGAGGAAGGTTGTCCGTTCGGCAAGTGTGACAGTAATGAAAGTTTTACAATGAAGGCGCAAGAACTTTCCGTAAGCAAAGAAAGCATGAGGGGTGAAGTAGTCCTCTAAGGTTTCCAAATTTATGGCAGATGTTCCATGGGTAGCGAGACCAGCAATGGTAAAGACATCCAGAAATAGTTGGACCCCATGGAAAAAAGAAACAGTTGGTTGATGACGACCAAAAGCTTGTGACGGAGCCCAATAGACCTCTATTTAAGTCATGCGACAACAAACTAACCTCAAGAGTTGTCCTTATATTTGCTATCGCTTATGTAGCAGTAGTCAACGAGTCAGCTTTGAGTCGATTAAACCAGGTAAAGAATGTTTCATCGGACAACGAAAAACTCTGGAATCATGGAGATGGAAGCGACCATATATCTCACAAGGGGGAAGCTTGAGTAGGGAGCTTCTCGTTCCGACACAATAGAAAACAAGTTTAGAGGGGCATTGGAATGGACAAATGGGTTCGAAGACTAGGACCCAGAATAAACCCAAAGTATTCCTTGAAAGTATTCAACAGATCAAAAAAGCAATCATCTTTGCTCTCATCTTTCAGCTTGTCGAAGCGATCGATCAATTGTTTCGAGTCAGCAAGAGAAGATGAAGACGCCATGAGAAAGGATGAGGCAAAAAAGCTAGATAGGGTTTTGGGTTTAAGATGACAAAGAAGATGATGACTCAGAGCTTTCTATCCGAAGAGGCACCGTAGACCAGAAATCGTTGGGTCGTAGAAAAGTTGGAATGATTATGCCTTGGGAAGAGAAATCATAAAATCCCCTGTTGACTACGGGCGTCAAATCAAAAGACGTCATTTAAAAGACATAAATCTTCGATTTATATCTTTTAAAGGGGGCATTTGTTGACACTAAAAATAACTGTAGAGGTCACGTGACCCGCACATGGAGGAGGAATGATTAACTACGGATGACTATACACAAGACAGGTGCAGATTGACTACGAAGATGCCATGTGTACATGGTAATTTTGGCAGTATTTATCCTACGAGGTTGAAAGAAAAGGCGCGCAAAAGAAGATATGATCAAAGCAGTTACAGGATTTAGCGGCAATACTACAAAACGGAATGATAAAGGCGTGAAAACCGTTAAAGGCCTTATCGACAAGAGCCATCGAAAAGAAAACATGCTTGGAGCTTAAGGTAATGACTGATCGACTGTTACTAGAAGAAGCCTTGTCATCGAAGGAGAATGTGGAGCACAAGGCAATAATTGTTTGATGGTTATCAAGGCACGCCTATAAATACCTAAAGGTATCCAGCATACAGATAGACACAACACAACAAACAAGTCTTTATCTTTTCAATTAGCTCTTAGCCTAGCTGTAGCTTTCAAATTCTCGTCGTCGATTCAATTCTGACGTGTTTCATATCTAAAGATGGGTGTCGCCAATTAGATTTCGACTTTTGCTCGCCCAGTCCAATGCCGTCGATTAAATTCCGATGTTGTATTGGCTTCATCCACCCGTCCAGTGGCGTTGATTAAATTCTGGTGCTGTGTCTTAAATTTTCACTCGTCCGGTATCGTAGATTAAATTCCGGCATCGTGTCCTATAGTAAGGTTTAGCATCGTCGATTCAATTCCGGTGTTGTATCTCACTTACGATTTCGTCAAAGCAGTTCGACAAGTTTCATCGAAGTAGTCATCAAGAAATCTGTCGAAAATCTTGTACTAGGCTGTCGAAAGACACGCTTTTGTCAATACATCTTGGATTTGACACACTCTGTCCAAAACTTGCCCGGAACCCTTCTTACTTAACGAATTGCCAATGTTCGATAAAATGAATTTTCCGTGTTTACAATCCCTTTGGATTTCAACCTCTTGGGCCGAACCCTGAAAAACCTAGTTAGGCCTGACCAAAGGAATTTTATGTGCAACACATTCATTTTAGTTCAGTTTGACTTTTAGCTCAAGTAGTTAGAAAGTGACCATTCTTTTTTCCAGTATAGTTATTATGATAATTTCTATTGGAATCGGTTCGTTAACCAAATCGTATTGAAAATACACCAAATAACTATTATTTTTTATTATTTTTTTAAGCTATTGGAAAATTATATTTGAGGGTGAAAATTATATTGTAAATGATTTTTTAATCCATTGTTATTAGCAAAATAACGTTATTTTTTTCCTCAATTTTGGATGCTTGGCAGTAAAATAGCACAAGAAATTTGTCAAGCTGATTCAAAATCATAAAGTGCATATTTCCAGCCAAGTTTGTGAAACCCCTCAAACTCAACAATCTCAAAGTGAAGCAAGACAATAAATCCATAAGGAGAGTTGGATGTCTAGTATAGAGTTTATTTTGTGAAGCTTATTCAAGTTTAGTATATGTTGGGTCTAATGGTACTATCAGAAGGGGTGAATAAGGTGAATGAGAAACTATAAAGAACTTCTAAGGAATATAATAAATTAAACTTCACTAGCAGCAGAAACAGTTTAACATAATCAAGAGTACTGTTGATGAACACATAAGGGTGCAGTATTGATGAAAAAACGTTGATATTAACAAACAATGATATTGATAAATAAAGAGATAGATGATAGCACACTAATATTTATAATGCTCCGATCCCCATGCCTACGTCAACTTTCTGTACCAACAGCTACAATGATGCTGCAATCCACTAATAATAAACACCGCAAGTTACAACTGGCAAATGTTGTTTATTTCACACTATAGTCACACCATCAGGAGACAACCACTGCTATTACATTTGTAAGACTCTACTACGATTACAAATCTGTAGCACCACATAGAGACATAATCAGCAAAACAAATGCAATAAAACAAAAGAAAAACAAAGAAGAAGACTCGAGTTATAAACTCAATTTGTTCATTTCCACCCCACCTCACCACTCCTCTTGAACTGATTGTATATGGCCATCCAAAATTAGATGACCATTTCTCACTCAACTTGATGAAGTAGCCGTTGGTTCTATCATCATCAATGCTCAAACGACTCTCTGTCACTTGCCACCATCAGAACGAGTACAGACTGTAGTAGTTCTCTAAAAATAGTTAGATTGCTCCTGTCAATGTCTTTCTTCTATCAAAACTTTCATAACTGCTTTGATACATCTCCAGTGCTCCTGATATGAATTCCAAGCCTTTGTAACGGCTAGTTACATTGTGATCAATGTTTCATTCAGATGAGTAATTGACCAGCACCGTCCAAGACTCGATATTTGCACTGTCCCTTACCCATGAAATAGAGAGTGCATATTATCAGTAGTATGTTGATGTTGCCCATTAATGAAACCGTGTGGAATGACTTGTTATGAATCATCCAATTATTCTTTTAGCTTGTTCAGCATACAAAAACTTCCAAGGACATCCAATTATTCTTTTAGCTTATCTTCACTCTATGATTGAGTCGGTATCTAAAGACCTTCAACGATATCAATGTTGATTTCTCGTCCTTACTTAATGTTGATTCCTCATCTTTACTTAACTCATTGGATCATTTGTCATTGTCTTTCCACCTCATTTTAATAGAACTGTTCCATCCAACAATTTGATGTCCCAATTTTCATCCATTGCTCTTCTTTCATTTAGTCCTTTCAAGAATATTGATGATTGTGACTCTGCCAAGCTCTTCACATTCACAAAAGCAGTTCTTCCAAACTTCAATGATCATTACCGTTCTAGGCTTATTCACGATCACCAAGATCCATCCAACTATTCACCTTATCTTGGTTCTTCCAAGCCGTCACAAACATCCCAGTTTTTCTCAGCTTGTTAACCGTCAATTAAGGTCCTTCCAGCTTATTCACATTTGTAAAGATCCTTCCAGCTTGTAGACTCTCTACATCCAATTCCTTGTTCACTTTAGATATCAATTGTGATTCTTCCATTTCGATAGAGCATTCCCGATTGTGACCGAACACTCGGCATATCAGGATCACACTTGATACCAATCACGACACCATCTATCTTATTGCTCGCGTATATATCACCTAATAGTTTCTCAACCAATACACACATTTGTAACTTTTGATTGACTTTTTCATTGTAAAAAAATGAAGAGGATTTTACCAAAGGTATATATTGAAATTTCTTTGATGGTTAGGATATATAAAACATGCTTTTGGACCTCTGTTGTCTAGCATGGATTGTGCCTTTTTTTAGCTTGTTGTCTAGTTCAATGTCCGGTGTAAAGGATATTTTGTGAATTTTGTTTAACTCAAGTGTAAAGGCTATTTTTTAAATCTTGTCGAAGTATACATTGATCTGTGGACTTAGTTTCGTTCTCTCCATTTTTTGTAGATGATGTTATCGGCATTTTAATGATGAATCTCGTCAATTGCATATGACTTTTATGCTGGAAGTGATTGTCTCTCTGCCCACTCATTTTGCTAGAGCTGGATGCAGGTCTCTTAGCCCCTACACGGTAATATTTTTGGTCAACTTCTCAAGTTCTGACCGGAAATTGATTTTTTTACTTCTCCTCAAAAGCAGAATTTGATTTTTCTACTTGTATTCCATATTGATTTCTGATCAAATAAATTCGTAACGTTGAAAATGTCTATTTTTGAAATATTATTAACAAAACCTTCGGCGGCAGTGGCGGCTATAGAGGCCAGTGACGGTTGGCGACCAGTGATCGGCAACTAGCGACGGAGGGCGGCATTCAGCCACGGGTGACGACGGTGGTCGGTCAAGATTCGTATGATCGAAGAAGTAATTTTAGAGCTGAGAAGTAAAAATTGTTATTTTCTCAAAGTTGACCAAAAATCCAACCCAAAGTAGAAAATTCGACGAGAAGTAGAAAATCCTACCAAAAGTCAATTTTTTTTTTATCAAACAGATTTATTCTTTGGATTTGGTTTTATCAGATGAATTTCCATGTCAGATTGACTTATGGCAGGGAAATTGAAAATCAAAAGTGTTTTCATGCGCACCCTTAATTATAATAATTCTCATTTGATCAATTGCTTATAGTCAAATAGGTAATCTTTTTATTTTTTGTCTCAAGCATCTATGTTGTTCTTTACCTCAAGATGTTACCTATAATGAATTATCGCTTTGATTTTACTTTAGTTGCAAAGCCTTTTTCCCGTTGTTAAGGTTTTGTAGTGAATTAGAAAGAAAATAAATTCAAGTATCGATGATATAGGACCGATGTTAAAGAAATTTGGAACATAAACTTGATTGCACATCACAACTTAGCCCTCCTTGAGAGTATTAATAAAGGATAAATGTGTCACTCATGTCCCAATTTGAGGTTGTTGGTGACCCAAAAATTGATTTGCTGTAAAGTTATCACAAGTTTAACAGTTTGGGATTTTCATGATATTGACCCTATAGATTTCCACGTGGATTGGCCACATTACCATATCTCATCCACGTCGGCAAATTTAACAATATAATTTTTTTTTTGGTAAAGTAAGAAATATATTTACTTTTCATAGCACAAATTACAGAAGGGTAGTCGAATACAAAAACCTCGTATCCATTATGACACTTAGGTATGTTCGAATGGGTGCAAAGATGTTACGGCTAAGTAAGATACGACTGAGAATCACTGTGCTAACAATAAGATAGGCCAAAATAGCAGCCAAGAACCTAATACATACAGAAGACTAAGAAGCATCATGAGAATCCTCAAAAATGGGGAGATACCTCAATTAGCTTGCATTCTTCTATTGCAATGGTTGTCTTCCACGTGATGAAAGGTAAGGCATTTATCCTTTACAACCTTTATGAGAGGCTTGAGAAGGGCCGGCACATAAAGGGTCATGCTTCTGAAGAGGATATGGTTTTTCTCGATCCATATAATATGGCATAGTGCCCCAAAAGAAAATCGTGCAATGTGATGACAAAACTTCTGACCTCCAACATACCTCATAGCCCATTGGAGATTGTCTTGCCACATGCCATTACGCCAAGCGAGGTTGCATTTGGAAGCACAGAATAGTGCCAAGGAACCAGTAATAGAGCAACCAAAAAACAAGTGATTAATAGAACCCTGTCTACATCGGCATAAGACACATGCTACATCCGAGATTCTATGATAATTCAATAACAAAACCAGTGTCAGGAGACGGTTGAGTGTGATGAGCCATAAAAGGAATCCATACCTCGGGGCAAGGCTGCGATCCTAGATGAAAGGATGCCAAGAAACAACTTGTCCCCTAATTTTGATAAGGTCTCAAGCTGAGGCCGTAGAGAAGGCACCTGAGGGATGTCCTTACCAGATCAGTTGATCACAACTTTCATCAACAAAGGTAGGCGCAACATTGATCGGAATGTAATGGTGTCTAGCGCATGCAACTAAGGCCAGACTGAGGAGAAGAAGTCCCTAACTGAAGCCTTCCTCGGATTGCCCGAATGGCAAATATCCATGTCCGTGAATAGCCTATAAAACGGGCCTTTGGCGTGCCAAAAATCAAATCAAAAGGAGGCCGAACAACCATCTCCAATCCGCCATTGGAACAACGAATAAAACTCAGGCCTGAGATTAAGTATTTTCTTCCAGGCCCAAGAGTAAGAAGTTGGTTTAGTAGCAAGCCAGAAGTTTTTACTCTTAAGAAAGGTAGTATGTATCCACTTACACCACAAAGACTCCTTGTTCATGAATAAGATTCAAATATGCCTGAGCATGGCTGCTCGGTTGCAATAAAAAAATCGGAAAATGCCTAGGCCACCCTTGTCCTTAGGAAGACAAACATTGGCCCACAGGACTTTGGCACCACCATTTAATGGATGCTAATATGATAAATATGTCACGCGTATATTAATTTAAATTTTTTTTGGCATTTAATTTTCAATATAACATTTTCTTATTTGAGCATTCAACGAGCACTGCGACTCTGTCCGAAAATCAATAACTTCAATAACGGAAGAGACTTTTAACCAAAACGCCTGAGATGTCTTCCAGCAAGCAAAAACGGAAAAGGAAAATCGAAAGCATTAGACCTCAGACATAATTGATGGTGGTGGATAAATTTTCTATCGCATAACGTTATCCGAAAATCGTCATCCCAGGTACTTGAAATAAAATGATGAATCCGCTGATTACAGTAACCGAATGGACAAACCAACAGCGAAGAGGCCAGCGACTGCGAGGGACGAGAGGCGAGCGTGAGCGAACAGCCAAGAGAGGTGAGCGGCTGTGAGAATAATTTAATTTAATTTTTTTTTTGTGTTCTTTGAGAGGTGAAAGGACTGAAGAGATAAGTAAAAAATAATAATAATAATAAGATGCCCGTCAAGAGAGGTGAGAGGACCGGAGAGAAAAGTGAGAAAATAGGCTTTTGGCTAACAAAAAGGGCAAAGCTGGAATTTTGCTTAATAAATGAGGATAAAATAGGTAACTTTCACATTTTCATCAAATTAGGAATTTGCATGCGGATAATGCAATTTCCCAAGGGACATTCAAGGCTCTATTCCCCCAATAGGCTTTAGAAAGCTTTGGAGATACAGTTGTATCTCCCCAAAGCCCTAAAAAAATGTTGTCAAACATGATTGCATTTGCCAATGGCCTTTTGCGAGTGATGAAACAAACAGAGACTTACTTTTAGCTTTGCTTATTACAAAAGAAATCTGTCCTCCGTTTCAATTTTTTTTTTTCTCATCGAAAAAAACGTAAAAAAAAAAAAGCTGAACTCTTAAAACTACAAAAAAAGGTATTAGCCCATATTTTTTACTCTCAAAGACCGCCAATTACTTAAACAAAATATAGTTAAATTCATTTGCGAAAAGCCACTTGACCAGCGCCAGTCCCAAGAGATTTGAAACTGGAAATTGAACCAATTTTGGTGGGAACCACTCAAAAGGTACAGTTTGGTTCTTCGGTTGGACCTAGACCGGGCCTCACCCTTACAATGTGTGACCGGAATAGTCCTATTCTCAATACCACAATCCATATTCCATGATTAGCCTTATGGTGAATTCTCAAGCAAATTACGAAAGTTTGCGTGGCTCGCGGGTGGGGGTTGTTGTCTTCACCCTCCATTACTTCAATTTTCATCGTCACTCTTTCATCATTTTCAACTCCACTTCAAGGCATTTCAACTAAAAAGAAGAAGAAGAAGCTAAACATGGAAATTAGGTGAAAAGCATGACTTTATTTTACCGTAACCAGCACCTTTTTTTTAATTAACGCCTCCTCTTCCTTACTACATGAAAGAATTAAGAAGGCTCCCTTCACCATATACATTTTTAACTAATATTTTTACATGATATATGATAATCATCTTATTCTCAAAATTACCATTAAATAGAGTTAAAATTTTTAATTTATAATATTATCTCCAAAGCAATTGTGAACCTACGTAAAGCGTGTGCTCAAGGTTGAGGAGAAAACAAAACAGATGGGAGAAAAAAACTCGTCTTTGGAGTTTTCGCCCATCACCCACTTCTATGCGGGTTGTCTTAATAGTGTTTTCACACTTAATGCTCCGTTGATTGCACAAGAAATGAACAAATTAAATAAACATACACACCGAAAGTTCTAAAACTCGTCACGGAAGTGCAAACGAATCCTAATACATGTTAAATTTGTGCAATCAAATCACTTCGTGAACTTTTATTCGACTTGACTGATAAAAAATGCTGACTTGGCTTTTTTTTTTTGTAAATACTTTCTCTATCTTTGAACTTCCAGTGCACATATTTTGCTTATTATTTTATTTCACTTATGAAAAACTTGTACGAATATCCTATTTTGACCACAAGGATGTCGTTTTGGCCGCACATAGCCACAGAGAAAAGAGAAAATTTAACCAAAAAAAAAAAAACTACATCGGCATTTTCTAAAGTTAGATAGAGTTAATGAAAAGACTTCATTAAACTATTTTGACAAGTTTTAAGATCCAGCAAGTTTTAGGATTTAATTGTAATTACAACTTTTAGGACTTTAGTACACATATCCCATTTTTATTTTAAAAGAAATCGCTTTTGTTAAAAAAAAAAAAGCAGAAGAAAAATTGTAGATAGTCAACGAAATGCTTCGAAATAAATTGTTGTCAATAATTAAAATTATTTATTTTAACTAATTATTTTAAATTATACATGCAATCATATGCACTTTTTTTATGAAAAATTAATAATTTAGAAAATATTTTTTTAAAATGATTGCTTGAATAACTAGTAAAAAAAACATTTTTGTCATGCATAAATTGTAATAATAAAAAAATATTTGCATCCATTCATTTTTGTAAGTGATACAAGTGAATTTATTTTGTAGGGGATTTTATTTTTCCTTTTGATTTGAAGATAATGGATTTGATTGCGGATTTGATTACGCCAATTAAATGGCAAATCAATCCTTGCCAATATTATATTGACAAATTGACAATCAGAGAATATACTTTTCTATTCTACGAAAGGAAACAGAGACGATAGTATATCTTTTTAGGAATTGAACATACGTTGGTTACGTTCAATCACACAATTTAGAAAAACTCTCCCTAGAAGCTCTCTCTCTTTTTGCAGGTTCTCACAAAGAACAAGATATCGCCGGATCGCTTTCTCGTCTGCACACTTGAGCCTCTTAATCTGTGGTTTTGAGGTATTTATGTTATACGTGATTTACTTCGTTGATCGGTGATACAAGTGGATCCTAGGGCATGTGATTTAGTATGATTCATATGTATATGTATGTATATGTCCGTTTGATTGCTGTATGATAGAAATTCACACGTTTCGATTTTAGATCCGTATGTTCATTTTATGGGTATGAAGATCTATTTTGTTTCACTATTTTGTATAGATCTTGATTTAGTGTTTAGTGTGCTAAACCCAACATTGGTATCAGAGCATTGTTGTTCTTGTGTCCTGATCATGTTTACATTAGTTAATCGCGATTAAATCTCGTATGCAAGTTTCTGTACGTACTATTCTCGACTACCCTTTTTTGTTCCGTACTGTAAAAATCATTTTTGAATGTACCAAACGAACGGGCTCGACGAGATGAGAAAAACGAGTGGTTGATCGCCGCTAGAGGACGCTGAACGAGGCCATACGCGCCGATGAAGCCCGCTGCGAGTGGGCTTCACGCGCGTCATGCGTGGCACACGCCACGTGTGGCGCATGCCACTGTTTCAGGTCGAATTTCGACCCAATCCGCGACCCGACCCGTTCTGCTTCTTATTCATTTATTTAATATTTAAATAAAAAATGGAAAATTACATATTGGTCATTGACCTTTTGGTAAATTACTTATTGGTCCCCGAACTTTTGGAAAATTATAAATTGATCCCCAAACTTTTGAGAAATTACATATTGATCCCTGAGCTTTTGAAAAATTTCAAATTGGTCCCCAAACTTTTGGGAAATTGCATATTGATCCCTGAACTTTTGGAAAATTGCATAATGGCCATTGAACTTTTGGAAAATTACGTTTTGGTACTTGATTTTTTCGGTGAATAGTTATATGATCATTATTTATCTAATAAATGTTTTAACGAACCTCATTGAATGTATAATATCTTGTAAACTCTCATTGTGTTGATATATGTACCGTGAATTATGAGTAATCCTCTTATTGTTTCCGTATAAGTTACAGAAACGCTAGTGCGAATGTGGCGTACTCCCTATATTGCAATGACAAGAGCCCAAATAGCCAAACTTAAAAGTTTGCGCTGTGAGTTGGAGGACATTAAGTAGGATGGGATGATTGATTTGATTGATCATGTCATCCAATTCAATGAGAAGTTATAAGATGTCATTTGGGTGGGTGGCTGCCTGACAGAACATGACATGATTGTCGCTTTTGCTAATAGTCTGCAAGAAAGTTATATGAACTTTCTACATGATCTCTAGGAGAGGAATTGTCGCCCGAAATATAAAAAACTACTTGAAGCCTTCATAAGGGAGGATTTGAAGATTCAGGCAACAAAGATAGTGACTCGTTCAATGAACACCAGATCGTACAGGAGTGCACCATCGGGAAAGTCAAATGGACTTGCTAAGTAGTTGGCCCTATGCAATATTTCTCAAAATGAGCTACCGGAACGTTTTTAGAACACTCTCCCTGTCAACAAGAACAGGATTCGTTAAAGTGTCATACTTTTTATAAGCTGCTTTGTTTTGGGACCTTTTATCTTTCCGTTTTTAGAATTGCTTATTTTTTCAAGACATTATTTATTGGTTGATGTTTTTATACTTACATTATGGACTTTTAATGAGTATTGAATAATGCATGGCAGATATTATGTTTTATATTGTATAAATTCCATGATTATGTTTTAAGCATGAGTTATATTAGTTTGTGTAACTATTAAAGGAACTCGATTTATATGAGTAATTATATTAACGGTAATTTCAAATTAGGCTCTTTAGACGATGATTGGGAATGTAGTGAACTCTCGAATCTTAAGGTCTTTTGTGAAGTTATTAGTTAATATAATTAATCAATATAAATCTTATTGCAAAAAAACTAGACATTAAAAGTTTCATGCAAATGGTGTCTAAAGAACTTTGTGTTCTTAGAGAATGACTTCAGCAACAAGGAATATCGTGGTTGAGCTAAACAAGGAAGAAAAACTGAATGGCGAAAACTAGAGATTTGGAGCATGAAAATCCAATATGTTCTAGAGGAGCAAGAAGAACTAGAAATCCCGAACCAAATTATGGATGAACCTGAGGAGGGCACCACTGCGCAGCATCGCAGAGATAAAGATGCATTTATCGCCTGGAAAAGAGAGAACTCTCTAGCTCGCATTACGTTGCCGAGCAGCATGAAAATGATATTATGAGAGAGTTTGGGCGCTTTGAGAATGCCAATGATATGTAGGATGCACTGAAGGCCAGGTTTGGTCAAGCTTCTGTGACTAAACTAAGATAGCTCACTATAAGATTCGATTCATACAAAATGCCTCGTGGCCAAAACAAGAAACAACATCTGAGGCAAATATCGAATATGATAAGTGAATTGTTTGATGTGGACACATATTAATTGATGACAGCAGGTGCAAGCTGTTATACGCTCTTTGCGCAATAGCTGGGAAAACATGAAAGTCCACTTAACTCATAATGATAACATTAAAACCTTTGAGGATGCAATGTGACATCTTAAGCTGGAAGAGGACCGCCTTTTGGCGGCTAAGCCACAAGTAGATATTTATTATGCTGCTTCTAGCTCATGATGAGCTGCGGGCTTCAAACGCAAGTATCCGGGTGGTTTTAGAAAGTGGAAGGGCAAAGGGGTAGAACCTTCAAGAAAGAAACAAAAAATCAACCAACCAAAGAAAAGAAAGCGTCCTTTCAAAATGAACATTTCAAAGGTGAAGTGTTTTAACTGTGGCAACAAAGGGCACTTTGTTCGCGACTGCGCTGAGTCGAAGAAGGTAGAAACCTTGTAGACATATATGAGTGTTTCTTATATTTCTAGTTCGGTCTTTTTAACTGAATCTTATCCTTTATGGACTGTAGACTCAGGAGCCACAAACCATGTGACGAAGGACCGAGGGGCCTTTGTAGAATTTCAACGAGTTCCAAATGGAGCTAGATGGATATATGTGGGAAATAACTCCAGAGTGGAGGTGAAAGGTATTGGCACCCGCCAATTGAATATGCGCGGTGGACGCACCTTAATCCTACATGATGTGCTGTATGCTTTAGAAATTCGTTGGAATTTAGTTTCAGTGTTGATGTTGATCAAACACGATTTTAATTTGAATTTCCATAATAATAGTGTTGATTTATTTTTGGGAACAAGTCTATATGGTTTTGGTTATTTTTTGGATGGTTTTATCGTTTTAAATGTTAATGACAAGGGTGTTAATAACAGTTTTCTCTATTTACATCTTCTGGTTTTAATGATAATGATTTAAACATGTGGCATGCTAGACTCGGTCATATTGACCAAGAGCGAATGAATAGATTAGCCAAAGAGGTCTTGTTGGGCAGTATCGAAAAAGTCGATTTGCCTATCTGTGAGTATTGCCTAGTGAAAAACGACAAGGAAACCATTTGGAAAAGGGACCAGAGCTGAGTTTTCATTGCAATTAATTCATTCTGACGTATATGGTCCAATGAATGTAAGAGCAAGGTATGGGGCTGTTTACTTCATCACGTTTATAGATGATTATACCTGATTCGGATATGTCTACTTGATTTCACACAAATTTAAAGCATTAAGTTACTTTAAGAAGTTTAAGACTTTAGTGAAAAATCAATTGGACAAGAAAATAAAAGCATTGAGATCCGATTGAGGACGAGAGTATTTATCTGATCAGTTTAGAGATTTTTGTGATGAAATGGAAATAGATAGACAGTTGTCCATTCCATATACTTCTCAACAAAACGGTGTTACTATCACGTCACGAATCCGGCGAGCACGCGAACATCCCACCAAGCCGTTCCTTTATGAAAGCTCCAGGATCCAACGACCAATGTCCTTTGCCCTGAAAGAAACATACATGCGAAAGTGATGCCAACTCCTATTTACAAATACAGCAATATCCGATGACTTAGGACACAAGGGTACACCTTTAATATAGGTCAAATATACTTTTCTTTATTACAAATCTAAATCCTCGAAATCAGTACTATTCAATTCTAAGGTCACAAAAGAGAAGTCTTCCTTTTTCCTCTAGTGACCTCATCTCTGTGCCAATCCATGGCAAGCCTGCACTTCCGTTGCCAGGAACCTGAAAAGTTAAGCCCCTACTAAGGTGAGATATAAATCTCAGTAAGGCGGGTCCTAACCCTAGGTTAGGCCTACCATCCACTCAGGTAGTTATATACCCCAATAGTTCAACTCATAGACATATCAGTCAATTCAAATATAGATAGCCATACACATGTGACAGGAATGCAAATACGGTATCATAACACACTTAGAGGTTCATACACAATTCATCCTGCCACCTCACTACAATCATCCTTTCCCTCTTACCTCAGTCTCATGCCCGCGATTAGATCACACCAAGCTCAGTCCGCGTAAACACATCAGACCTAAACACATCAGACCGTCATTGACAACCCGCGTAAACACATCAGATTCCAATGATTCTCCAGGTTGGTATCAACGCCTCATATCTTCGTCCCGCGAATAGTTCGCATTAGGACCGTAATCATCATAACCCTGCGATTAGATCACATCAGGGCACCACTGGCAACCCGTGTAAACGCATCAGGTTCCAATGATTCTCAAGGCCAATATCATCACCTCATTCCTCCATCCCGCGAATAGTTCGCATTAGGACCGTGGCCATCATAACCCCGTGATTAGATTGCATCAGGGCACCACTGGCAACCCGCATAAACGCATTAGATTCCAATGATTCTCTAGGCCAATATCACACCTCATTCCTCCGTCCCGCGAATAGTTCTCATCAGGACCGTGGCCATTTCAACCCCGCGATCTTGCCGCATCAGGGCGCCACATCACATCAACTCCACCCCGCGATCTCGTCGCATCAGGATATCCATCTCCCGCCCCGCGTCTCATACGCCTCAGGGTCTTGCCATGTCATGTTCAAGCTATGCTTCTCAATTCCACTCACAGATAAAACAACAGGTATAACTCATGCACAATTTGAATTCTCATGGCATGCAGGATGATCAATGACATTCGACATGGCATATGATTTAAACTCAAGCATTAACAAGCCTTCAAATCCTCCAAGTCATTCAAAAACACATACCATAACCAACTACCTTGGAATTCCTCAAGATCTAATTGAATCTTTTACTAACTCACCCAATTGAGTCCAATCTTCCTAGCATAAAGTTAGGAATTCCCTTACCTTGCGTTTGATAGCACCAAATTCACTTCTTGGATCCTCAAAGTTTTGGCCTCCTAGGTTTGAGGTCGAACTCGCCGTGCAACCTAGGAATTTCAACCAATTCCATCAATTTCCAAGTCCAATTCAACCATCCATGGATTCTAATCCTCCATAGCATAATTGTCAACATCTTAACATGTTTTAATCGCCAATTTGAGGCTCAAAATCCAACGCCAACAGCTCTCCAAGGTTTGGCCATGCATAGAACCAAACCGGTTCCTCTCGGTTTTATGCATGCTGTGAGCTACCAGTCCTAATTCAATCTCAAATCCATCATTTAATTCTCATCCTACCTCTTAACATGTCTATCTAAGGGTTTAGGGGTCTCACCGAAGATTTGAAAGTCGATTGGTCGCCGGAAACTCGTCGAACGCCACCGGATTCCTCAAGTCAGTTTTCCTGGCAGATTATATCCATGAATTACAAGACCAGTTCATGGTCAAAACTTCATCAAATTGAACCTCAATTTTTATCACAGATTCATCTACATGTCTTCTTGATCTCCACCAAATTTGGCCTCAAAACTCTAACAATTCGGCCTTCAAAAGGGTTAGAAACCGGACCTACATCAGGTTGAGCTCGATTCTGTCGGCTCTTAGGAAAATGCTTGCTCGGGACTCCTTGTTGCTCCAAATGGCTCGATTCTTATTCGAGAAGGTTGGCAAGACGTAGGGCTTCGTTGGTGTGGTCGGCCAGTGGTCAGATGGTGGCCGGAAGTGGCTATCGAAATGGCCGAATAGGAGGTTCAGTGGTGATCGGCGGCGAGCAGATTGAAGGAGGAAGAAGAGGAGGATTTTCAGTGGTTTGATGTCCAAAATGCCCTTCTTCAAATGCTTGGGCAAGGTTCTAAGCTTAAGGGGTAAAAGGGTAATCTTACCCCCGACATCCGGAACGTCGTTTTTCTCGATCCAATAATCTTCGATAGGGCAACGGTCAATCCGAATAACGTTGGAATTCTTGATTCTCCATTTCAAATTTTCCAAGACTCGTTTCTGATGGTTTTCTCATTAATGAGTCTGAAAATGACTGGAAAATCAGAATGTTACAACTCTTCTCCCTTATAGAAATTTCGTCCTCGAAATTGCAACTTACCCACCATCCAGTCCCTTGGGTATTGGCGTCTCATCACATCCTCGTTCTTCAGAATAATTCCTTTTTATGACTTGACGATCTTACTTGTCCTTTCCGACCTAAAGCCATCTTTTTCCTAGGACTTGTCTCATTCAGTTCTCAATCCAATTTGCTTCTCTCCATTCTCTTTTGGTATTCATAACATTCGTCAGCAATTCAACCTCGAGCGTTCACCTTATCTTTTTCATTCGTCCATAACCATTATTACTAAGTCCTCGTCAGAATGCACCCCCTTAATGTCCATACCATTCAGCGTATCACTTCATTCAAACTTCTTTTTATACCAACGGAGGTTCAAGGGCTTTATCAACTTGCCTTCCATTAACCAAATCGAGTTGTGCCCCTCTCGTTTCCTTAAACAATCACATGATTACTTCCGTAGTAATCTGTTCTCAATTCCTTCCGAAAATTCCCTTGGATCAAGTGATCCTTCAACTTTCGTCGTCATGTCCTTCTCTTTTCTCGGCATGTCTAATGCTCGATCACATGGTGGATTGATTTCAACTTTCAACCCTTATCATCGATAACATTAAGATAATCTTGGCACACCCTTGTGACATTCCAAGGACCACCTTAATTCTCTATGTTCTATTCATTCCATAACCCCTTAAATATCAGGGTCCGATCATGGCAATATCTCAACTCCTTTCTGACCTTTAGGCCGGATATTTCAGGTAGCCATCCGACTTGGCCATTGGCAGCTCTCAATTTAGAAATTGAATCTCTTATTTCTCGAGGGAAGATCTGTTCCTCCATTGTCAATTACTCAATGCTCAAGGTTCAATTATAAGCATCCGCTAAATAATTCACCTTTTCTTAGCGGTATGAACATTGCTATAATAACACTTGGGTGATTTCTTCGTTCCACATGCCTTGCCTTCAATTCCCTTTAAGCAGTCCATACCCTCAACCTCCTTTAGTTCACATAACTTCGAGGTCTTTTCTTGCACAAGCAGCGCTCCTACATCCACAAGCAATTCATCTTTCGGAGTTGTCTCTCCAATTTTTTCTCGAGAAATTACTACGTTATTTTCTTATGGTAGATATTAACTCAAACCTCTTTCCACTCAAGCAAGGTTTCTCAAACTTTGTCGCAAGCTCTAAGCATTGCAACTCATGTGGCCTTACTATCATGACGTACATGTAATACCTACTTCAAATCGCCTTTTTACGGCTCAAATTTCCTTTCCACATCACGTCATCAAGATTCTATCGACTCTTTTGATTCCGAACAGGAATGCCACTACCAGCGTAGGCATCCACTTGACTCAAGTCCTCGAAAGTGTAATTCACATATGTTCCTCCCTTCGCATTACATCTTATATTTAACCCATTTCATCATTAGAGTAGCTTTGGTGGGGAATCTTCCCATGATCCGTCCGTAACAATTCACCGATCTCAATAAATCTCAACTTCCCGCAACTCACATCGACTATAGTCGATTCATCACTCATTCCAATCCTTAAAGGATTTATCACTTATTCCAATGCGTGAATCCTACTTTATCAGGTCCACAACTTGCGCTCTTCACGTTTAGCATTTAATAGATATTTCCTTAGAGCCCATATGACACTCTCAAAACTGTTCATGTTTCTCATGGCTCCTTACATGAGTTCAACCATTGTCTCTCGAGATAGTAACGACCAATTCAATCATTCCTTGGGCACTTAGTTCGGCGATTATCAACTTCCTTCCACCAGGTGTTGGATCTTCCCAACTATTCCTCGCACTTTTCATTTGAGAGCTCAGACCTTGGCTCTCTGTCGTCACGAGTCTCCTCTAGAACCGCACGACATTTTATTTATTCTTGTCGCTTTTCTCTTGGGAAGCATTAGTGCTTTAGCCTATGAGTTCCATAACTCACTAAGGTGACCTTATCCCAATTCCGTTCGTTCCGCTGAACGTCAACATTATCCTGGAATTTAACATTGTCAACAAGACTGTTTCTCCGATTTCACTTCTAGGAGTCATTCAAGTTCTGTGTCTTCTTTCTCGGTACAAATGCTCAATCATAATACTAAGACAATTTAGAGTTTTTCTTCCTTTTACAATAGGGTCTCTTACCCTAAGGAAGAAACTACTCAACTCCGTAGCATTTTCTCATTTCAAACTCACCTTGTCCTTCCCATTCCATAGGATGGCAACCTTGGAGTCTGCGCCGACGGCGATACCTTTACTCTAGGGTTCAAATGCCACCATGCTTTCACATTCTCTTTCCCATATCTCAGTCACCTCAAGTGACAATATCTATTCGTCCCTAGGTCTCCACCAGTTCACTTGTCGAATGCTCAATTCTATTACCTCAAATCACTTTGCAAGTATTCTCTAAACGCTCTTTTCATTTGCTAATTCACTCACTAGAATCACAACCAGTCAGGACTATCAAGTCCGTTCATTTTTCTTTTCGTCAACGACCATTTCATGATCCAATCTCTCTTTAAGAACAATGCCCTATTTTTTAGGGAATAGTAACTCATGATTTCATTTCTCATGGTTCTAATTCAATCAACCGATCCTAGGAAATCCTAATTCCAAGCAAACTAGCATGCCGATTCTTCCTCGACCCCTTTCATAATAGAAAAGACGGACTACCCATTTTTCACCATGTGTCTTACGCCTAAGTAATCAGCCATTTCCCGTAAGCACGTTCCATACTCATAATGAAAATTTCTTTGCTCGTAATCCATGAGCAGGAGTTCTCTTATTCATAAGTCTTTCGATCATTCTCCTCTTTTGCTGAGTCCCCTTACCATTCCTCAAATCAGGAATAACATCCAGCCACAAGGTTTTCAAGTTCCATTCCATTCAAGGATTTACTTGTTTTATTCAAGGGTCCTTGACTACTTTTAATATACTTAAGCGACCTTGAGAACTCTGTCTCACATTGGTCAATCATCCTCTAATCCTCACAAAACTATTAGGATCCCAGTAACCTTTGCTTTCGAGCAATCTTGGAAGGATACTTTCCATTGAGCAACTCAATAGAGGTAGTCTAGGCAGATTTCATGCCTCCGAGGAAACCCTTCCTCTAGTGATTTCTCACCAATCATCAATAGTCTCTTAGGGCTAGTAACTGCCAAAGTCACTTTCTTTCTTCAGTGTACCTGAAACCTCCAAGGTTTCCTTACCAAGATCCTCAATTCAGAGGGAGACAACTTCAAATCTCATTCTTATCCATAGGTTCACAAGCTTTTCAAAACTCTCATGATTCTTCCTACATATTCACCTTTCTCGTGAATGAAATAACTCAGAGTTACCTTTCTCATGATTTCTCTCACTTAACTCGTCAGTACTAATATTTATTGCCACAGTGACTTAGAGAATGATGGCAGCTCTTCCTCAAGCTTGCTTAATCAACAAATCCCTCATTTCCATTTAAGGTCCTCACGACTCATTCAGCTGTTGGGCTTCGTACGATTAACAGATCAAGCCATACTCTCTTCTAGCACCCATACTCTAATCGCTCATCTTTACTCAATTCTCATGATCCATACCAGTTCCCGGATTTTCCATACCATGTATACTCGAGCCCAATGTTCTTCTACGACCATACCTTGGTCGTTCAACCTTATTAGGTTCTCATGTCACTTGAACCACTATGATTCCCTCCAGGAATAAAAAATTTAAGTCGTCTACTCAATCCGGCAGTCTCAAGCTGCTCCTCTCATTATCTTTCACCATCAACAATCAGTGGTTCCAAAACAATTCTCTGATGACATATAGGAAATTCTCCACTAATTGTCAAATATTCAAGGATCTCAAATCATCCTTAATCCGCAATCATTCATCAAGCCAGCCTTAACGAGGAAACTTCCCCACTAACAATCATTACTAGGCTAGCCTCAACTAAGCAACTATCAAACAAGCACTCAAGATAGCATTTGACTTAGTCAAAAGCTCATACTTTATGCCTAGAGGCATCGCCACTCTAGCATAATCACAACAGACTGTCTCATTTTCATCAAACATCATTCAATGGGTATAAACCCCATACATCGTCTAACCTCTCAATTATACCTTGACCAAGGCAATCACATGAGGCTAATCACACAACTTGCCTAACAGGCCCATCACAACATCATTTTTCTTTTTCAAAGGGCATCCACTGTCAAGCACGAAGCTTTTAACCATGCCACTCATAGGCGCTATTACACATGTCATGCCACTTTCGATCATTCTTGATGAGGATCAATCTCGTGCTGTACATCTCTTATCCACAATTGGACTCAACTTGATACCCAGACTTCCCCTTTCAAGTTATGACTTGGGTCATTCATGCCTTTTGCCATCTTAGAAGCCTGCCAGGAGCCGCTCCTTGTCCGAACCTCTCTGTCCCAGCGATCACTCCCCGCCCTCATCAAATCTGGCCGTTACAATTTGTCCTAGGTCATACATCTACGAAGAAAGCCCCATTCCACATGTCCCATACCATGTTTTATTACAGTTTATAGGTATTCCATCAACTTGTCCCATACCAAGCGACGGTTTATTAAGTTCAACAGCGATAAGTTCACGCATGCACCCTTATCAACTTGCATTTCATAACCACAAACACGTGCACAACATGACCGTCCTCACCACTTGTCATATCAAAATCGCCTTCAAATCAACTCCTATCCATTTAAGTGTTCTAATTCCACCAATGACCGTCCCATCTCACAGATCAATTGCTTGTATTCAACCATGCATCTCAAGTGGAGTCGCTAACTAAATCGAATCCATAAGCATTTGATCACAACTGGCCTTTAATCCAATATACCTTGTATACACCTCGCCTCATTTCATCCAAGGCTGACAATAGCAATTGATAGCTAAACCATCAAGATATCACGTAATTCAAGCTTGAATCCACTAATATCAGTCGCCTCTTTATAACTCGTACTCCTCGAGTTGGGTCATTGATAACCCAAGATCATAACCATACACTTCAATTGACCATTCCTTCATAGTTTATTCTCTAGCAACCCCAAATTTAGGCTCATGACTCCTCAATTTCTATTCACTTCATTGTGAGCCTTATTCCTATATCACTCAAGATCATCTCTTAATTCAGCACTAGGACCGCTAGAATACCTTACAAGTTCAAGCTTATAATCTTCAAGATTCAGCAATCCATGTTTATCCCTAAAAGGTCTTACTACCTAGTTGTCCTCAAGTCTTCACTCCTTATCACTCCAAGTCTTAATCACATTGGATCGAGCTGACCTTGCTCTGATACCACTTTGTACGCGGATGTCACGCCCCGAACCCGGCGGGCACGCGAGCATCCCACCAAGCTGATCCTTTATGAAAGCTCCAGGATCCAACAGCCAATGTCCTTTGCGCTGAAAGAAACATACATGCGGAAGTGATGCCAACTCCTATTTACAAATTCATCAACACTCGATGACTTAGGACACAAGGGTACACCTTTAATATAGGTCAAATATACTTTTCTTTATTACAAATCTAAATCCTCAAAATTAGTACTATTTAATTCTAAGGTCACAAAAGAGAAGTCTTCCTTTTTCCTCTAGTGACCTCATCTCTGTGCCAATCCATGGCAAATTCGTGCTTCCGTTACCAGAAACCTGAAAAGTTAAGCCCCCACTATAGGGAGATAAAAATTTCAGTAAGGTGGGTCCTAACCCTAGGTTAGGCCGACCGTCCACTCAGGCAGTCATATACCCCAATAGTTCAACTCATAGACATATCAGTCAATTCAAATATAGATAACCATACACAGGTGACAGGCAAGAAAATACGGTATCATAACGCACTCAGAGGTTCATACACGATTCATCCTGCCACCTCACCACAATCATTCTTTCCCCCTTACCTCATTCTCATGCCCGCGATTAGATCGCATCAGGCTCGGTCCACGTAAACGCATCAAACCATCATTGACAACCCGCGTAAACACATCAGGTTCTAATGATTCGCCAGGCTGGTACCAACGCCTCATATCTTCGTCCCGCGAATAGTTCGCATGAGGACCATGGTCACTATAACCTCGCGATTAGATCGCATTAAGGTACCACTGGCAACCCGCGTAAATGCATCAGGTTTCAATGATTCTCTAAGCCAATATCATCACCTCATTCCTCTGTCCCACGAATAGTTCGCATTAGGACCGTAACCATCATAACCCGGCGATTAGATCACATCAGGGCACCACTGGCAACCCGCGTAAATGCATCAGGTTCCAATGATTCTCCAAGCCAAAATCATCACCTCATTCCCCCATCCCGCGAATAGTTCGCATCAAGACCGTGGCCATCTCAACCCTCGATTAAATCGCATCAGGGCACCATTGGCAAGCCGCGTAAACGCATCAGGTTTCAATGTTTCTCCAGGCCAATATCATCACCTCATTCCTCCATCTCGCGAATAGTTCGCATCAGGATCGTGGACATCTCAACCACACGATCTTGTCGCATCAGGGCGCCACGTCATAGCAACTCCACCCCGCGATCTCATCGCATCAGGGTATCCATCTCCCGCCCAGCGTCTTATATGCCTAAGGGCCTTGCCATGTCATGTTCAAGCCATGCTTCTCAATTCCACTCACAGATAAAATAATAGGTACAACTCATGCACAATTTGAAATCTCATGGCATGCAAGACGATCAATGACATTCGACATGACATATGATTTAAACTCAAGCATTAACAAGCCTTCAAATCCTCCAAATCATTCAAAAACACATACCATAACCAACTACCTTGGAATACCTCAAGGTCTAATTGAATCTTTTACCAACTCACCCAATCGAGTTCAATCTTCCTAGTATAAGGTTTGGAATTCCCTTAACTTGCGTTTGATAGCACCAAATTCACTTCTTGGATCCTCAAAGTTTCGGCCTCCTAGGGATCGAGGTCGAACTCGCCATGCAACCTAGGAATTTCAACCAATTCCATCAATTTCCAAGTCCAATTCAACCATCCATGGATCCTAATCCTCCATAGCATAATCCTCAACATCTTAACATGTTTTAATCGCCAATTTAAGGCTCAAAATCCAATGCCAACCGCCCTCCAAGGTTTGGCCATGCACAGAACCAAACCGGTTCCTCTCGATTCTTTGCATGCCGTGAGCTGCCAGTCCTAATTCAACCCCAAATCTATCATTTAATCTTCATCCTACCTCTTAACATGTCTATCTAAGGGTTTAGGGGTCCACCGAAGATTTGAAGTCGATTGGTCGCCGAAAACTCATCGAACGTCGCTGGATTTTTTAAGTCAGTTTTCCCGGCAGATTCTGTCCATGATTTACAAGATCGATTCATGGTCAAAACTTCATCAAATTGAACCCCAATTTTTATCACAGGTTCATCTATATGTCTAATTGATCTTCACCAAATTTGGCATCAAAACTCCAACAATTCGGCCTTCAAAAGGGTTAGAAACCGGACCTACCTCAGGTTGAGCTCGATTCTGTCGGCTCTAAGGAAAATGCTTGCTCGGGTCTCCTTAGTGCTCCAAATGACTTGATTCTTGTTCGAGGAGGTTGGCAAGACGTAGGGCTTCCTTGGTGTGGTCGGCCGGCAGTCAGATGGTGGCTAGAAGTGGCCGTCGGAATGGACGAATAGGAGGTTCAGTGGTGGTCGGCGGCAAGTAGATTGAAAGAGGAAGAAGAGGAGGATTTTTGGTGGTTTCCTTGGGTGTGGCCGGCCAAATGAGTGAGGAGAGAGAGAGTGAGAAGACTATATATTCAAGGCTTGGGTCAATGCTTTGAATGGTAGGTTTGGCATAGTTGACTTGACTTCTCTTTAAGGCATCCAATGACACTTGTCCCTCAAGTCATTCAAGGTTGATCCAATGGCTCTCATTCACTCTTGAATTTCGGCAGCCTTGGGGGGGGGGTTTAATGTCCAAAATGCCCTTCTTCAAATGCTTGGGTAAGGTTCTAAGCTTGAGGGGCAAAAGGGTAATCTTTCCCACGATGTCCGGAATGTCTCTTTTCTCGATCCAATAATATTCGATAGGGCGACGGCCAATCCGAATAACGTTGGAATTCTTGATTCTCCATTTCAAATTTTCCAAGACTTGTTTTTGATGGTTTTCTTATTAATGAGTTGAAAATGACTAGAAAATCAGAATGTCACAGTTGCAAAGAGAAGAAATAGAATCCTTTTGGAGATGTTAGGTCTGTGATGGCACAGACACATTTGGCAATCACTTTTTGGGGTGATGCTTTGTCAACAACTGCCTATGTATTAAACCGAGTGTCTACTAAATCAGTTACCTCCACCCCATATAAATTATGGATGGGTAGAAAACCCGATTTGAGTTTCCTAAAATCTTGGGACTATACGACCTATACTCATGAATCGTCGCACAAGTATGAGAAATTTGGTCCTAGAGGCAAGAAGAGCATTTCATAAGATACTCAGAGAACTCAAAAGGATATGTATTCATAAGTGAGCAGGAAAGTGAGAGTGTAACTGAATTTGAATCACGAGATGTCACTTTTTTAGAGAATGAATTTTCTAAAAAGGGGAAATAGGAGAAGGAAATTCCCTATTTGAGGATTAGATAATGACAATGATGCAAGTGGGAGCAACGCGAGAAATAAGGAATTCGTTTCGAGCCAATCTCAATTACAGTCTCTTGATGACACGATGCAATCATTACCTAATCCAAATGGGAGCACAATGGAGAGTGAAGTGCCTAGAGCACAGTCTTCTCCATGGCAAACAAGTCGCAAAAGCATTCCCTTTCGACGCTTTGAGATTGAATGGTAAGCTTTCATTGAAGGGAAAGATTTCATAGTTGCTCCACAAATTGACAATGAGCCAAGGAATGTAAATGAGGCTCTGTCTTCCCCCGATAAGGAAAAATGGTTAAATGCAATGGAAGAAGAGATGGAGTCAATGAGATCAAATCAAGTTTGGAAATTGATTGATCTTTCGAAAGGACGTGAAGCAATTGGGACCAAATGTATTCTCAAAATAAAACAAAAGGATAATGGCTCAATTGAAAAATATAAGGCTCGCCTTGTGGCAAAAGGGTACAATCAACAGGAAGGTGTCGACTATGAGGAAACTTTTTCTCCTGTTGTGAGATTTACCTCAATTTACCTTATTCTGGCAATAGTGGCAAGTATAAATCTTGAATTACATCAAATGGATGTGAAAATTGTTTTTCTCAATGGAGAATTAGAAGAAACATTATATATACAACAACCCATTGGGTTTGTTGTAAAAGGCCAAGAACAAAAAGTATGTCGACTTCTGAGATCGATATATAGCCTCAAACAGTCTTCGAGACAATGGTACGTACGTTTTCATAATGCTATCGTAGCAAATGATTTTGCAATGATTGATGAGGATCACTGTGTGTACATTAAAAGATCCAAAGAACTTTTTATAATTATATCATTATATGTTGATGATATTCTTATTGCCAGAAATAATATGGATAGTTCAAACAGTCAAGGATTGGTTATCGTCCAACTTTGAAATGGAAGATATGGGAGAAGTTGTGTACATTCTTGGAGTTAAGATTTCAAAAGATCGTTCAAAAATGTTATTGTCTCTCTCACAATAGACATATATAAATAAAGTCCTTGAATGATTCTGCATGCAAGATTGTAATCCTATTGACACTTTTACTGCCAAGGGTAAAAGCTTGAGCCGCAGATTATGTCATAAGACTCCACAAGAACAAGAATGTACAGAAAAAGTTCCATATGCTAGTGTTGTTGGAGCTTAATATACTCCATGATATGTACAAAGCCTGACATTTACTATGTTGTTGGAATGGTGAGTAGATACCAATCCAAACCAAGTCAAGCTCATCGGGAAGCCGTCAAGAGAATCCTAAGGTATCTGAAGGGTACTGCAAATTATTCGCTGATTTTTCAAGGAGGAGATCTGCACCTTGAAGGCTATATGGATGCTGATTGGGGAGTAGATTTAGATGAAAGAAAATCTACCTCTGGGTTTGTTTTCTTATTGTGCAATGGCGCAATATCTTGGAGTAGTAAGAAACAAACATGTATAGCTTTATCGACAATGGAAGTTGAGTTTGTGGCTTTATCAGCAGCTGTACAAGAAGGAGCTTGGCTGAAGAGATTTATGGATTGTCTAGGTGTTGCTAGGAATATAAATGGTCCTTTGCAGGTTAATTGTGATAGCCAAGCAGCTATAGCTTACACCAAAGATCCTAAATTTCATTCAAGACCAAACATATAGATACCAAGTACAATTTCGTGAAAGACATGGTTGCACAAAAGGTTGTGAACATCCAGTATGTATCTACGCACAATATGATAGCAGATCCTATGACCAAGCCGATTCGCAGATATACATTTCTCGATCATGTAAAGTCCTTGGGACAACGTAGAAATTGATGTACTGAACACTTACATTTCTTTTTCCCGAAGTTCACAATAAATGATATTTGTCATCATTAATTGATGTCTAACGAGTTTACTTTTTTGCATTTTAATGCTTAGTGCATTACATTGAGAAAGTATGTCAGACAGAGGGAAGATTAATCCACTCACACAGATAATTGCCTCTATTTGCTGGGTGACGAATGGAGATGAGACTTTCTTTCTAAACTCATTATCTAGGTGATAATTGAGAACTCAAACTTAAAATCTTTTATGTCGCCTTAACAGGAGTGTTAAGATGAGGATATAATAAGTTATGCCCAAAAGTGAAGTAAACACGTATCACTTTATATGTCTTTGATGCCAGATGTGAGTTCTATGAGATTCTTTGAAGAGAGTAGATTAGAGAACTCAAGCTAGACATTGAGTATGTCTGAGCTATCATATGTACGGTATTAAATATAGAAACATACACTCCATGGAAAAGGAGTGAATACCATAATACGTACTTTATATTACGTATGCTTGAGATGACCAATATGAGTTGGCAAGAGTTACGATCTCTACTCTATAGCCGTGTAAGACTCTTGAGGATATGAGTTCCTCAGTTAAAGTACCCTCAAGACTCTGACCTATTCTTGACATTTCTGTTTAGTGTTTGCTATCTTAGAGTGTTGCCAATGATCATGTGATTGATTCGATCTAATGGAACATTTTTAGAAAAGCAAGCTGGATTGAGATTGAGAGGTTTAAGGAAAGAGGAAGATCAATCTTGATTTGAATGTCACAGTCAATCTGTGTATTCACAGGTCGACCAATTATGATTATTTGAGTTTAATCGTTTGTGAATACAATGTATTGTAATTGAGTACTCAAAGAGATCAAGTGAGATATGATGATAATGTGACATATTGATATAAGGTACAACATACAGAATCTACTCGAAAATGGTAAAGCCCAAAGTGAGCTGCTGTATATTCTTAACATATGCATGGTAACGAGCTCTCAAAGTATGCTGGTTGCACAGATTATTTGTCTATATGAACTTTGCAGCGAGAAGAGAGAGGGATGTTTGGCCCTTTATCGGTGAGTGGGAGATAATGGATTTGATTGCAGATTTGATTACGCCAATTAAAGGGCAAATCAATTCTTGCCAATATTACATTGAAAGATTGGCAATCAGAGAGTATACTTTCCTATTCTACAAAAGGAAATAGAGACGATAGTATATCTCTTTGGGAATTGAACGCGCGTTGATTACGTTCATTCGCACAATTAAAAAAAACAAAACTGTCACGCTCCGCACCCAGGGCATGAGCGCGCAACTCCCTTCAATGTACTCTCGAGTCCTAGGAATCACTCATCGAGAGATGCGTAATGAAAACGAGCATGCGAAAACGTAACATATGTAACACCTCCGTACATAAATCAATGGGGACCTGGATAGCGAGAACATAATATATATACATATAACATCACGAGTTCATACAAAAGTGCAGGTGAGCTAGTACTGCTGATAGGTCGGGGCATCGGGACTTAATCAAAATACAAACTATATCTAAGTCCCCAAAAAGAAACAAACCGACGAGGTCATCAAAGGGTAGCTAAGTAAAGTAGGAAACCCCTAGGTTGAATCGTTGGAATCGTCAGTATCTTCTGCATCATCATCAGGCTCGTAGTCCAAGAAAGTCTCATAATGCACATCCACGGAATCATCCATCGCAACATCCTCCAACTCGTCCTCCGAAGTGTCAATCTCTATCACCTCCATTGTGTCTTCTAGAATTGGGGTCTTCTCCGGTATATTTCAGGAGCCGGCTATAAACACTTCGACCTCTTCAAAATCCTGAGTGGGATGACACCAACTAGGAATGGCTCCGCGAGGCACCTCAGTAGACCTCAACGAACTAGTAGTAATGTATCCTACCCTACGGAACTAAGCTTCAAACCTATGCGGTTTCCAGTCTTTACTACTCTCGTTGACCCACACAACTGTACATTTTCTTACATACACGGTACCCCGACCGTCCGGGAACTCATCGAAGTAGGCGGTCATTTTCTTAGGATCGCCTAGCTGTGTAGGTAACATCTTTCGGGTTTCGGGTCTGAAAATTAAGGTCCCACGACAAGGTGAGATTTACATCTCTGTAAGATAAGTCCTAACCCTAGTCAGGCTGATAGTACACCCAAGTGAATGCAGCTAATGAACAAGAACGCGCACTCAACAATGTAAGGCACTCATCAGTCATAAAATACCACACGGATACAAACGATTGACAATCCAGCAATTATGTCATCATAACTCATCAATCGAGTCAGGCATGGAATACAAAATCAAGCCATACATTCCACCCTTCAGAACTTTCTCATGATTCACGCCTGCGTTTAGAACGCCTCAAACTCGGTCCGCGTCATTACGCCTCAGACCATCAAATTGACAAACCCGCGTTAAACGCATTAGGTTTTCAAATGTCATTCCAGGCCTGTGTCAACACATAATCAATCTCGTCCTACGTCTCAACGCATCAGGACATTATTTCTTACAACCCCGCGTCTCAACACATTGGGGTATCACGAGTTCCCAAGCATGCTAAAATCCATTTCAATTCAAGACTTCATGATCGAGTACAAGCCCATGCATTGAGCTAACAATCTACGGCATGCAAGACAATCAAATTCATCACTCAAATGTGGCAATCAACTCATGGCATATGCATTTAGCAAGCATTCATCAATTCACAATGACAAACATTGGACAATCATACAATAATCCCACGAGAGTTCATCAAATTCACAACCAATTCATCTAGTCGAGGCCTATCCGCCTAGCCAAGGTTTAGGGACCCTTACCTTAGGCTGAAATTAACAAAAATCTCCTTGCAAGGTTCTCCAAGGGTTCGACCTTAGCAATCCAAAATAGGGCAGCCTCGCACCTAAGAGAATTCAACTAATTTCATCAAATTTTCTTGTCCAATCTTCGAACCACGAAGCATAAACCTCAATGACACATCAATCAACATTCTAGTATGACTCTAAAATGAATTTAGAGTTCGGCGACACCCCTAAACAGCCCTTAAGGCTTGGTTTGCACAGAACCAAAACAGGGTATTTTTGGTTCTGTGCTCAACTCCTTCAATTGATCGATACACTATCCTTAAACCTTAATCAATCAACTAAAATACTTGTTAACATATAGTCCTACATGTTAGAGAGCCTCACCGAAAATTTGAAGGCAAGGCGACGCCCAAAAGTACACAAACAGGTTCGGTTTTCCCTTGGTCTTCGCCTATCAGAATCTGCCCTTCAAACACAACACCAATTCGGCATCAAAACTCTAGCAAACTTAGCCAAAATTTTCACCTCAGCTCAGTGTACAAGTGCCCTATATGTCTATTAAATTTGGCAGGAAGTTTGAAGCAAAACAAAGTCCTATGGAGGTCAAATGATGGCTTACCTCTTGTTGTGATGAAATCTGTCTACTTTTGGGGAAACGGCTGGTTGGAGCTCCTCAGGTGGCCAAATGCCGAATTCCAATTGGAGCTGGTCGATAAGAGGTTGAGGAAGGTGTTAGTGGTCAATGCGAAGGCTGGGGTCATCGGTGACGCCGGTCGAGAGCGACGATGGAGCGGCAGCGGTCGGGTCGTGCAGGGAGGCTTCGGCTAAGAAAGAAGGAGGAAGAAGATGATGGTGGCTGGTGGGGTGTTTCGCTGAGTAAGGGAGAGAGGAGTGTATACACCAATTTTGAGAGTCAAACCCCCAAAAATGGTAGGTTAAAAGTTGATCAATTAATGCTAATGCTCCATCTATTGACACTCGTCATTTAGCTCATCATTTCTTCATCCAATGACCCTCATTTCTTCTTATTTTTGGCAGCTATAAGGGTATGGTCAATGATGAAAATGCCCTTATTCATCTATGAAGACAAGGTCAAGACTTGAAGGGCAAAACGGTAATTTCACCCTCGTCGTCCAGAACGTCGTTTTTTCGATTTGAGTATCCTTCGATGAGGCGACGTCCAATCCAATTATAATGTTGAAATCCTTGATTTTCCATTTCCAATTTCGAGACTCGTCTCTGGGCTATTTCTCCGTTGATTGTAATTCTAGATTATCCCGAACTAACGGACGGTTTTTGCGGACGTTACGCATATCGACTTTGTGATTCTCATCACACTTAGGGCTCGTCATTTCATGGCGACTTTGGTTGTCATGTAATTGCGAGGGTCTATTACTAGTTTCGACGGTCTCGGTCGTCATCATTTGATTGAGGAAAATTTTGAAAATTATACATTAGCTAAGCGGCATCACCCACGCTCCAATCGTATAACGCTAGCAATGGATTCCTTAATAATTCTTAGGTCGGCCTTTAATGGCTCTAAATACTCCCTCGGCAATCCTTATGGTCAAAGTGCAAATTCCTATCAGAGTTCCCTAAGTCCACGTACCTTGTCTCGCGTTAGCCTTTTCCTTTTGGTCAGTTAACTCGAGATTGATCAGATTGGAGCAAGATATGACTGAAATACATCGGTAGATACATTCTCATTGATAAGTCTCGAAACAACAGGAAAAATTAGAATGTTACAAAAACTCTCCCTAGAAGTTCTCTCTTTTTTTGCAGGTTCTCACGAGGAACAAGAGATCGCCGGATCGCTTTCTTGTCTGCACACTCGAGGCTCTTAATCCATGGAATTGAGGTATTTCCGTTATATACAATTTACTTCGTTGATCGGTGATACAAGTGGATCCTAGGGCATGTGATTTAGTATGAATCATGTGTATATGTACGTATATGTTCGTTTGATTGCTGTATGATAGAAATTCACATGTTTCGATTATGGATCCGTATGTTCAATTTATGGGTTTGAAGATCTATTTTGTTCCGTTGTTTTGTATAGATCTTGATTTAGTGTTTAGTGTGCTAAACCCAATAGTAGAGGATTCTTTTTCCTAATTGTAGAGGCTTGAGTTTTAGGAGTCCGTCTGATTGTATATACATATGGGCCTGTACATACTTGATCAAAAAGAAAAAAAGAAAAAAAAAGGAAGAGAGAGATGAGGCGTTTGACCAAGACGTAGGCATATTGCTGAACCTTGTCAAATCGTGTGTTCCTTATGTTCTTTATCTGCTTCCAATAGTATATATTTCTAAACTTTACGTTCACTTACAATGCGTTCAAATTTGATATCCAACTTTTAATTTTTGAAATTTCAAAGTTGAATGTTAAGAGTTAATTGAGAGAGAACTACCATGGGAGAAACCGTTATATTATTTATATACACTTAAGTCACTATTATAAGGGCAACTTTCTCAGCCCCGTTGAACTCAAGTTCAAGGCATTTCAACTTGAAAAGGAAGCTACCAAAACCAAAGAAATTAATGTGTTTCTCGTAATTTATTATGAAAAAAACCATAAAAAAAGCTTGCGTTTTTTCAACTCTTCTTATGACCTTGACACTCTTTTTTGTGAGTGTTTTAATCATTCTATCTTTTGTATGGCCTACCAAATTTGATACAGTTCTTTTTTTGGCAAAAGAATAGCGGGAGTGTCAATATTTATGTACAACACGTATTTTAATGTCAATATTTTTTTGGATCTCTTCGGTGTCAATTTTTTTGAAAAACGATCATTTCAGTATCAAGTCCAGCAAAAAATAATTATTTCAGTGCCAACGGTACACGTGTCATTATTTTCGGCTGCCAAAAAATACACCTTATGATTTCCGACAAGTTACGTAGGACTTGGCATTGAAATGATCCTATATATATATATATATATATATATATATATATATATATATTGGCACTAAAAAGCCCGCCGTATACAAATATTGACACTTATGCGGTTCTTTTCCCATTCTTTTTTTGTTATTTCTTTTATTTCATTTCCTTTTTTCCTTGTGGGTCCCGCTTTCCTCCTTTTCTTCTCCATTCTTCTCCCCATGCCTCTCACTTATCTCTATTTTCTCTCCCGCAAGGCATTCGCTTCGATGCCTCCCTCTCCTTCCAAAAACCCTGAATTTATTATGTTAATCACTGACTTTAATGAACTAGGATGATGGCTTTTTAGACCTTGAAACTTTCATGTAAACTAGTTGCTTTGATGAGCGTGTATGGTTATCCTGATGAGAGCATTCACAATATCCTTCATGATGATTTCTTGTCAGTTTCGATTCGAGGTTTTCTTTCAAGTTCTTCTGGTTTTATTGGCTTGAGAGTTGAAATGCAAACCCCGACCGTGGATAACATAGAGTTACATTCAATTAGATTGAAACGCCAAGTAGCCCAATCTTTAGTAGCCATCAATTAAATTCATGAACTCTGTCACAAGAAGTTGTACGATACGTTTATGGTCAAGATTTATAGAGAGTAGCCCTCTTAAACACACGATAAATCTCTGATGGCATCCGTTTTCTGGATTAGCTTGAGCAAGGAGCTCCTTCCCATTGGATCAAAGTCACATGGAAGTCAGGATTGACAAGGAAAGACATGGTCTAAACTTGACACATTGGAAAATTCAAGCGGAAAATTCAAAAACTGTCGAAAGTTCTCGGGGTTGAAACTTTGATTTGCAGTGTAACGATGATCTTATTCCTATCTTTCATTACCGAAGCTAATGTCCAGGAGATAACATGAGTGTTGCGCGAAAAAGGCAATCGAACAATAAAATAGAACGAGAAAGTAAATTAAACACCATATTATACGTGGTTCGGTCATAGAAATCTACGTCTGTGGGGAAAGCAACAACGAATTTCACTATAGAATAAGTGCCACACGGAGATTACAGATCACACTCGAGTTACACAAACACTCTCGGGGTTTCTCACTATTGACACCAGATTTTTTATCAGCATTTTTCCTTTATTTTTGAAAATCATAAAAAAGCAATAAAAAGTCAGAAAATTGAAAAATCAACTTTAGAAGCTTTGGCCAAGCTAAAGGAACCATTTTGAACAAAAAATATAATTTTTCATATTTTTCGTATATTTTTAATATTTTCAAAAAATAGAAAAATACATGAAAATCATAAAAAATAGAGTTTGAGATCACAAAAATATAGAAAAATAGTCACTATTTTTATTTTAAATCCCTGTTCATTTTGACCTCACAAAAAATCAAAAATGAAGTTCAATTTCATGTGTTTCTTTATAACACATAGAGTTGAATTTGGCTAAAAAATATCATTTGAGTCTTTTAATTTACAATTTATACATTTTTGGAATCTAAACATTCAATTTGATTGCCCTATGTTGAAATTTGATTCAATTATCCACAGAATTTGCCCAATTGCTTGGGTAAGATAAAATTGCGAAATTTATTTTTGCAATTTAGTAATTTGATTTGGGTCAAAATGGAATTAGTTTGAAATCAAGAACTACCAAGACAAATCGAGGCCACTACCCTATGTTTTTCACCCTTCTAAATAGATTGGTAGTTTGATCTGATTTTGTCAATTAGGGTTTCAATTTGGGGAATTTCACAAATCGGATCTTAAGAAAATCTAAGGTTTTTGATCAATTTCAAGACAATTGATTATGAAATCTGCATTTCCAAAGGTAATTTATTATGGGGAATCCAATTTTGGATAAAATCTGTGATTGGTACTCATTGGGACATCCAATTTGAAGGAAAAATACTGAACCAGGTCGAATGGGTTGGGTTGACGACCCAGTCAACCCGTTGACCAAATTGGTCACAAAGCAGAACCATCTACTTGCTGTCTTCTTTGCCATTCCTCACACACTGGTTAAAGAAGAGATGGTGGAAGGGTTGGGTAGACAAATAGGCAAAATAAGACGAGAGATTTTGGTCATGGAGGATAAGCCATTGAGGGTGGTCTGCCACTTAGAGAGGAGAAGAGAGATAGAGGGCAGAAAGGCAGTGTGACATTCTGATTCTTCTGTCATTTCCGGACTCATTAATGAGAATTGTATCTAGCGATGTATTTCAGTTGTATCTTGCTCGGATCGGATCAATCTCGAGTTGACTGACCAGAAGGGAAAGGCTAACATGAGACAAGGTACGTGGACCTAGGGAACTCGAATAAGAAATGACGATTTGCCTATAATGATTGTTGAGGGGACATTTAGAGCCACAAAAGGCTGATCTAAGAACGATTAAGGAATGCATTGCTGGCATTACACGATTGGAGCGTGGGTGATGCCGCTTAACCAATGTATAATTTGCAAAATTTTCCTAAATCGAATAGTGACGATCGATACCATCAAAACTAGAGATAAACCGTCACAATTACATGACAACCAAAGTCGCCATGAATTGACGAACCTTAATTGTGATATGAATCACAAAGTCGATACGCATAAGGTTTACAAAAGCCACCCGTCGGTTCGGGATAGATTGGAATCGCATTGAATAAATAAATGATTCAGAAACAAGTCTTGAAATTTGAGAATGGAGAATCAATAATTTCAACATTACAATTGGATTGGCTGTCACCTTATCAAACAAAATTGAAATTAGAAAAATGACGTTCCGGACATCGGGGGTAAAATTACCATTTTGTCCCTCAAGACCTAACCTTACCTATATAACTGAACGAGGGTATTTTGATCTTTAATACACCCCCAAGGCTATCAAAAAGTTGAGAGAATCTTGACCATTGGATTAGCTTGATTGACACATTGGACATGTGCTAATGGATTAGCCCTTGAGTGGACATATCCACTTTTCCCCAACTACCATTCAACTAGTTGACCTTAAACCTTGCATATAGCTTTCTCTCTCTCTCTCTCTCACCCCTCACTTGATCAACCATCAACCCACCAACGCCATCTTCTTCTTCTTCTTCTTCTTCTTCTCTTGCTCGCTAGCTCGCTGCCCTGTTCCGGCCAACTCACTGTTCCGGCCATAACTTTTTCATTCAATGGTTGATTGAGGTAAAATTAGCGAAAATAGAAAGTTTATCGTCTTGCCGTTCTAACAAGGTATTATGGGTCCAAATCCACCCAGCCATTTGTCCCGTAGAGCTGTTTGAAGGAGCAAAGGTCAGGCTGGTCAGTTTTGAATCCGAGAGCTCCTAGCCAACCAGTCCGACCGTCCCACTATTCCGGCCATATCTTCTTTGTCCGATATCGGATCGAGGTAAAACCACCGTCAAATGAAATCTTATTGTCTTATCTTTTCATAGACATATTATAAGCTCAATTTAACCCTGTAGATCTTCCCGAGCTCAATTTGAGTGGACAAAGGTCAGCGAGGTCAGATTCTGACCGATTTTGGGGAAAGACATGTTCTGGGGTCTTCCGGACTTCAAATTGATCCAAATTTTTGGTGAGATCTTCTACACTTATAGTATTAAAGTTGCTATGATAAGAAGTTGGGATGAATTTGATGAAGTTTTAACCCCAAATAAATCTTGTGTTTGAAGGGCCAGAACTGACCGGCGGTAAGCTTGGAGGAACCGATGCCGTTCTTGGACCATTTGACGTCGCCTTGAGCTCAAATTTTCGGTGAGGCTTCCCAACCCTTAGAACTACATGTTAGCAAGTAGATTAATGATTAAATTGAGGATTTGAGGTAGCTTAGGGGCTGGTTATTTGAGGTATACATAGAACCGAAAATTGCCCGGTTCGATTTTGTGGATACTGGTTCTGTGGGGGTTGTCGATGGTTGGAATTGAGTCTCAAATTCATCATTGATACATGCTAGGATGTTTAGAAACATGTCAATGAGGTTTATGTTCCATGGATTGGGCAATTGAGCAGTAAAATTGATGATTGGATGGATTTTAATAGGTTGCGCGGGTGAGTTGTCCTAGGGCTTCTTGGACCAAATTCTTGAGGCTCTTGGAAGAAGAATTTTGTGGCATTAAGCTTGAGGTAAGGGAACCCTAAACCTATGATAGGAAGATTAGACTCAATTGGGCGAGTCGGGTGAATTTTTGGGTGATCCTTGAAGGGTTTTTAATGTGATTGTTCTTTGTGCGTCTTAGGACGGTATAGAGGATTTGAATATGTGTCAATGTTTGTGTTTTGAAATGACTACCATGTGTGAATGTCAATTGATCGTCTTGCATGCCATAAGTGTATGATTTGTGCTTGAGTTGCACATTGCAATATGTGTGTGAATTGAATTGAAACTTTGGCATGGCTGAGACATGGTAGTACCCTGAGGCGTATGAGACGCGGGGTGATGTGAGGGATACCCTGAGGCGTTGAGGCGTGGGGTTGGAGTTGTATGGCACCCTGATGCTTATGAGACACAGGGTTGAGAAGGCCATAGTCTTGATGCGTTGAAACGCGGGACAGAGTTATGATGTGTCGACACTGGCCTAGAGTAACATTGAAACCTGATGCGTTTACACGGGTTGTCAATGACGGTCTGATGCGTTTACGCGGGTTGTCAATGATGGTCTGATGCGTTTACACGGACCGAGCCTGAGGCTTTCTAAACGCGGGCATGAGAATGAGGCAGTCTGAAGGGTGGAAGTGGGATGTAGCATGGCGATTTGTGCATGATCATCTGGATGTGTTATGATGCCATGATTGCATGCTTGACATCTGTGCGTTGTATCGATAATTGAATGCCTCGCATGTTTATTTGTGTGAAATATGTATATCTCACCCCGGTTGGGATTAACATTTTCTTCAGGTTCAGGCGATGGAGCATCAATAAGTTCAACGATTGGCATTTGTGGGGGTAAGTGAATGAGTACAAGATATTCTGTGAACTTAGGGATTGTATTCTATTTTGTAATTGTAAAATGGAACCACTACTATTTGTCTCTAGTCATTTGTTTTATTGAGTGGAGAGTAGATGACTAAAGCTTCCGCTTGTAATTGGATTATGTGTATTGTGGGCCGAAAGATCCTGGAAGACTTTCATAAAGGAACGGCTTGGTGGGATGTTCACGCGCTTGCCGGGTTTGGGGCGTGACAGGCAGGGGAGGTGATCCGAGGAGCTCTAGGAGGGGATCCACAACAAGAGAGAGAGGTTCGAGAGAGAAGGAAAGGGAGACTGATGACAAGCTCGTCATTGTCGTCGCTGACGAAAATCAGATCAGTTCTTCCCCTATTATTGCTTGAATCGGGCCAAAGTTGATAGTTATCGACCATTCTGATGACGCATATCGTAGGATTTAATGAACCGTTTCGTTCAATATCTCCCACCGAGCTTCGAAGAAATCATTCAAGTAAGTTTCTGGGTATGCGTAGTACATGCTTGACAAATTGCCATTGAAGTCGCTTTGATCCCTTGAGCTTGGTTTAGATTATTAATCATTCCTTTACGTGATTTCTCACTCCGGTTTGAGTTAAGAATGTTCGCTAAGCCTGGCTTTACCCTTTGTTTACATGAATTTGGTAAAAAATCGCATAACCGGACCTACACGGGGATCTCGCCGGAGTTCGGAGCTGAAGGTCGCCGTCTGAAGACCATAGTACCTCATGGACCTTGGGTAAGTCTTATGAGCCGTCATACATGCTAGTTGTGTGTCGAAATCGCAAGTCGAATGGCTACATTAATGCTCGCCGGAATTTGGAAACCTCGCCGGAAAATTAGAACTTGAGTTCTTGCTCGTGTGATTCTGCTATTATGAGCTTTTGATATGTTATAGAGTTTGATGAATGGGTTCGAATGGCACAAATTTCATGTTGATTGGACGTCAGACAGCTGAGATATGGCCTTCCGACGATGCGCCAGTTATCCTCTCCTACAAGCGTTGACTTTGGTCAACGTTGACAGGGCATCGACGTGGCAACCACTTGGCATGACACGTGGCAATCGCGTCAGCGGTTTCATTAGATTCAATAGAGTGATTGGATAGCTTACTATTGGCCACGTGGAAGCACGGAGACTGTCCTATCTATAATAGGATTTCTAAGTATAAGTTTAATCAGAAATGATTTTTTTAAAAAAATAATTAAATACGGCGCCATTTTGGGCTGTGGAGAAAGCAGACCCGGTTCCGAGTTTGGATAGGGCATCTAGTTTGCACAGATTGGGTCGACCTGGTTCAAATAATTTTATAAAATAATTAAAAAATTCAAAATAATAATAATAATAATAATAAATCCGAAAATTAGGAAAAATTCCAAAAAAATGAAAAATTGAAGAAACAATTCAAAAAATTGAAACAAATTGAAGAAATTCTTAAAAAATTCCAAGATAAAAAATGACTATGAACAATTGATTGTTGTCATTTTTGGGACTTTCCCCCATTAATCCAAAATGATGATTTTACCCTTCAAAGAGTAAATTGTCCTTGATATTCCGATGACTTATGGAAATTGCTTAGTATTTGGCGATTGGTCAAGTGAGTGGCCAAACCTTATGTCTAAGATTTCCACATTTCATTTTCATTTTTAGAAAATGATGATTTGCCCTTCAAATGGTAAATCACTTTCTAAAATCCCAAAAAATTCAGAAAATTGTCAAAAAAATATGGGATGGGCCAATTGAATGGCCAAACCTATTTTCAACACTATTTTACTCCTGATTCATTCCGAAATGACGATTTTGCCCTCTTAGGGAAAATTGCCCCAAATCTTCTCAAAATTACAACTTTACCCCTGATGGGTAAAATCATGTCTAAATCATTTCCAAGCCTGATTGATGCTTCACTAGATTAATAGGGCCTTACTAGAAATGCCATGTTGATTTAATATGATTATTTTACATGTCTGGATCCCTTGATTTGTGCGTTTTATTATTGATCGTGAGTGTTAGGGTAGTCACTCCTATCTACATGAACTCCTAGACTTAGGGTTTGTACCCTACTCATCTGCATGAAATCTTAGATCAGGTAATTCATTCAACTTAGGTATCGAAAGGGCGTCAACTCTGATAGTTGGTGTGACATCTTGAATTTCCTGCCATTTTGAGGCCATTGAATTAGAAAGTATCTATTGATATATTTCAGTATTGTCTCACTTAGATTTGATCAACCTAGAGTAAATGACCAAAAGGGAAAGGCTAACGCTTGACAAGATACGTGGACCTTGGAAATTCGGAAAAGGAAATGACGCTTTGACCATAAGAATTATTGAGGGAACATTTAGAACCAATAAGGCTGATCAGATAACGATTAAGGAATACATTGTGTGACGCCCCGCGCCCTCAGGCACGATCACGCGACTCCCTGCAAGCAAATCAAATATCTCTCGTGGTCCCAAGATCCTCAAATAAGTCGAGAGACATGATATATATACAAAGCACGCGGAAGCAATAATGAAATAACTCCTCCGTACAAAATATGTAGTGGGACCTGGATAGCACAAATACTGTCATACATGATATCCAATTGTTCATACAGATACAGAGCTACTAAATTCGCTAACATGGGGGACGGGGTAAGTACACAAAAGGGATCTATCATCAACAACCAACTCCTAAACAAGGTCAGGGTTGCCATCAAAAGGCCGACTGACAAGCTGAGAACTCCGAAGACGAGCTGTTGGAGTCCCCGGTCTCCTCTGCATCCTCCGTGGGCTCGTACTCCGAAAAGATTTCAGAGCGAACCTCGATGGTATCCTCCATAGTCTCATCAGCAGATGGCTCCACGAGATCCTCCTCAGTGGCCTCGACTAAGATGAGCTATTCCTCCGTGTTCTCCAAGGTCAGAGTCCTCTCCGGTCCATTCCTTGAACTGGCAACAGACCCCTCAGCCTGGTCTAAGTCTCGGGTGGGGTGGCACCAACTAGGGACAACTCCTTGGGGCACCTCATTGGGCGTCAGTGGCCTAGTAGACACATCCCCGACCTTTCTGAACCAGGCCTCATACCTGTGAGGCTTCCAACTAGTACTACCCTCATCTACCCAAATTACGGTACACTTCCTGACATAAATGGTTCCCTGCCCATCAGGGAACTCATAAAAATAGGTGGACATCTACTTGGGGTCACCAAAATGGATAGGCCACATTTTCAAGGCCTAGGATCTGTAAAAAAAGGGGGGTCCCCAACGGGGTGAGATACACATCTCAGTAAGGTGGCTCCTAACCCTAGGTTAGGCCGACCGTCCACTCAGGCAGTCATAAAGATCAACATTTCACACAAACAGAAATAAAAGGCAATTCAAGTATCAATACAACGCACGATGTTAGGCATGCAGTCATAGCATCATAACACATCAGATGATCATGCACGAACCGCCAAGCCACATCATCACTTTCACCCTTCATACCTGCCTCAATCTCATACCTGCGTTTAGAACGCATCAGATTTGGTCCGCGTAAACGCATCAGACCGTCATTGACAACCAGCGTAAACGTATCAAGTTTCAATGATAGTCCAAGCCAGTGTTGACACATCACATCTCCGTCTCACGTAAATGCATTAGGACCATGGCCATCTCAACCACGCATCTCATATGCATCAAGGTGCCACACAACTCCAACCCCGCGCCTCAGCACCTTAGGGTAACCATCACACCACCCAGCGTCTCATACGCATTAGGGTCTCGCCTCGTCTCCGTCATACCACAATCACAAATCATGCACACAAGGCCAAGTGCAACTCATGCATAAACAATGCATCCATGGCATGTAAGACGATTCAATCAACATGCAAACAAGGTAGCCAATTCAAAGCACGAATATTAGCATACATGCAATCCTCTGTATCGTCTGAAGACGCACAAGGAATAATCTCATAAAAACCCTTTAAGAATCACCCAAAATTTAATCGATTTGCCCAATCGAGTCCAATCTTCCTATCTTAGGTTTAGGGTTCCCTTACCTTAAGCTTGATGCCACAAAAATCCTCTCCTTAAATCCTCAACAATTTGGTCTCAATGGTCCAAGAACAAACCCATTGTGCAACCTAGGAAAATCCAACCAATTGTCAATTTCTCTTGTCCAATTCACCCATCCATGAACCACCAACCTTAACAACACATTCCTCAACATCCTAACATGTCTCATTGATGAATTTGTGACTCAAAACCAATAGCCAACAACCTCCACAGAGCCGGTTTACACAGAACCAAACCGGGCTATGTTCGGTTCTGTGTAAACCGACATATCCAGCCTTTAACCTACTCCAAATCCACCATTTACTCACTAACCTACTTGCTAACATGTCTATCTAAGGATTTAAGAGGCTCACCGAAGATTTGAGGCCGTGTCGTCTCCGGAATTTCTTCGAAAGTCGCTGGTTCCTTCAAGATTGCAAATCAGCAGTTTCTGTCCAACAATCACAAGACCCATTTAGGGTCAAAACTTCATCAAATAAATCCCAAATTTTTATCACAGATCATGATACGAGTCTCCTAGACCTCCACAAAATTTAGTCGTAAGACTCCAACATTTCGAGGTCCTAAGAGGTCAAAAACGTCACCTACCTCAAATTGTGCCGGTTTTCGTCGACTTTCGGGAGAATGGCTAGTCGGAGCTCTTCGGTGATTCAATCGACGTGCTTCCACTTTGAGGATGTCGGCAAGAGGTTAAGCTAACCGTGGGTGGTCGGCTCGCCGGCTAAAGGTCGCCAGAAATAGTCGTCGGTGGTGGCAAACGGAGAGGGCAGGAGCGGTCGGGCGAGCGGTAGAAGGAAGAGGAAGAAGAAAGGGAGCTCTCAGTGCTTTAGAGGAAGAATGGCCGGCCAAGAGAGAGAGAGAAAAGCTATATTCAATCTCAAGAGTCAAAGGGTTGAATGGTAGTTGTGTAAAGGTGGACATGACCACTCTTTATCTAATCTAGTGACACTTGTCCTAAGTGTCAATCAAGGTGATCCAATGGCCATAATTTCTTCAAATTTTTGGTCGCTCTTGAGGGTGTATAGAAGACCAAAATTCCCTCCTTCAATTGCATATGCAAGGCTAAAGCTTTGATGGGCAAAATGGTAATTTTCCCCCGAGTCCGGAACGTCGTTTTTCTCATTTCAATAATCTTCGACATGGCGACAGCTAATCCAAACTTGACGTTGGAATTCTTGATTCTCCATTTTTAATTTTCAAGATTCGTTTCTGATTGTTTTCTCTATCAGACGTGGTTCCAGCCTATCCCGAACTGACGGGCGGCTTTTGCAGCTGGTACGTGTATCTACCCTGTGACTCATATCACATTTAGGGCTCGTCAATTCATGGCGACTTTGGGTGTCGTGTAATTGTGAGGGTCTATCACTAGTTCTGATGGTCTCGATCATCATTGTTCGATTTAGGAAAATTTTACAAATTATACATTGGTTAAGCGGCATCACCCGCGCTCCAATCGTATAATGCTAGCAAGGCACTTCTTAATCATCCTTGGATCGGCCTTTTGCGGTCCTAAATGTCCCCTCGACAATCATTATGGTCAAAACGTCATTTCCTATTCGAATTTCCTAGTTCTACGTATCTAGTCTTGCGTTAGCCTTTCCCTTTAGGCCAGTCTACTCGAATTGATCAAATTCGAGCAAGATATTACTGAAACACATCGCTAGATATACTTCTCATTAATGAGTCTGAAAATGACTGGGAAATCAAAATGTCACAACTCTTCCCCCCTTACAAAAATTTCATCCCCGAAATTTACATCAAACTTAATTACTCATATAAATGGGAGTATTGTCGCCTCATCGTCTCTTCGTCTTCCCACGTGGCGCCTTCGGTTCCATGGTGCTCCCACACTTCCTTGACCAATGGAATCGTCTTATTCCTAAGAGTTTGCTCCTTCCAGTCTTCAATCCTGATCGGCTTCTCTACATAGGATACTCGGTCGTCTACTTTTATGGCTTCGTAGTCCAGCATATGTGTCGGGTCTAGTTCATATTTCCGCAGCATCGACACATGGAAGACATTATGCACCTGGGATAGGTTAGGCGGCAAGGCAAGCCTGTAGGCCAAGGTTCCAATTCGCTCCAGTATCTCAAATGGACCTACATATCTTGGGCTCAGTTTCCCCTTCTTTCCAAATCGCGATAATCCCCTCATCGGTGACACCTTGAGGAAGATATGATCGCCCACTTGAAATTCCAAAGGCTTACGCCGCTTATCCGCATAACTCTTCTGACGATTCTGTGCCGTCTTCAGTCTATCCCAAATTATTTTCACTACTTCCACTGATTGCTCTACCAACTCTGGGCCTGTGATACTTCTTTCTCCAACCTCATCCCAGCAAATCGGGGTTTTACAGGCCCTTCCATAGAGTGCTTCGAATGGTGCCATATGAATGCTCTGTTGGTAGCTGTTATTATAAGCAAACTCCACTAAGTGCAGTTGATCTTCCCATCCACCTTTGAAATCAATGACGCATGCTTGCAGCATATCCTTAAGCGTCTGAATTGTCCTTTCCGACTTTCTGTTTGTCTGTGGATGGTACGCCGTTCTAAACTGCAGTCGGGTTCCCATGGCTTCTTGAAGACTCTTCCAAAAGTTTGTCGTGAACTTAGAATCTCTATCGGACGTAATTGTTACAAGCACTCCATGTAATCTCACTACTTGTCTCATGTACAACTCGACATACCTATCCATTGCGAAATCCTTTCGCACCGGGATAAAGTGTGCGGACTTAGTTAATCTGTCCACGACTACCCATATAGAGTCGTGACCTCACTGGCTTCTTGGGAGTCCCATCATAAAATTCATAGTTATATGCTCCCACTTCCATTCAGGAATCTCCAGTGGTTGTAGTAGTCCTCCAGGCTTACAATGTTGCGCTTTCACTTGCTGGCATGTCAAGCACTTTACCACGTACTTCGCTACATCCACCTTCATCCCGTTCCACCAGTAGTGTTGACGCAGGTTTTGGTACATCTTCGTACTTCCCGAGTGGATACTATAATTGCTCTTGTGAGCCTCTGATAAAATTCTTTCCCTGAGTCCTTCATCCTTTGGCACGCACAGTCGTCCTCGGAACTTCAAAATTTCATCCTTTGACACCTAAAATTTTGGTTTTCTCTTTGTCGCTTCCATCTCCAGAATTTTCTGAATCTCTGAGTCCGTAGACTATAAGGTCTTTATTCCTTCCTGGACCTCGGGCTCTACTCTCAATGTAGCCATCAAACTGGACAACTGGCAGACTTCTAGTCTAAACTTAGAATCTCTTAAATCCTCGATCATCAACCAACCTTTTACTAGCAGACAGGCGATGCTCGACTTCCGACTCAGCGCATCTGCGACTCTGTTTGCCTTCCCAGGGTGATACAATATATCACAATCATAATCCTTGAGCAGCTCTATCTACCAATGCTGTCTCATATTCAGGTCATTCTAGGAAAATAGATACTTTAAGCCCTGGTGGTCGGTATAAATTTGAAACTTCTCGTCACAGAGATAATGTCTCCAGATCTTCAGAGAAAAAATAATCGCTACTAACTCCAGATCATGCGTTGGGTAGTTCATTTCATGTGGTCTTAGCTGTCGGGATGCGTAGGCCACTACTCTTCTATGCTGCATTAACACACAGCCTAGTCCTTTCAGCGAAGCATCGCAATAAATCTCATAACCCCTGGTCCTGATGGAATTGTCAACACCGCTGCGGTCGTCAACTGATGCTTGAGTTCTTGAAAACTCCTTTCACACTTGTCTGTCCATTCAAACCTTGTTTCCTTCTTTGTTAGCCTCGTCAATGGGATGGCTATGGATGAAAACTTCTCTACAAATCATCTGTAATACCCTGCCAATCTCAAGAAACTTCTGACTCTAGTGACCGTAGTAGGCCTAGGCCAATTGGTTACCGCTTCGATCTTTGCAGGATTCACTGCAATCCCTTCTCCAGATACCACATGATCAAGAAACGCTACCTTGTTCAGCTAGAACTCGCATTTACTCAACTTAGCATATAGCAAGTGCTCCCTCAGGGTCTGTAGGACAATCCTCAAGCGTTTCTCATGTTCTACGTCACTCCTTGAGTAAAGATATCGTCAATAAAAACTATGACGAATCTGTCCAGGAATTCCTTAAATACTCGATGCATTATATCCATGAATGCGGCTGGAGCATTGGTTAATCCAAAAGGCATCACTATAAACTCATAGTGACCATACCTCGTCCTAAAAGCAGTTTTAGGTATGTATTCCTTCTTGATCCTCAACTGGTGATACCCGATCCTCAGGTCAATCTTTGAGAATATTGTTGCTCCTTGCAACTGATCAAACAGATCATCGATTCTTGGCAGTGGGTACTTATTCTTCACTGTTACCTGGTTCAACTGCCGATAGTCGAAGCATATATGCAAAGACCCATCCTTCTTCCTTACGAATAATACCGGTGCTCCCCACGGCGAAGCACTCGATCGGATAAATCCCTTACCCAGCAGTTCCTGCATCTGCATCTTTAACACTTTTAATTCTGACAGGGACATCCTATAAGGTGCCTTCGAGATCGGCTCCGTTCCAAGAGCTAACTCGATCACGAATTCTATCTCTCGCTCCGGTGGCAATCTTGGCAACTCTTGGGGAAAATTATCAGGGTACTCACGCACTACTAGAATACTATCCAATTTTGGCTCCTCGGCAGTCTTGTCCATCACTACGACTAAGTACGCCTGACACCCTTCTGACATCAACTTGGTCACTTCCAGAGATAAGACTAAGGGAATTGAGATTCCTCCTCGACTTCCTACCAATTCAAAGCTAGGGTAGCCTTTCGGGTAAAAGTGAATTGTCCTTCTACCACAATCTACCACTGCCCCCTGCTTACCCAGCCAATCCATCCCTATGATCACATCAAAATCATACATGGGTAATACAGCTAGGTCAATACTCCCCTTACTCCCTCCAATCATGATTTCACAATCAGCACAACCCATTGAAATCAATATGTTATCCTTTAATAGAGTGGCAACATGCAGAGTTATATTCAACGGTTTTAACTTTATACCCACCAATTCAGCAAACTGAGCAGACAGAAATGAATGCGTGGCACCAGGATCAAACAGTGCACATGCAGCTTGGTCACACAAGTAAATCGTACATGTGACCATGCCTGGTGCTTCCTCCGCCTCTCTGCGGGTTACTGCATATACTCTTCCCTGAGTTGGGGGTCGATTCTGCTCGATCTAGGGAGTGGTCGTCGATGGTCTAGCTTGCGATCTCTGTCCTTGAGGTCGACTCGTCGGAGCTTGATTTGGGCACGTCCTCATCTGGTGGCCCAGCTGACCACACTTAAAGCAAGCTCTAGTCCTTATTGGGCATGGCCCATTTCCATGCTTCCTGCCATAAAAGCATTAGCTCCAGTTCGTGGGATTCTGCTACTTCAAACGTCTATTGCCCACCATCGGTCTCTTGCCCATCTGGCGATTGTCTCTAAATGGGGTCAACCGCAATCCAGTTGCGGTATTCCTATTTTTTAAATCCCTTTCAATTATCTGGCCCTGTTCATAGATCTCTGTATAAGTCCTCAGATTTAGGGCAATCATCTGACTACGGAGCTCAGGTCTCAGTCCGTCCCGAAATCTCCGTGCTTTCTCTTAGGGATCTTCTACAGATCGAGGTGCGTACCTCGACAGTCTAGAGAACTCGGCCTCGTACTGATCCACCGTTAGCTAGTTCTAACGTAGCTGTAGAAATTCTACCTGCTTCCTTTCTCTGGCCATCTCCGAGAAATATTTGTCGTTGAATGCCGTCTCAAAGGCTTCCCAAGTCATGGCTGCTCCTTCAGGGAAAACACTATTCTTGGTAGCAGCCTACCAATCGTTTGCAGTCTCCTCCAGCTAGTATACTACCAACAACACTTTCTCTTCATTTGTGCACCTCAGTACTTCAAAAGCTTTCTTCAGCTTCTCAATCCACCTAGGTGCTAGCTCGGGATCTCTAGTCCTGTCGAACTGAGTCGGCTTCAGCTTTTTGAATTGTTCCACTAGCTGACCCATTTGTCTAGCCATGATAATTTCCTCCTGGGCATTCACTGCCTCATTGCCTTGGCCATGATCACCCTAATTTCCATTACCCCATTATTGCCATTGTTGGCGTTGACGGCAGCTATGGCGGCTCCTATCGCCTGGACTATGGCAGCATCCCGATCCTAGGTTTGCTTGTCAATTAGGTCACCAATTCTCTCTAGTGCCCTCAGCACGCCATCCATCCTTGGATCTTCTGCGACAGGCGGCTTCGAGCTAGAAGCTCCGCCTTTGGGTCTTCCAGATCTTCTAGATGGGTTGCTCATCCTTATCTCCTTCTACTGAACTTGGTCTACCACAAGTTCAGCAAAGAGTTAGTACTCATTCACTCATCCATACCCAGAGCTACTAACTGCTCCTTAACAGAAACAATCATAACACAGCAGTACTCTATACAATAAGTTCTAGAGATATTTCAACAAGTAGTCCATGGCCATTCCTTAGTTCCATTTACTCCAACGGTTCACTAAAACCAACCATACTCATTCATTTAACAGGCCAAAGTCCAGAAATGACTTTCAACACCAAGCAGGAAACTTAATCCCCATGCAACACCACAACCCTACCAAGGTCGAATACCATTCATAAGTGTCAAGTCACGTGCCGTGCACCCCATGTCTTATCCTAACTAGTCTCCTAAGGTCTCGCTAACCGTCCAAGTCCCAACATAATCCTCCTTATTACTCCAATCATCAATCAACTTTGGATCGAGCTCACCTTGCTCTAATACTAAGCAAATGGGGATGTGACGCCCCGCACCCTCAGGCACGATCACGCGACTCCCTGCAAGCAAATCAAATATCTCTGGTGGTCCCAAGATCCTCAAATAAGTCGAGAGACATGATATATATACAAAAGCATGCGGTAACAATAATGAAATAACTCTTCCATACAAAATATGAAGTGGGACTTGGATAGCGTAAATACTATCATACATGATATCCAACTGTTCATACAGATACAAAGCTACTAAATTCGCTAACATTGGGGACAAGGTAAGTACACAAAAGGGATCCATCATTAACAACCAACTCTTAAATAGGGTCAGGGTCGCCATCAAAAGGCCGACTGGCAAGCTGAGAACTCCTAAGACGATCTGCTGGAGTCCCCGGTCTCCTTTGCGTCCTCCGTGGGCTTATACTCCGAAAAGGTCTGAGAGCGAACCTCTATGGTATCCTCCATAATCTCCTTAGTAGATGGCTTCACGAGATCCTCCTCAGTCGCCTCGACCATGATGACCTCTTCCTCCGTGTCCTCCAAGGTTGGAGTCCTCTCTAGTTCATTCCTTGAACCGGCAACAGATCCCTTAGCCTGGTCTAAGTCTTGGGTGGGATGGCACCAACTAGGGACAACTCCCTAGGGCACCTCATTGGGCTTTAGTGGCCCGGTAGACACACCCCCGACCTTCTTGAACCAGGCCTCATACTTGTGAGGCTTCCAACTAGTACTACCCTCGTCTACCCAAACTACGGTACACTTCTTGACATAAATGGTTCCCTGCCCGTTAGGGAACTCATCAAAATATAGGTGGACATTTCTTTGGGGTCACCAAAACGGATAGGCCACATCTTCAAGGCTTAGGATCTGTAAAAAAAGGGGGTCTTCAACGGGGTGAGATACACATTTCAGTAAAGTAGGTCTTAACCCTAGGTTAGGCCGACCGTCCACTCAGGCAGTCATAAAGATCAACATTTCACACAAACAGACATAAGAGGCAATTCAAGTATCAATACAACACACAATGTCAGGCATGCAGTCATAGCATCAGAACACATCCAGATGATAATGCACGAACCACCATGCCACATCATCACTTCTACCTTTCATACCTGCCTTAATCTCATGCCCGCGTTTAGAATGCATCAAGCTTGGTCCGCTTAAACGCATCACACCGTCATTGACAATCCGCGTAAAAGTATCAGGTTTCAATGATACTCCAGGCCAGTATCGACACGTCACATCTCCGTCCCGCGTAAACGCATCAGGACCGTGGCCATCTTAACCCTGTGTCTTAAACGCATCAGGGTGCCACACAACTCCAACCCTGTGCCTCAGCGCCTAAGGGTAACCATCACACTACCCCGCGTCTCATACGTATCAGGGTTTCGCTTCGTCTCCGTCATGCCACAATCACAAATCATGCACACAAGGCCAAGTGTAACTCATGCATAAACAATGCATCCATGACATGCAAGACTATTCAATCAACCTACAAACAAGGTAGCCAATTCAAAGCACGAATATTAGCACACATGCAATCCTCTGTATCGTCCTAAGACGCACAAGGAACAATCTCATAAAAACCCTTCAAGAATCACCCAAAATTTAATCGACTCGCCCAATCGAGTCCTATATTCCTATCTTAGGTTTAGGGTTCCCTTACCTTAAGCTTGATGCCACAAAAATTCTCTCCTCAAACCCTCAACAATTCGGTCTAAATGGTCCAAGAACAAACCCACCGTGCAACCTAGGAAAATCCAACCAATTGTCAATTTCTCTTGTCCAATTCACCCATCCATGAACCACCAACCTTAATAACACATTCCTCAACATCCTTACATGTCTCATTGATGAATTTGAGGCTCAAAACCAATAGCCAACAGCCTCCACAGAATCGGTTTACACAGAATCGAACCGGGCTATGTTCGGTTCTATGTAAACCGAGCATATCCAGCCCTTAACCTACTCCAAATCCACCATTTACTCACTAACCTACTTGCTAACATGTCTATCTAAGGGTCTAAGAGGCTCACCAAAGATTTGAGGCCGTGTCGTCGTCGGAATTCCTTCGAAAGTCGCCGGTTCCTTCAAGACTGCAAACCGGCAGTTTCTGTCCAACCATCACAAGACCCATTTGGGGTTAAAAATTCATCAAATAAATCCTAAATTTTTACCACAGATCATTATACGAGTCCCCTAGACCTCTACAAAATTTGGTCGTAAGACTCCAACGTTTCGAGGTTCTAAGAGGTCAGAAACATCGCCTACCTTAGATTGTGTGGGTTTCCGTCGGCTTCTGGGAGAATTGTGACATTCTAATTTCTAGTCAATTTTAGGCTTAGTAATGAGAAGTCTGTATCTGGAGATGTATTTCAGTCGTATTCCGCTCGAACATGATCAATTCGAGTAGACCGACCAGAGGGGAAAGGCTAACGCGAGACGAGGTACGTGGACCTGGGGAACTTAGATAGGAATGACGCTTTGACCATAAGAATTGTCGAGGGGATATTTAGAGCCACAATAAGGTCGATCTAAGAACGATTAAGGGATGCCTTGCGAGTACCATATGACTGAAGCGCGAGTGATGCTGCTTAACCAACGTATGATTTGCAAAATTTTCCTAAATCGGATGGTGAAGATCGAGACCTTAGGAGCTAGTGATAGACCCTCACAATTACATGACAATCAAATTCGCCACAAATTGACGAGTCCTAAGCGTGATATGAATCACGGGGTCGATACGTGTAATGTCTACGAAAGCCGCCCGTCGGTTCGGGATAGGCTGAAACCACGTCTGATAGAGAAAATTATCAAAAATGAGCCTTGAAAGATTTGAAATGGAAAATCAAGAATTTCAACGTTATTCGGATTGGCTGTCGCCCTATCGAAGATTTTCGGAAAGAGAAAAACGACGTTATGAATGTCAAGGGTAAAATGACCGTTTTGCCCCTCAAGCTTAGAACTTTGCCCAAGTAAATGAAGAAGGGCAAATTGGGCATTTAACCTCCCAAGGGCTGCTGAAAATCAAGAAGGAATGAGGGCCGTTGGATCCTCTTGGGAAGACAAAGTGGCAAGTGTCACAAGATCAACCATGGACTAATCAAGTTCAACTTTTGCCACCTACCATTCCACCATTTGACCAAGGCCTTGAATATATAGCATTTTCTCTCTCCTCACCTCATTATTTTCGGCTAGACCACGCCAAGAGAGAGAGAGAACAACCGACCATCACCTTATCTTCTTCCTCCTTCATTCTGCACTGGCGACCAGCTTCTGGACCTCCACTTCGCCGGCCACCATGGCCACTTCCGGCCACTATCTGCTGCCGGCCAATGACCACAACAAAGATCCATGTCTTTCCAACATCCTCCAACAAGAATCGGAGCATTTGGAGCACCGAGCAGTCCGTATCAAGGATTCTCCCGAGAGTCAACGGTAACTGCTCCATTATGAGGTAGGTCCGATTTCTGACCTGTTTAGTGCCAAAATCTTAAATTTTTGAGCTCAAATTTTGTGGAGACCTAGTATACATGTAGATGGTTCTTTGGTAAAAATTTGATTAAGTTTTGACCACAAACCGGCCTTGTTAAACTTGCCTAGAAACTGCTAGATTCTGACCTTGGGCGAACCGACGGCGTTCGCTGGGTTTCCGGCGACTAATTGACCTCAAATCTTTGGTAAGCCTCCCAAATCCTAAATATACATGTTAAGAGATAGATTGATGGTTAAATGAAGGATTTAGGAGTAGATTGAAGGCTGGAAGTACACGGTTTGCACAAAATCGAAATGAACCAGTTGGTTCTGTGCAAAACCGAATCTGTTGGAGGCTGAGATTGGTACTTTTGAGTTCCAAATTGGTGTTCATGATGTGATGAGATGTTGTGGGTTGTGTTATGGGTAATTGGGATTGATGGATTGAGGAATTGAGTATGGAAATTGATGAAATTGGTTGAATATGCTAGGTTGTGCATTGAGTTCGGTATGGGACATTGGGGGCCGAAACTTTGGAGGCTCAAGAGGAGGAAATTGTAATGTTGCAACCAAGGTAAGGGAATTCCTAACCCTATGTTAAGACGATTAGACTCGATTGGGTAAGTCGAGGGCCGATGGGATCGATTTATGAGGAAATTCCCAAAAGTGATAGGTTGATATGTCCTGAGATGTATAGGATGAATGTATGTGACGTTGTCCATGCTTGAGTGATTGCCATGTTTGTACGTCATTTAATATACCTGCATGCCATAGAATTTATGAAATGTGTTTGAATTGGCACTTGCCATTGAGTGTGCCTTTGAATTGAAAGTCAAAGCATAAGTCTTGATTGTGGCATGAGCATAGCATGGCATGGTCCTAAGGCGTGTGAGACACGGGGCGAAAGGTTGAGACCTGATGCGACGAGGTCGCGGGGTGAAGAATGATTAGAAGCACCCTGATACGACGAAGTCGCGGGGCTGAGATAGCCACAGTCTTGATGCGATCTAATCGCGGGACAGAGTATGAGCACATAAACCTTGCCTGGAGATGGACCGGGACCTGATGCGTTTACGCGGGTCACCGATGACGGTCTGATGCGTTTACGTGGATCGGGCCTGATGCGATCTAATCGCAGGCTAGAGAATACGGCTAGCAAAGGTTGATGGATGTGGTGAAGTGGCAGGCTGAGTATACCAGTACATTATCATCTGAATGTGACATGAGTTCATTTTTGCATGCTTGTCGTTTATATGTCACTGCTTCATTGAATGGTGCCCTATCTGCCTGTAAGTTATGAGTTCGAAAAAATAGAGGATTAGAGGACTGCCTGAGTAGACGGTTGGCCTAACCTAGGGTTAGGACCCACCTTATTGAGATTTATATCTCACCCTAGTGAGGGCTTACATTTTTCAGGTTCCAGGTAAAGGAAGCGCGAGCTTGTTAAGGATTGGCATTTGAAGAGAAAGTGGACCAATTGTACCTTGGATGAAATTGTTTTCTTCATGTGGTATTAGAATTATACTCCTGATTGGTGGATTATAGAATTGAATCCTCGAGAATGAATTAATGAGATTTTGTTGTTTATGTCCTAAGTCATCTGTATGTTGTTGTATTTATATGACGGGGGATGGCATCGCTTCTGCGTGCATTCTTTAAAGGAGTTATAAGGAATTGGTCGTTGGATCCTGGAGTATTCTTAAATGAACGGCATGGACAGGGATGTTCGAGTGCTCGCCGGGTTCGGGGCGTGACAAGAATGGCTGGCCGGAGCTCTTGGGTGGTTCAATCGACGCGCTTCCAATTCGAGGATGTCGGTAAGAGGTTAAGATAAGCGTGGGTGGTCGACTCGCCGGCTAAAGGTCGCCAGAAATGGTTGTCGGTGGCGGCGAACGGAGAGGGCAGGAGCGGTCGGGCGAGCGGCAGAAGGAAGAGAAAGAGGAAAGGGAGCTCTCGTTGCTTTAGAGGAAGAATGGCCAGCCAAGAGAGAGAGAGAAAAGCTATATTCAATCTCAAGAGTCAAAGAGTTGAATGGTAGTTGTGTAAAGGTGGACATGACCACTCTTTAGCTAATCTAGTGACACTTGTCCTAAGTGTCAATCAAGGTGATCCAATGGTCATAATCTCTTCAAATTTTCGGTGGCTCTTGGGGGTGTATAGAATACCAAAATGCCCTCCTTCAATTGCATAAGCAAGGCTAAAGCTTTGAGGGCAAAATGATAATTTTACCCCCGACGTTCGAAACGTCGTTTTTCTCATTTCAATAATCTTCGACATGGCGACGACCAATCCAAACATGACGTTGGAATTCTTGATTCTCCATTTTCAATTTTCAAGACTCGTTTCTGATTGTTTTCTCTATCAGACGTGGTTCCAGCCTATCTCGAACTGACGGACGGCTTTTGCAGACATTCCGCGTATCGACCCTGTGACTCATATCACATTTAGGGCTCGTCAATTCATGGCGACTTTGGTTGTCATGTAATTGTGAGGGTCTATCACTAGTTCCGATGGTCTCGATCGTTATTGTCTGATTTAGGAAAATTTTGCAAATTATACGTTGGTTAAGCGGCATCACCCGCGTTCTAATCGTATAACACTAGCAAGGCACTCTTTAATCGTCTTTGCATCGGCCTTTTGCGGTCCTAAATGTTTCCTCGATAATCCTTATGGTCAAAGCGCCATTTCCTATTTGAATTTCCTAGGTCCATGTACCTCATCTCGCGTTAGCCTTTCCTTTTTGGTAAGTCTACTTGAATTGATCAGATTTGAACGAGATATTACTGAAACACATCGCTAGATATACTTCTCATTAATGAGTCTGAAAATGACTAGGAAATCAGAATGTCACACATTGCTAGTGTTATACGATTGGAGAGTGGGTGATGGTGTATAATCAATGTATAATTTGCAAATTTTCATAAATCGAGCTATGATGATCGAAGTCGTCGGAACTAGCGATGAACCCTCGCAAATACATGATAACCAAAGCTGTCGTAACTTGAATTGTCCTAAGTGTGATAAGATCACAGAGTCGATACGCGTAACTTGATGGGACCTCTACTGCCTGGGGATGAGGAACTTAAGGAAAAGATTTTGTCGAAAGCTTATAAGAGCAACTATAGTATTCATCCAGGTAGCACAAAGATATATCAGAATCAGCATCAACACTACTGGTGGAAGGGAATGAAGGTGGATTTACCTAAGCATGTGGCAAAGTGTTTGACTTTTCAACAAGTGAAAGCTCAACATTGCAAACCTGGAGGATTGTTGCAACCTTTAGAAATTCCTGAATGAAAATAAGAGCATGTGACAATGGATTTTGTGATGGGATTGCCAAGGAGTCAGAAAGGTCATGACTCAATTTGGGTAATTGTGGATAGATTGACCAAGTCAGTACATTTCATACCGGTGCGAAAGGATTTTGTCATTGATAAGTACGTAGAACTGTATATACGTCAAATTGTGCGATTCCATGGAGTTCTAGTCACGATTACATCGGACCGAGATCCCAAGTTTACAGCAATTTTTGGAAGAGTCTTTAGGAGGCTTTAGGAACTAGACTTCAGTTCAGTACGGTGTATCATCCACAGACTGATGGACAGTCAGAGAGAATGATTCAGATGCTCGAAGAAATGTTGCGAGGCTGCATGATAGATTTTAAAGTTGGATGGGAGGACCGACTACATCTAGTGGAGTTTGCATGCAATAATAGCTACCAACAAAGCATCGGTATGGCACCGTTTGAAGCACTTTATGGTAGAGCTTGTAGAACGTCTATATGTTGGAATGAAGTTGAAGAAAGAAGTGTAACAGGTCCTGAGTTAGTGGAACAATTTGTTGAGGTGATTAAAATCGTTAGGGAAAGGCTGAGAACAATATAGAGTCGACAAAAGAGCCATGTTGATAGAAGACGAAAACCATTGGATTTTTTTTTTTTTGGTATTAAGTTGGTGACCATGTTTTCCTGAAGGTGTCACAATGCGTGGATTGTCTCGATTTGGGAAAAATAGAAAACTGAGTCCGAGGTATGTAGGTACTTTTGAAATTTAGGAGCGAATTGAAACTTTGGCCTACGGACTCGCCCTACCGTCGAACTTGTCGCAAGTGCACAATGTGTTTCATGTGTCAATGCTAAGGAAATACGAGCCAGATCCGGTTCATGTTCTGGATTTTGGGAACATTAAACTAGACGAAAAGGTTTCGTATGTGGAAAAACCCATTAGAATCAAGGACCGAAAGGAGCAAGTCTTGAGGAATAAGACGATTCCGGTAGTCAAAGTGATCTAGGAGCATCACGGAACGGAAGGTGCTACGTGGGAAAATGAAGAAGCCATGAGACGTCAATACCCCCATTTGTTTGGATAGTTGGGTTTACTACAGATTTCGAGAACGAAATTTCTGTAAAGGGGGAAGAATTGTGATATTTTGAATTTCTTGCCATTTTGAGGCTATTGGATGAGAATGTATCTATCGATGTATTTCAGCTTTGTCTCGCTCAGATTTGATTAATATAGAGTAAACTGATCAAAAGGGAAAGGCTAACGCATGACAAGATACGTGGACCTAGGAAACTCGAAAAAGGAAATAACGTTTTCACCATAAGGATTGTCGAGGGAACATTTAGAATCAATAAAGCTGATCAGATAACAATTAAAGAATACATTGCTAATGTTATACGATTAGAGCGCGAGTGATGCCGCATAACCAATTTATCATTTGCAAATTTTCCTAAATCGAGCCATGACGATCGAAGCCGTCCGAACTAGTGATGAACCCTCGTAATTACCATTTTTTCCCTTGACCATTTGCCTTGCCTTAGGATTTCAAGAAAGACAAAATGGTCGATTCTAAGCTCCTCATATGGCTGTTGGAAATAATGTGCATAAGGTCAAAGAAGAGTCAAAGCTAAGGGTTGTATTATTGATATGTGCAATGTGTCACTCATTGAAGATCTCAAGCATTTATTACCCCCACCAAACCAATCTTTGCAATTTAATCCCAATTATAAGTGTGAAACACTTCTTATTAGATCATCTTCAGCTGTGTACCTCTCCTTCTCCTTCTCCCTTTGATTTTTCTCTCTTTTCCTTCTTACCTAAAAACTGCCCAGTTCAACCGGTTACTACCTTCCTGTTCGGTGTGCTCGAGCACCATCTCCAGCCTCTGTCTCGCTGTGCACCGATCACCAGGAGGAAGAGCAATCACTTTTGACAAGTTCCGCGTGGATTGGAAGTTAAAAGTGATTTAAGGGCTAATTGGTGCATGAAACTCCGAGTTACGTTCTGCCTTGCATGTTGCTACGTGAACCGAATATGTTGAGTGTTCAAAGAAGTATTGTTATGTGTTCGATTGATCGATAAGACGTCTTGAGTTGCCAATTGAATGGTTATTGAGGGATTGACATAATGAAAGTGAGATTCAATGGCTTTTTGATCCGAAATTGATGAGCTTTTCTAGGTTGAGGAGTGATCCGTGATTGGTTGCATACTTGTGGAATTGAAAACGATCACTTGGTGTGGAGTTTTGCTAATCGATCGATGTAAGTGTTTCCTAAGCTCTTACCTAAATACTCGGACACTGCTCGACAATCTAGTGAATGAAATTGATTGACTGACGAAGTCTGTGACCTGAAATTGATTGATGCAATGGTGTGTGTGATTTTACTGTGAAAGATAATGATGATACCGATTAACCTGTGGCCCCGGTGGTATCAAGTGGCTGTGAGCTCCTGAAATGATAATTGGCTATAAGCCCAGAGGTATCGATTGGCCCGTGGCCCTGGTGGTACCAATTGACTAAAAGACATGATGATATCGATTGGCCTGTGGCCCCGGTTATATCAATTGGCCAGAGTGCCAGAGAAATACATCGGGGCTGAGAGCCTAGCCGATGAGTAGATGTGAAAGCTATGGCAATTGAGTATTGAATTACATGCTGCATGTGCATTGAGCTTGAAACCCTGAAGTTGAGTGTGGTTGATTGTCTATCTTACCCATGCTTGGTTATTAATATACCTGATTTGGTAATGTCATGCGTCATTGCGTCAATAAATGCTTGCATCTAGTAGCAATTGTATATGGTCTGGAGAGACTGGTGTTGAGGTATAGGTTTAGGTTTCACTTCTTGAGATGTAAATCTCACCTCGTTGTGGGACACATTTTCAGACCCCAAGCCTTAAACATGCTGCTGATCTGATTAGGAGATCTGAAGGAGATGATCGCCCTTTTTGATGAGTTCCCTGCTAGGAAAGGTATTGTGTATGTAAGGAAACGTACAACCATCTAGGTAGACTGGGATTACAACCCCACCGCTTTGGAGCATGGTTCCGTGGACTGGGAAACAACAACTTGATGGGACCTCTACTGCTTGAGGATGTTCCATCATAGGTGGTTTTCGAACTGGTGTTATCCGTCTGACTAGAGATTGAATTGGAGAATCCAAGGTCAGTGGGAGGTTCGAGGAATATTCTTGAAGAGTTGAAGTCTCCTCCTACAGAGGAATACATGAACTATATTGAGATCTCCGCCGACGCAATCGAGGCAATCGAATAAGACAACAAGGAGGAAACTGAAGAGGATTCCGATAAAGTGTCTGAGGAGGTGCTATCTGAAACATTTTCCGACTACAACCCAGAGGACGAAGAAGACGATGGAAGGGACGGATCAAGCGGTTCTTCTGAGTAGTGAGGATGAAGGGGGTTGAAACTATAAGGGATTAGGAATAATTTTGATGTTATACCTTGGGGAAGGTTAAGTGTTAACCTTTGAACTTAGACCTTAGTTCCTTTTCTTATCCGGGTGTGCGGCTTTACCTTTTTGTCCTTTCCTTTCTGTCCACTGTATCTAGTTGAAGTGTTATGTATAAATGATTGTGCTTTTCTTCATTCCAAATTTCCTTTTGGTTTCTTTTATTCATATGGGGATTTTGTCTCTCCATCCGTGTGTGCATTCCATTTCATTTCATACCAAGCCGTGTTGGATCCTGGGTATTTACTGGCTTGAGGTGGATGTAATGAGCTTCAAGGGACGCGGGGCGTTACATCCCCGTTTAAAGTGGTATCAGAGCATGGTTAGCTTGGGTACAACAGATTGAGGATCGGAGTAATAAGGAGTAAAGGAATTTGGATGATTGGGGTAGCGAGACCCTAGGAAGAGTTGTTAGAGTCATGCATGAATACATGGTATATAATTGTCGCATGTGATTGACATCTTGAAATGGCATGACTGTGGTGCACTTATGAGGGGTCAAGCTCTGCATTTAGCACATGTAATTGTTGTGGATGTTGGTTTGATGAGTGAATTATTGCCTCTGATTATACTAAGTTGCAAAAGAGTCTACACTTGAGGTGTGGATTTGTATCCCTGATTGATGTGTTTATGAGAATGCTTGAGTGATTGGCTGTTGGTTTATGATTGCTGCCTTGTTGAGTAGCATAGAATCATTAATACTTGAGTAAGTGACTTAGGTCTCTGATTCCGTGGTGGAATTATAGTGACTTAGGTAAACTAAGTTGGGCAAGTAAGAGCCATCGACCTGGAAGGCCTAGAAGTGGAGCTTTTAACTCTAGAGCACCAGCGATCGGGGATCTAAGAGTGGATGGAGTCTCGAGAGCTTTGGAACAAATTGGAGAGCTGGTGGGGGAATGCGACATTCTGATTTCCGGTCAATTTCAGACCCATTAATAAGAAGTAAATCTAGAAATGTATTTCAGTCGTATCCCGCTCGAATCTGATCAATTCGAGTAGGCTGACCAAAAGGGAAAGGCTAACATAAGACGAGGTACGTGGACCTAGGCAACTCGAATAGGAAATAACACTTTGACCATAAGGGTTGTCGAGGGGATATTTGAAACCACAAAGAGGCCAATCTAAGAATGATTAAGGAATGTCTTGCGAGTGTCATACGATTGGAGCGCGGGTGATGCCGCTTAACCAACTTATGATTTGCAAAATTTTCCTAAATCGGACAATGACGATCGAGACCATAGGGACTAGTGATAGACCCTCACAATTTCATGACAACGAAAGCCACCATGAATTAACGAACCCTAAATGTGATATGAATCACAGGGTTGATACGCGTAATGTCTGCAAAAGTCGCTCGTCGGTTCGGGATAGTTTGGAACCATGTCTGATAGAGAAAACCATTAGAAACAAGTCTTGAAAATTGAAAATGAAAATCAAGAATTTCAATGTTATATTCGAATTGGTCGTCGCCCTATCGAAGAATATTAGAATGAGCAAAACGACGTTGTGGACGTCGGGGGTGAAATTACTATTTTGCCCCTCAAGCTTAAGCCTTACCCATGCAAATAAGGAAGGGCATTTAGGTCTTTATCCCTCCCCCAAGGCTGCCGAAAATTAGGATGAATTGTGGCCATTGGATCAGGTTGGAATGACCCTTGGACAAGTGTCACTAGATCAAGCATTGAGTGGTCATGTCCACCTTTACCCACCTACCATTCTTCCCATTGACTTGAGAGTTGAATATAGTCCCTTCCCTCTCTCTCTCTCTTGTCATTTTTGACCGGCCATACACCCCCACTTCACCGAAACCTCTTCTTCCTTCTTTCTTCTCTGTGTCGCCGATCAATTTTGGAGCTGCTGTTTGCCGCTGTCGACGCCACCTTCCGGCCACCACCTGGACTCTGGCCGACCACACCCTCTTAGCTCAACCTCCTGTCGATCTCCTTGAACTGGAAACAAGCCATTTGGACCACCGAGGAGCTCCGGCCAAGCGTTTTCCCAGAAGTCGATGAAAACTAATCCAATCTGAGGTAGGTGATGTTTCTAACCCCTTAGGAGGCCGAAATATTGGAATCTTGAGATCAAATTTTGTGGAGGTCTAGGGGACATGTATATCTAGCTGTGATAAAAAGTTGAGCTTGATTTGATGAAGTTTTGACTTCGAATGGGTCTTGTGAATGTTGGACAAAAAGCTGCCGGTTACTGACCTTGAAGATCTGGCAACTTTCGACGGGATTCTGGCAACGACTCGACTCCAAACCCATGGTGAGACCCTTAGACCCTTAGATAGACATGTTAAAAGGTAGGTTAGTGAGTAAATGATGGATTTGATAGAGATTTAAGACTGGTTGTGCTTGATTTACACATAACCGAAAAGAACTGGTTCGGTTCTGTGCAAGACCGAATCTGTTGGGGTTAAGGGCTGGCGATTTTGAGCCTCCAATTGGTGATTTATACATGCTAGGATGATGAGGATTATGTTATGGAGGTTGGTGGTTCATGGATTGAGGAATTGGACATGGAAATTGACGGATTTGTTAGATTTTATTAGGTTGCGTGGTGAGTTTGATCTTGGACACTTGAAGCCGAATCTTTGTAGGGGTTCAAGAAGAGAAATTCGTGATAACAAATTCAAGGTAAGGGAATCCTAAACTTAGGATAGAAAGATTGGACTCAATTAGGTTAGTCAGGTGATAGTTTGATTGATTTGTGAGGGATTTCAAGATGATTGATACTCGTGTATGCGAGAAGAGTTTAGATGATTCAATTGTTTGATTATGCTTGTGTTCTGAGTAAATTGCCATATTTGATTGTGCGTTTGAATTGCCTTGCATGCCGTGGATGCATTGTTAATGCAAGAGTTGCACTTGACCTTGTGTGCATGAGTTGTGATTGTGGCATGGAGGAGGCGAGGTGAGACCTGATGCGTACGAGACGCAGGGTGATATGGTTGATACCCTGAGGTGCTGAAGCGCGGGGTAGAGGTTGTTTGGCTTCCTGATGCGATCTAATAGCGCGGTTGAAATGGTCACGGTCCTGATGCGATCTAATCACGGAACGGAGATATGAGGTGTCGTTATTGGCCTAGAGAATCATTGAAACGTGATGTGTTTACGCGGGTTGTCATTGACGGTTTGATGTGATTACGCAGACCGAGGCTGATGCGATCTAATCGCGGGCATGAGGATGAGGCAGGCAGGAAGAGATGGTTGTGGTGAAGTGGCAGGATGAGGTGTACATGATCATCTGAATGTGATAGGATGTCATAGTTGCATGCCTGTCATCTCTGTGTCGTCATCTTTATTTGTATGTGCCCGTGTGTTTATGAGTTTGGAATTTTGGGGTAGATGACTGCCTGAGTGGACGGTCGACCTAACCTAGGGTTAGGACTCTTTTACTGAGATGTGTATCTCACCCCTTCGGGGATCCTTATTTTTACAGATCCTAGGCCTTGACCATGTGGCCTATTCGTTTTGGAGATCCTAAGAAAATGACAGTGTATTTTGATGAGTTCCCTGACGGTCAGGGGATCATTTACGAGAGGAAGTGTATGGTCGTGTGGGTAGACGAGGGTAGCACAAACTGGAAGTCTCATAAGTATGAGGCGTGGTTTAGGAAAGTTGGGGATAGGTCAACTGAGCCGCTGAAGCTTCATGAGGTGCCCTAGGGAGTGATCCATGATTGGTACCTCCCCGGTAAAGACCAGGACCATACCGAGGGATTGGTAGTCGGTTCTAGGAACGGACCGGAGAGGACCCCGACGCTGGAATTTACTGAGGAGAAGGAGGTCATTGTCATGGAGGCGACTGAGGAGGATCTCGCAGAGTCGTTGCATGAGGAGACCATGGAGGATACTATTGAGGTTCGCTCCGAGACGTTCTTAGAATACGAGCCGACGGAAGACGTTGAGGACACCGAAGACTCTAGCAGCTCATCCTAGGGGACTCTAGTTGTAGCTTGATCTTTGGTAAAGACCCCGACCTCGTTCCTATTGGATTTTGATGATGATCCATTTTGTATGCTCACCCCGTCATCCCATTGCTTATCGAATTTTAGTAGCTCTATACTTGTATGCACAGTCGGTTATTATGTATGACAGTTTCTATGCTATCCAGGTCCCACTTAATTTATATTTTGTACGGAGGAGTTGTTTTATTACTACTTCCGCATGCTTGATATATTTGTTATATCTCTCGACTTAGATTGCGGATCTTGAGACCGCGAGAGATTATACGGTTTGCTTGCAGAGAGTCGCATGCTCGTGCCTAGGGCGCAGGGTGTGACAGGGAAGGAAGCTCAAGATAGAGCAGTTGCAGCTCTTAGACAAGCTGAAGATAGAGCTGAGATTATAGCTTAGGCTGTTGAAATTGCAGTGGCAGTTGTGAATATGGCAAATGGAAATAATGCCCAAAGTGCTGAAGTTGGGAATGCTCAAGGTGATGTTAATGTTAATAGACCGATGGGTCAGCTGGTTGAGCAGTTCATAAAACTGAAACCGACCTAATTTGATGGCACTGTAGATCCTGATCTAGCACAGAGATGATTGAGAAACTCGAAAAGGCTTTTGGAGTGTTGAGATACACGATGAAGAGAAAGTGTTGTTAGCTGTGTATCAGCTAGAGGGAACCGCGAATGATTGGTGGAGTACCTCGAAGGAAGGAGTATTTCCTGAAGGTATGGCCTTGACATGAGCTGCCTTCACTGTCGCTTTTAATGATAAGTACTTTTCTGAGACGGCACGTGAGAGGAAATAAGTGCAATTTCAGCAGTTGCTACGCAATCAACTGACTGTGGACCAGTACGAAGCTACGTTCACAAAACTGTCAAGGTATGCACCAAGATCAGTAGGGTGAGCATGGTTCCAGGTAGAACCGAGAACCGAAGAACCGAACCGGTGGTTCCGGTCCGGTTCCCGATTCTAATTGCTCAGTTTCGATTTTCGGTTCCGCATTTTGAAGAACCGGAGATTTCGGTACACCCGGAATCGGTTTTTAACCCTAATTTCCTAATTCCTTCGGCCTTTGCGTTTCCTCCTTTCTAATATATTCGCCCACGACGCTAAGGCTTTGTCATCCCGCTTGAGGAACATTGCTGCTGCTACTGCTGCTTTAGAAAAGGGAGGGGGGAAATTTCGGCGCTTGTTACCAGGAGAAGCGAAGGTACTCTGATCTTTCTTCCCCACTACTTGCTGAATTTATTGCAGCTTTTCTTGTTTCACTCTGCCAAGAATTTGGCTTCCAACTGATTCGTTCGTGGAGCGATGTGTGAGCTCTCGGAGTTCACGCATGAAATCGGGAAACCGGTCGCGATGACTTCGTTCCCCTCCCCGAAACCTTCTCCCGCAGAGGAGTCTGAGTCACAGCCTCGGCATTTTTTGGTGAATAATTTTATAAACGCTTCGTTGTGATGATCGCAACGATTCCGCCGTTGCCTTGATTTTAGAACCGTTGGTTTTTTAGACAATCAATTTTGATTTGATGGGTCGATTTAGTTCTGTTTTTCTCCAGCTATTGCTCATAATCTGTGATCCTCTGAGCTTGCCCTGCTCATTCTCCCACCCTCTGTCTCTTTTCCACTACCTCCTTTATTGCCCATATCATATATTCATTGATTAACAAAGCACTGAGATGCCTTGAGGTCGTGGAATGCGATGATGATGCAAGTGGTGAAATATAAAACGATAATACCTGAAGAATTTGACAGCTTTCTACACCATTTTCCCTTTTGTGGAAAATTTGATCATTTTTTCGTGGTTTGTTGGGCTCCGCAGAACATTCCTGGGGAAGGTGTTAGCGTATGGAATAGAGTATTGGAATTGAGATGTTACTAGTCATTGATTCTACTATGTTCACGAGTTGTCTCCCAAATGATCATCTTTCTTGCAGGGAACTATCAATGGCATGATTAATGGTCAAATTGATCCCAGTAAGGATTAAAATCAGTGAATAGGGTATGGTTGTTGATGCATGCACTTTGTACTGGCAAGTTTTTCCTCTGATCATTCATTTTTTTTTCATAAAACTTCACCGTCTGAGTGTATAGTTAAAATCTTTGTCGATGTTTCTTTTCTGAGAAGACTGGGGAAGAGTCCATTCAGATGGACTAAAAGTTTACCAACATTCAAAAATTTCCATTCTTTGCAAGTCCGTCCAGTTATATTATTGCCTTATAATGTCAAGTTCATGATGGTTATAGCGATCCTTTGTTGCCTGTCATGCTTTAGCGAGAGCTTGATTGATACTTTGAGCTATAACAATAATGACAACAACCATAAACCTACAAATAGACAGGTAAAAGCATCTAATGGAAACGCTTAGTTGTCTAGGAAATCTAACTTTCTATTTTTCTTTCTAATTTTGTTAAACTATTTGGTTGTAGGTGTGAAGTTAATGTATCAAGATAACATGTCAGTGGAGGTGGAGGGATTTGAGGAGATAACTCCACATATTGAACTGGGATTTTCAATCAATGAATGTGGAGAAGAGCCAACCCCAATTGTGGGCGCGAGTGCGACAAACAAGGCATTTGTTTCTGGTCTACCTCCTCGTGATAAGAAGAATATTCTGATGTTTGGGATCATTTTGCGAAAATCATAAATGAGGAGACTGGAAAAGCAAATAACGTGAGGTGCATGCATTGTGGGGTTAAGTTAAAGTACAATGTTACTAATGGTACTTCTTCAATGTGGAAGCATTTGTCAACGTGCAAGAAGTTTCCTTGCAATGTAGATAAGAGACAGAAATTCTTTGCACCATGTAATGTCAACATAGATGGCAAGGTAGGGGGAGATCTTGGTACTTGTAGTGTCTTATCGACTTGGACATTTGATCAAGATCGTTGTAGGCAAAAGGTTGCTCAGTTGATTATAGTTGATGAACAACCCTTTTCATTGGTTGAGCATGTTGCATTTCATGAGTATATCAATGAGTTACAAACTCTCTTCAAGCATATATCACGATTTACTGTGGCTGGAGATTGCATGAAGTTATATTTTAGTGAAAGAACTTGCTTGAAGACTTACTTTGGTAAATATAATTCGAGGATCTCACTCACCACTGATGCATGGACTTCCATTCAAAACATAAATTATTTGTGTCTTACGGCACATTTTATCGATGAAAATTGGAAGTTGCATGAGAGGATCATCAATTTTGTGGTGATGCATAGTCACAGGGATAGGGAGATTGGGAAGATGGTGGAGAAATGCATCTACGAGTGGGGAATAGAAAAAAAGGTGTCCACAATCACCGTAGATAATGCTAGTTCGAATGATGTTGTAATTGGTTATTTGAAGGATAAACTTTCAAAAGAAGGGTCATTGATCTTAGATGGCAAGGTCTTGCACATGAGGTGCACCGCTCATAAATTGAACTTGATTGTAAGAGATGGTTTATCTAAGTTAGCTGCTTCTATTGAACATATCCGAAACGTGATTAAATACGCGAGGAGCTCTCCCATGAGAGCCAAGACGTTTCAATCTTGTATTAAAAGTGAAAGAATCACTTACAAAGGTTCGGTTTGTCTTGATGTTACCCCTAGATGGAACTCCACTTACCTCATGCCAAACACCGCCATAAAGTTCAGAAAAGCCTTTGAAAGGATGGAAGAAGATGATTTGTTTTTCGTAGGTGAGCTTAACGATGATCTTCCTAAAGAAGATCATTGGGAAAATGCCATTATTCTTTTTTATTTTCTAGAATAATTTTATAAAGCCACCAAAGTGATGTTGGGGAGTTCATATGTTACTTCAAATGGTTATTTCGAGGGGATAGCTGCCTTGTACAAATATCTAAAAGACGCTGCAGATTCTAAGGATCCTAAGCTCGGACCTATGGGAAAGACAATGAAAGAGAAATTTGACAAATATTATGGGAATTTAGATAAGGTGAATATGCTGGTGTTGATTGCCATTGTGTTGGATCCTACAAAGAAGTTGAATTATGTGAGTTTCTATTATCGACAAATTTATGATGATGAATTGAGAATCAATGTGATGTATGATAAGGTGAAGAAGGCATTGGAGGAGTTGTATGAATTTTATGAGCGATCTTTTGCTTCAAACAGTCAAAAATGTGGTGGCCAAAGTCTGAATGCTAGTAGTAGTAGTTCCAATTCCGTTGGTAATGAAGCTAGCAGCAAGTATGACATCAATTTTTGGAGGAAAACCTATATGCTCTCAAAGAAAAAAGCGGAAGATGGCAACAAATTGGAGCTTGATCAGTATCTTCATGATAAAGATGAGGAGGCTCTTGATCTTGATCTCTTGATGTGGTGGAAGACTTCCGGCTCAAAATATAAAATTTTATCTTTAATGGATCGTAATGTTTTGTCTATTCCCGTGACTAACGTTGCTTTGGAGTCAACTTTTAGCACATCGGGTCGTGTGCTTGATGGCTTTCGGAGTTCATTGACTCCTAAAGTTGTGGAAAATTTGCTTTGCACTCAAGATTGGTTAAGAGCCGTTCCTATGCCGATTAACATTGAAAAGTGCATTGAGAATATAGAAAAGTTTTGAGTCAAGTAAGTGATGTTTATATGTTTATATATTTTGAATGAATGCTCTATTTAATATTTTCTTTTTTATTTAGATATGGATTGTTTTAATGAGGATATAATCCTCGGTAAATAAAGCTTCCGGGTTGAGGTGGAATTTAGACGCTTTTGGTGAGGCTTTCTATTAATTGTTTCAATTTAATTAACAATAATTTTACTCTAGAACTAATATTAGTTTGTTGCTTCATTTGGTTTTAGATAGTTAGATTTGGAATCTCATGCGATCGGAAGGGAGGCTGGTGACAAGCTGTTTGCATATGGTGTTTCAATTGGAAATTTTGTTTGCTTCATCCCATAATGAGTTGTGTGATTCTGTGGGAAGTATGGTATCTCTATTTTGTTGTTAAGCTCATTGTTTTAATATCATTGTCTTTGTGGAGATCGCTTGAGATTGCAGATCAATTGTTCCTGAACTCATGTTATTTTTTGTAAGATTTCACTCTGTTCAAACTGCTTGCTACCAGTGCACCCGTCCATGTATGTACTATGTTTTGCCTCTGGGATGTATATTGCAGTATTATTAGTGCTTCATGGTTACTCATGTTGTTCCTTTTTTTTTTTCAGATCATGTGAATTGCTTGGACAAAATGGGGTCATTATATCCTTCAAGCTATCCATCAGATTCCGCAGTAATGCTTGTTACAAGGTACCATTTTTTTTTTCAGATCATGTATGCACCATCTATCATGAGGATGCTTTCGTTATTTCTGTCCTCCAATTATACTGTTATCCGAGAGTGTCATTTACATACCTGTCTTTTTTCACTACCAGTTATATGTGCAACTTCATTTGCTTCTGGGAACATCAAATTTCACTTTTGTGGATGGCTTGACCTGGACCCCTCATCAAATCCATGAGAAATGAGTGCAAAGCATGCAACATCACAAGGAATTACAACTTTTTGAAGATATCCCATGCTCTTAGGGTTATCAAAGAGAGTTTTCAACCTATCATAAAGCTTGTCGAGCACTTGGTGATTTTCTCTTTGGATGCTTCTTTTGGTCGGTGTCCCTTTATTTGTACAGATTGTCTCGTGTGTGTCGCAGGATCAATTTCCCCCATTTTTTGTTTTCTTGGTCGTGTTGTGTTTGTCCTTGTGCTAAAAAAAAACCATCTTGGGCTAACTGCACACCGCTACATGAAAAGATGGACAATAGTAGTGATTGCAAATATTGTTCTAGCAATGATTTCTAATTTTCTACGTTATATCCAACAAAGGTAATATCTATAAGGCTTTAGCATTCAAGTTTATTTGAGCTTGCATAAATAAATATATTTATTTATATTTCTCGCGGCTTGGCAGGTTCTAGGGTATCCTAGAACCGGATCCATAACTCGTGACAGGGTAGGTTCCAGGGTATAAAGGGTAGGTTCCAGGTTCCAAAAAATGAGAAACCTGTACCAGCGGGTAGGTTCCAGGTTCCGAGTAGGTGGTGGAACCTACCCGGAATCTGGAACCGCTCACCCCTAAAGATCAGTTGAGGATCCGCTTGAGAAAGCGCAAAGCTTTCGAGATGGTTTGAGACCAGAGATTCGCAGCCCAATAATAACGATGAACTTAAGAACGTATCGAGAGATTTATGAGAGGAGTCAAATGATCGAGAGGGACATCAAAGAAAGAGGCGTTGCTTCTGGATCGCGGTTTACTCCTCTAAGAGATAATCGGCAGTTGAGGAAGAAGCCGATGGTGAACAATCGACGATTTGTCCCTCCAGTACGAAGAAATATCGGGAAACCGTCGAATCAGTTAAGCTGGTATTGTCGTATTTGTGGTAGGAGGCATGGAATTGGTCCTAGCCCTGCTAGGACAGGAGCATGTTATAAATGTGGTTAGTTGGGCCACCAGATGAAGAATTGTCCAAATCAAGCTCCAAAGAATCGAGCTTAAGGACAAAGATTGCGGGCTGGACAGCTAGCTGTAGCCCCATAGAATGAACAGAATCAACCACCAGCCCAATGAAGAGTGTATGCCGTGGCACTCAAGAGGAAGCGCTTGGCTTGGTCATAGGTACGATCTATTTATGTAGCCAAGCTGTCGATGCTTTATTTAATCCCAAGACTTCGCATTCCTTTATATCTGCTCAGTTTGCTGATCTAGCGGGGGTAGAGTTGAAACTAATGAATGTGTTTTTGCATGTTGCTACACCATTAAAGGATAATGAGCTAGTCTCGCTAGGTTGTGCGGACTGTAAGATAATGATTGGTGGTAGCGAAGAAAGGATAGATTTGGTTGTGCTACCTATGTATGATTTTGATATGATTATTGATATGGATTGGTTGGGAAAATAAAGGGCTGTAGTTGATTATGGTAACAAGATAATTCATTTTTATCCGAAAGATCGCCCAAGTTTTGAATTTGTAGGAAGTCGGGGGGGGGGGAACCTCGATTCCTTTAATTTTGTCACTTGAGGCGACTAAGCTGTTGAACGAAGGTTGTGAAGCTTACTTAGCTGTTGCGGTTGACACAACGGTTAAAGAACTGAAGTTGGAAGGTATGGCGTTGGTATGTGAGTTTCCTAATGTCTTTTGTAAAGAATTGTCAGGATTACCACCTGAGAGAGAAATTGAGTTCGTGATTGAGTTAGCTCCTCGAACGGATCCAATCTCGAAGGCACCGTATAGAATGTCCTTGTTTGAGTTGACAGAGCTAAAGGTACAGATGAAGGAGTGACTAGATATGAAATTCATTAGACCAAGCGCATCACCATGGGGAGCGTTGGTCCTGTTTGTAAGAAAGGAGGATGAATCCTTGCGTTTGTGTATAGATTACAGGCAACTGAATTAAGTAACTATCAAGAACAAGTATCCATTGTCGTGGATAGATGATTTGTTTGATCAGCTGCAAGGAGCATCTGTGTTTTCTAAAATAGACTTGAGGACTAGTTATCACCAGCTGAGAATTAAGAAGGAGTACATACCAAAAATTGCCTTCAAAACGAGGTATGGGCACTACGAGTTTACGGTTATGCCTTTTGGTTTCACTAATGCCCCTACTGTATTCATGGATTTGATGTATTGAGTGTTTAAGAATTATTTGGATCGATTCGTCAATATTTTTATAGACGACATCTTGATTTACTCAAAGAGCAGTAAGGAACATGAAGAACATTTGAGAGTAGTTTTGCAGACGTTGAGGGAGCATTCACTTTACGCCAAGGTTAGTAAATACGAATTTTGGTTAAGTAAATTAGCTTTCCTTGGTCATGTGATTTCTAGAGAAGGAATTTAAGTGGATCCTTTAATGATTGATGCAGTGATGAAATGGCCTAGACCCACGACGGTTACTGAGGTTAGAATTTTCTCGGGATTTGCAGGCTACTACAGACGATTCATGGAAAAGTTTTCATCTATAGCCGTTCCGTTGACGAGGCTAACAAAGAAAGATGCGAAGTTCGAATGGGCTGATAAATGTGAGAAAAGTTTCCAAAAACTGAAGCACCGATTAACGACCGCACTAGTGTTAACTATTTCTTCCAGACCTGGAGGTTATGAGATATATAGCGATGCTTCGCTGAAGGGATTAGGATGCGTGTTGATGCAACATGGAAAAGTGGTAGCTCATGCTTCGCGACAGTTGAGACCTCAAGAGATGAATTACCCGACGCATGATTTGGAATTAGTTGCCATCATCTTCACTCTAAAGATCGGGAGACGCTACTTGTGTGGCGAAAGATTTCAAATTTATACAGATCATCAGAGTTTGAAATACCCATTTTCTTAGAAAGAACTGAATATAAGATAGCGACGATGGATGGAGTTACTCAAGGACTATGGCTGCGAGATTTTATATCATCCTAGAAAAGCGAATAGAGTCGTGGATGCGCTTAGTTGGAAATCAAGCATTGCACTCTTGTTGGTTAAGGGATGGTCCTTACTAGAGGAATTGAGAGATTCCAAGTTTAAACTAGAAGTTTGCCGATTGTCAAGTTTAGTGGCAACCTTGAGAATTGAGCCCGAAATTCAAGAAAAAGTAAAGGTCTTGCAGTCTACGGCTCAAAACATTCTTGAGATGAACGTGGCAAAACGGAAACCTAAGTTTCAAGTGTTGGAAGATGGGATTCTGAAATTTTGTGGACGTCTATGTGTTCCTATGGATGAGGAACTTAAGGAAAAGATTTTGTTGGAAGCTCATAGGAGCAACTATAGTATTCATCCAAGTAACACAAAGATGTATCAAAATCTACGTCAATACTAATGGTGGAAAGGAATAAAGGTGGATTTAGCTAAGCACATGGGAAAGTGTTTGACCTGTCAGCTAGTGAAAGCTCAACATTGCAAACTTGGAGTATTGTTTAAACCTTTAAAAATTCCTGAATGGAAATAGGAGCATGTGACGATGGATTTTGCGATGAGATTGCAAAGGAGTCAGAAAGGTCATGACTCATTTGGGTAATTGTGGATAGACTGACCAAGTCGGCACATTTCATACCCATGCGAAAGGATTTTGCCATTGATAAGTACGCAAAACTTTGTATACGTCAAATTGTGCGATTGCATGGAGTTCCAGTCACCATTACAGCGGACCGAGATCCCAAGTTTACAACAAATTTTTGGAAGAGTCTTTAGGGGGCTTTAGGAACTAGACTACAGTTCAGTACGACGTATCATCCACAGACTGATGGATAGCCAGAAAGGACGATTCAGATGTTCGAGGATATGTTGCGAGCCAGCATGATAGATTTTAAAGGTGGATGGGAGGACCAACTACATCTAGTGGAGTTTGCATGCAATAATAGCTACCAGTAAAGCATCGGTATGGCACTGTTTAAAGCACTTTATGGTAGAGTTGCAGAACGCCTATATGTTGGAATGAAGTTGGAGAAAGAAGTGTAACAGATCCTGAGTTAATGGAACAATCTGTTGAGGCGATTAAAGTCATTAGGGAAAGGCTGAGAACAGCACAGAGTCGACAAAAGAGCTAGTATATCTACTCATCTCGCTCAGGCTTGTCTCCGCTTCCTTTTCTGGTATCAGAGCCATGCATCGTCAAAACTAAGTTAAAATTAGTATTCTGGAATTCATGACCTGCTGGAAAGGAAAGAAACTCTTACTTTCATGGAATCCTCCACAGATATTGCCACTCCTGTCCAGTTAGATACCACTGTTTCACTTCCTCCACCACTAGAACTCCGAAAAACCACTTCCTCCAAAATGGACTACCTTTATGAGGTATCCTATGTGAATGATGATTGAAAAATCTCTCGATTCCCTTAGTCTCAGCTTTGGAAGTGACTAAGTTGATGTCTGAAGGATATCAGGCATACCTAGTGGCAGTATTGGACACGATTACCGAAGAGCCATAGTTGGAGAATATCCCGGTAGTCCGTGAATTTCCTGATGTATTTCCCCAAGAGTTGCCAGGGTTACCACCGAAACGGGAAATAGAATTTGTGATTGAGTTAGCCCTTGGGACGGAGCCGATATCAAAAGCACCTTACAAGATGTCTCTGTCAGAACTGAAAGAGTTAAAGGTGCAGATGCAAGAACTGTTAGACAAAGGATTTATCCGGCCGAGTGCTTCACCGTGGGGAGCGCCGGTGCTGTTTGTAAGGAAGAAGGATGAGTCTTTGCGATTATGCATTGACTATCGGTAGCTGAATCAAGTAACAGTGAAGAACAAGTATCCACTGCCGAGGATTAATGATCTTTTTGATTAGTTGCAAGGAGCCGCAGTGTTTTCAAAGATTGACTTGAGAACTGGGTATCACCAGCTGAGGATCAAGAAGGAAGACATACTCAAGACTACATTCAGCACGAGGTATGGTCATTATGAATTTACGGTGATGCAGTTTGGATTGACTAACGCTCCAGCTGCATTCATGAACCTAATGCATCGAGTGTTTAAGGAGTTTTTGGACAGATTCGTCATAGTCTTCATTGACGACATCTTGATTTACGCGAGGAGCGATGCAGAACATGAAGAGCATTTGAGAATTGTAATGTAGACCCTGAAGGAGCATTCGCTATACGCGAAGTTGAGTAAATGCGAATTTTGGCTAAACAGGGTAGCTTTTCTAGGTCATGTGGTGTCTGGAGAAGGGATTGCCGTAGACCCTACAAAGATTGAAGCAATAACCAATTGGCCGAGGCCTACTACAGTCACGGAGGTCAGAAGTTTCTTGGGACTGGCAGGATACTATAGGCGATTCGTAGAGAGATTCTCATCCATAGCCATCCCATTGACGAGGTTGAAGAAGAAGTAAACGAGGTTTGAATGGATTGATAAGTGTTAGAAGAGTTTCCAAGAGCTTAAGCATAAATTGACAACCGCACTAGTGTTGACCATTCCATCGGGACTAGGAGGATATGAAATATACAATGATGTTTCGCTAAAGGGACTAGGTTGTGTATTGATGCAGCATGGAAGAGTAGTAGCCTATGCGTCCAGGCAGTTGAAGCCACGCGAGATGAATTACTCGACTCATGACCTGGAGCTAGCAGCGATTGTATTTGCCCTGAAAATTTAGAGACACTACCTTTGTAGCGAGAAGTTTCAGATATATACCGACCACCAAAGTCTGAAGTACCTGTTTTTCTAGAAGGAGCTGAACATGAGGCAGCATAGGTGGATGGAGCTGCTCAAGGACTATGATTGCGAGATACTATACCACCCTGAGAAAGAAAATAGAGTAGCAGATGCACTAAGTCGGAAGTCAAGTATCGCATGTCTGCTAGTGAGAAGTTGATCGATGATAGAAGATTTGAGAGATTCTGAGTTCAAATTAGAAGCCAATCAGTTGTCCAGTCTGATAGCTACGCTGAGGGTGGAACCTGAGGTCCAAGAAAGGATAAAGGCATTACAATCTACGAACCCGGAAATTCAGAAAATTGTCGAGATGGATGCTACGAAGAGAAAACCAGAATTTCAAGAGTTTGAAGACGGAATTTTGAAGTTCCGGGGACGACTGTGTGTACCAAAGGATGAAGGACTCAGGGAAAGAATTTTATCATAGGCTCATAGGAGCAACTATAGTGTCCACCCTGGAAGAACGAAGATGTACCAGAATTTGCGACAGCATTATTGGTGGAACGGAATGAAGGTGGACGTAGCAAGATACATGGCTAAATGTTTGACATGCCAATAAGTGCAAGCGCAGCACTATAAGCCTGGAGGACTGTTGCAACCACTGGAGATTCCAAAATGGAAGTGAGAGCACATAACTATGAATTTTGTGATGGGACTTCTGAGGAGCCAAAGAGGTCACGACTCTATATGGGTAGTCATGGACCGATTGACCAAGTCCGCCCACTTCATTCCTGTGCGAAAAGACTTCACTATGGATAGGTATGCGGAGCTGTATATGAGACAGATAGTAAGGTTACACGGAGTGCCTATGACGATCACGTCTGATAGAGATCCGAAATTCATGGCAAATTTCTGGAAGAGTTTGCAAGAAGCCATGGGAACTCGATTGTAGTTTAGTACAGTCTACCATCCACAAACAGATGGACAGTCAGAAAGGACGATACGGACGCTTGACGATAGGCTGCGAGCATGCGTCATTGATTTTAAAGGTGGATGGGAAGATCAGCTACATCTGGTAGAGTTTGCTTATAATAATAGCTACCGGTAGAGTATACAGATGGCACCATTCAAGGCACTTTATGGACGAGCCTGCAGAACTCCGATTTGCTGGGATGAGATTGGAGAAAGGAGTATTACAGGACCAGAATTGGTAGAGCAATCGGTGGAAGCAGTGAAGATAATCCGGGATAGACTAAGGACGGCACAGAGTCGTCAGAAGAGCTACGTAGATAAATGACGCAAGCCCTTAGAGTTTCAAGTAGGTGATCACGTCTTCCTCAAGGTGTCGCCGATGAAAGGACTATCGCGATTCGGAAAGAAGGGGAAGCTGAGCCCAAGATATGTAGGCCGGTTCGAGATACTGGACAGGATTGAAACCTTAGCCTACAGGCTTGCCCTGCCGCCAAATCTATCCCAGGTGCATAATATGTTCCATGTGTCGATGTTGCGAAAATATGAACCAGACTCTACACATGTGCTGGATTACGAGGCCATTGAAGTGGACAACCGAGTATTTTACGTGGAAAAACCAATAAGGATCGAAGATCGAAAGGAGCAAGTCATCAGGAAGAAGAAGATTCCACTAGTCAAGGTAGTATGGGAGTACCATGGAACGGAAGGTGCCACGTGGGAGAACGAAGAGACGATAAGGCAACAGCACCCCCATTTATTTGAGTAATTAAGTGTAATGTAAATTTCGAGGAAGAAATTTTTGTAAGGAGGGAAGAGTTGTGACATTCTAATTTCCAGTCAATTTCAGACTCATTAATGAGAAATGAATCTAGAGATATAGTTCAGTAATATTTCGCTCGAATCTGATCAATTCGAGCAAACTGACCAAAAGGGGAAGGCTAACGCGAGACATGGTACGTGGACCTAGGTAATTGGATAAAAAATGGCGCTTTGACCATAAGGATTGTCGAGGGGATATTTAGAATCACAAAAAAGCCGATCCAAGAACCATTAAGGAACGCCTTGCGAGTGTCATACGATTGGAGCAGGGGTGATGCCGCTTAACCAATGTATGATTTGCAAAATTTTCCTGAATCGGACCGTGAAGATCGTGACCAAAGGGACTAGTGATAAACCCTCACAATTACATGACAACTAAAGCCAGCACGAATTGATGAACCCTAAATGTGATGAGAATCACAGGGTCGATACGCGTAAAGTTCGTAAAAGTCGTCCGTCGATTCGAGATAGGCTGGAACCACGTTTGATAGAGAAAATCATTAGAAACGAGTCTTGAAAAGCTTGAAATAGAAATCAAGAATTCCAACATTATTCGGATTGGTCGTCGCCCTATCAAAGAATTTTGAAACGAGAAAAACGACGTTATGAACGTCGGGGGTAAAATGACTGTTTTGCCCCTCAAACCTAGAACCTTACCTATACAATTCAATAAGGGAAATTTGGACTTTAAACCCCTCAAGGCTACCAAAAATCAAAAAGGATTATGGGCCATTAGATCTCATTGGGAAGACAAGGTGGACATGAGTCAAGAGATGGGCAAGGTTGGTCATGTCAACTTTTCACCCACCTAACATTCAAGCCCTTTTGACCAAGGCTTTGTATATAGCCTTCTTCTCTCTCTCTCCACTCCATTTGGCCGGCCATACCCCACAAAGCCATCGAAAAATTCCTCCTTCTTCATCCTCCAAATCTACCGATCGCATACCGCCACTGAGCCCTCTGTTTGCCGCCTTCGCCGACCGACCATCGACCGACCACACCAACGAATCCCTACGTCTTGCCAACACCCTCGAATAAGAATCAAGTCATTTGGAGTACCAAGGAGCCCCGGCCAAGGATTCTCCTGAAAGCCGACAGAATTGGAGCTAATCTAAGGTAGGTCCGGTTCCTAGTCCTTTTGAAGGCCGAATTCTTGGAATTTTGGAGTCAAATTTTGTGGAGATCTAGTAGAGACGTGTAGGAATCTGTGATAACAATTGGGACTCAATTTGATGAAATTTTGATCATGAACCGGCCTTGTAAATTTTGCACAAAATCGCCCGGTGAACTGACCTTGGACGATCCGGCGAGTTTCAACGGGAATCTGGTGGCCATTTGACTTCAAACACATGGTGAGCCTTCCAAACCCCTAGGTAGACGTGTTAAGAGGTAAGATAGTATTTAAATGCTAGATTTGGAGTAGATTTAGGATCGGTTGGACCCCGCTTGCACAGAATCGAGTGGGACCGGTTCGGTGCCCGGCCAAACCGAACCTGTTAAGGGCTAAGGATGGTGATCTTGAGTTGCAAATTGATGTTTAAGACATGATGAAATGATGAGGATTATATTATGGATGATTGGGGTTAATGGATTGAAGAATTGGATGTGGAAAATTGACGGATTCGATGAAATTCCTAGGTTGCGCGACAAGTTCGACCTTGAACCCTAAGGGGCCGAGACTTTAAGGCTATTGCAAGAGGAGATTTATGTTGTCAAGCTTAAGGTAAGGGAATTCTAAACCTAGGATAGGGAGATTGGACTCAATTGAGTGAGTCGAGGTTTAATTCGATCGATTTAGGAGGATTTTTCTAAAGGATAGTTATTGATATATCCTAAGTGGCTATGAGAGGATTATGTATGCTATTGTTCATACTTGAATTACCTGCCATGTATGTGCGTCATTTGATTGTCTTGCATGCCATGAGTTTTTGAACTGTGCATGACTTGCACCTGCTGTTTGATTTGTAAAATTAAATTAAAATCATGGCATGAGCATGACATGGCGAGGCCTTGATGCATATGAGACGCAGGGTAGGAGGTGGATACCCTGATGCGACGAGATCGTAGGGTGGCGTTGATGTGATGCGGCATCATGATGCAACAAGATCGCGGGGTTGAGATGGCCACGGTCCTGATGCGAATTATTCGCCGGACGGATGGTATCGACCTGGTGATTCATCGGAATTTGATGCGTTTACGTGGGTTGCTGATGACGATCTGATGCGTTTATGCAGATCGAGTCTAATGCGACGAGATCGCGGGCTAGAGATTGGGGCAAGCGGAGATTTGTGGATGTGGTGAAGTGGCAGGACGGGTGTGCATAGATATCTGAGTGTGGTATAAGGTCATCATTGCATGCCTGTCATATGTATGTTGATGTTTTATTGATTTGCGCCTGATAAGCCTGTGTGTTTATGAGCTTGAAATTATTGAGGGGTAAGACTACCTGAGTGAACTATATGACGATCTGATGCGTTTACGCAGATCGAGCCTAATGCGACGAGATCGCGGGCTAGAGATTGGGGCAAGCGGAGATTTATGGATGTGGTGAAGTGGCAGGACGGGTGTGCATGATATCTGAGTGTGGTATAAGGTCATCATTGCATGCTTGTCATATGTATGTTGATGTTTTATTGATTTGCGTCTGATAAGCCTGTGTGTTTATGAGCTTGAAATTCTTGAGGGGTAAGACTACCTGAGTGAACTATCGACCTGACCTAGAGTTAGGGTTCTTTTACTGGGATGTGTATCTCATCCCTTGGGAACCCTTCTTTTTACAAATCCTAGGCCTTAGAGCTCTGGCCTATACGTTTTGACGACTCCAAAGAAATGACGGCATATTTTGATGAGTTCCCGGATAGACAGGGGAACGTTTATGTGAGAAAGTGTACTGTCGTTTGGGTCGACGAGTGTAACCCTGATTGGAAGCCTCATAGGTTTGAGGCATGGTATAAGAAAGTTGGGGATGAGCAGGTTGAGCTGCTGAAGCCCCATGAGGTACCCCAAGGAGTGATACCTGACTAGTGCCAGACAGCTGGAGAGTAGGAGTTACCAGAGGGGTCCGTAGTGGGTTTTAGGAACGGACCAGAGAAGACCCCGACGCTGGACTTCACCGATGAGGAGGACGAGGTCATAGTCTTGGAGGCGACCGAGGATGACTTGGCGGAGTCGTCACACGAGGAGACCATATAGGATTCCATCGAGGTCCCATCCGAGACATTCTTTGAGTACGAGCCGACCGAGGACGCAGAAGATATCGGGGACTCCAGTAGCTCATCCTAGGAGATATAGTTTGTTGGCTCGATCTTATGATGGCGACCCCGACCATTGCTATTTCGGACGTCAATGATGGTCAAGTTTTGATGTGCTTACCCCGTCGCCTCTGCCTAGTGGATGTAGTAGTTGAAATTTGTATGAACAGCCTATCATGATGTATGACAGTTATTATGCTATCCAAGTCCCTCTTAACTTATATATTGTATGGGGATTATTTAAGTAACGCTTCCGCATGCTTATGTTTATATATTATCCCCGACTTGTAAGTCTGGATCTTGGGACCGCGGGAGATTGTATGGTTTGTTTGCAGGGATGTTCGCGTGCACGACGGGCTCGAGACGTGACAGGACGGGTAGCAAGACGGAGGAAACTTGTTAGAATAAGGCACAAGATGCATGGCACATGACTTGGCGCATGTGATTGACATTGGTCCTGACAAGATTGTGGTGATTTATGAAGATTAAGTTCCATGTCTAGCGTTTAAAGTCATTTATGGATCTTGGTCTGCCGAGTAAATGAGCATGGCTAGTTTTGGGGAACCGTTGAAGTGGACGGAATGGGGTAATGGTCATGGACTGTTTAGTGAAGTGCCTCTGGAATTAGTTGTGTGGAAGGTCGTTATGTTATGACTATTTCCGTTAAGGCATAGTTTGGTAGCTTTGGACTTGGTTGGATAAATGAGTTACTAACTCCTTGGTGGATTTGTGGTGGTTCAGGCTTAGTGAAAGCATACAACAATGAGTAATCTGCCTAGAAGACTTTGAAGACCTAGGAGCAGAGCTGATAGTTTGAGGCCACCTGTGGCGAAAGACCCAAGAATGGACGGAGTACTGAGGGCACTCGAAAGGATTGGCGACCTCATCGATAGGCAGACCCAAGATAGGGATGTTGCCATAGCTCAAGCGGTGGAAGCCACAATAGCCGCTGTCAACGCTAATAACGGCAATAATGGAAGCAATGGAAACAACGGCTATCATGGCCAGGGCAATGAGGTAGGGAATGCCCAGGAGGAAGTTGTTGTGGCCAAGCAAATGGGCCAACTGATCGAACAATTTATCAAGCTGAAGCCAACCCAGTTCGGTGGGACTAGAGACCCCAAACTAGCATCGAGATCGAGAAATTGGAAAAGGCCTTTGGAGTACTGAGGTGCACAGGTGAGGAAAAGGTACTATTAGTAGTGTACCAACTAGAAGAGACAATCGCCAGATTGGTAAAAGACCGGTGACTGACAATAGACGTTTCGTCCCTTCGATAAGAAAGAACATTGTGAAGCCGTTGAACCCAATGAACTGAAGTTGCCGCCTCTGTGGCAGAAGGCATGGTAATGGACCTTGCCCAGCAAAGAATGGAGCGTGCTTCAAGTGTGGTCAAATGGGCCATCAGATGATAACTTGCCCGAATCAATCTCCAATGACTAAACCTCAAGGGCAATGACCACAGGCAAGACCGTTAACTGCCACTCCCCAAAATGATCAGAACCGACCCTCAGCTCAGGGAAGAATATATTCAATGGCACGCAGGGAAGCGGAAGAAGTGCCAGACGTGGTCACAGGTACGATTTATTGTGTGACCAAGCTGCTTATGCTTTGTTTGATCCTGGCACATCACACTCGTTTGTGTCTGCTCGATTTGCTGATTTGGTTGATATGGAATTGAAACCGTTGAGTGTGATTCTGCATGTTGCCACCTCGTTGAAGGATAATGTGCTAGTTTCGTTAGGCTGCGCCGATTGTGAAATCGTAATTGGCGGTAGTAAAGAGAGTATCAACTTGGCTGTGTTACCTATGTATGACTTCGATGTGATCATAGGAAAGGATTGGTTGGGTAAGCAAAGGGCGGTAGTTTATTGTGGTAGTAGGATAATCCGTTTCTACCCGGAAGGTCGTCTCTTGAAGCGACAAAGCTGATGATTGAAAGATGTCAAGCGTACTTAGTCGCGGTTATGGACATGACTGCCGAGGACTCTAAACTAGAAAGAATTCTAGTAGTGCGTGAGTTTCTTGACATTTTCCCCTAAGAATTGCTAAGGTTGCCACTAGAACAAGAAATAGAATTCGTGATTAAGTTAGCTCCTGGAATGAAGCCGATCTTGAAGGCACCCTATAAGATGTCCCTATCAGAATTGGAGTTAAAGGTGCAAATGCAAAAATTACTGGACAAAGGATTTATTCAACCTAGTGCTTCACCGTGGAGAGCGCCGGTGTTGTTTGTGAAGAAAAATGATGGGTCCTTGCGTTTATGCATCTACTACAGACAGTTGAATTAAGTAGCTGTAAAGAATAAGTACCCACTACCGAGGATTGATGACTTATTTGATCAATTGCAAGGAGCTGCGGTATTCTCAAAAATTGACCTAAGGACCGGATATCATTAATTGAAAATTAAAAAGGAAGACATACCTATGACCGCTTTTAGGACAAGAAATGGTTATTACGAATTTATCGTGATGCATTTTGGACTGACTAATGCTCCAGCCGCATTCATGGACTTGATGCATCCGGTGTTCAAGGAATTATTGGATAGATTTGTTATAGTCTTTATTGATGATATCCTGATTTACTCAAAGAGTAACGAAGAACACGAAGAGCATCTGAGGATTGTCTTGCAGACCCTAAGAGAGCACTCGCTTTACCCAAAGTTTAGCAAATGCAAGTTCTGGCTGATTAAAGTGGTATTTCTTGACCATATGGTATCTGGAGAAGGAATTGATGTGGATCCTATGAAGATTGAAGCCGTTATGAATTGGCTTAAGCCTACTACGGTCATGGAAGTCCGAAGTTTCTTAGGATTGACAGGATATTACAAACGTTTCCTAGAGAAGTTTTCATCTATAGCCATTTCACTGACAAGATTGACTAAGAAAGAAACTAAGTTCGAGTGGACAGACAAGTGTGAAATGAGTTTTCAGGAGCTGAAGCATCGGCTGACAACAGCACTAACATTAACGATTCCTGTCACACCCCGAACCCGGCGAACGCGCGAACATCCCGGCAGATCAGACCATATATTCTCTCGTGGTCCCAAGATCCACACTTATGTTGAGAGATATAATATATAAATATCAAGCACGCGGAAGCAGCAATAAATTAACTCCTCCGTACAAAATATAAGTTAAGTGGGACCTGGATAGCATAAGTACTATTATACATAATAACCATCGGTTCATACAGATAAGGAGCTACTAGGATCCGCTAACAAACTGGACAATGGGGTAGTACACAAAAGAGTTCCTCACAACATCCAAAAGAAACAGGGTCGGGTTGCCTCCAAAAACATCAACCAACGAACTGGAACTCTAAGATGAACTGCTGGAATCCTTGGTGTCATCGACATCCTCCATCGACTCATATTCGGAGAAGGTCTCTAATGGGACCTCAATGGTATCCTCCATGATCTCCTCCGTCGATGGCTCAGCGAGATCCTCCTCGGTCGCCTCCAAGACAATAACCTCCTCCTCCACAGTAAAATCCAGCGTCAGGGTCCTCTCCGGCCCATTCCTAGAACCTACTATCGATCCCTCTGCCTGATCCTGATCCCTATCGGGGTGGCACCAATCAGCAATCACTTCCTAGGGCACCTCATGGGACTTCAGCGGCCTAATCGACTCGTCCCCAACCTTCCTAAACCAAACCTCATACCAATGAGGCTTCCAGTCCTTACTACCCTCGTCAACCCACACCACTGTACACTTCCTCACGTAAATGGTCCCCTGACCGTCAGGGAACTCATCAAAATACGTGATCATCTCCTTAGGGTCTCCAAAGCAAATAGGCCGCATAGTCAAGGCCTAAGATCTGTAAAAATAAGGATCCCCAAAGGGATGAGATACACATCTCAGTAAAAGAGTCCTAACCCTAGGTTAGGCTGACCGTCCATTTAGACAATCATCTATCCCAAAAATCCCAAGCTCATAATCATACAAGCACATGCAAATAAAGATAACGACACGCAGATGATAGGTATGCAGCTATAACATCATGTCACACTCAGATGATCATGCACACCTCGTCCTGCCACTTCACCACAATCATCTCTTCCTGCCTGCCTCATTCCCATGCCCGCGATTAGATCACATCAGGCTTGATTCGCGTAAACGCATCAGACCGTCATTGACAACCCGCATAATCGCATCAGGTTTTAATGATTCATCAGGCCAATATCATCACCTCATATCTCCGTTCCGCAATTAAATCGCATCAGGACCGTGGCCATCTCAACCCCACGATTAGAACGCATCAGGGCACCAAACAATCTCAATTTGACCCCGCGATTAGATCGCATGAAGGTATCCACCTCCGCCCTGCGTCTCATACGCCTCAAGGCTTTGCCATGTCACACTCATGCCATGTTTTTCAATTCATTTGCACACACAATGCCTAGTACAACCCAAGTACTATTCGTATATTCCATGGCATGCCAAGCAATCAACTGACATTCAGACATAGCATGCAATTCAAGAACAACCAATGGCACACAGAAACCCCCTATACAATCTTAGGACATTCCAAGAACAATCCTCTTGAAAACTCTCACAAATCATTCAATTTATCACTTGACTCGCCCAATTGAGTCCAATCTTCCTACCCTAAGTTTAGGATTCCCTTACCTTGAATTTGACATCACAATAATTCTCCTCTTGAGCCCTTACCAATTCGGTTCCAAGGGTCCAAAGTCGAACTCATCACGCAACCTAATAAAATCTAACCAATCCGTCAATTACTATGTCCAATTCCTCAATCCATGAATCATAAACCTTCATAACATAATCCTCATCATCTTAACATGCCTTAATTACCAATTTGAGGCTCTAAACCAACCATCATAAGTCCCAACAGATTCGGTTTGCTTGGAACTGAACCGGTCCTTCTCGGTTCTGTGCAAACCGGGCACAACCGGTCCTAAAGCTCCTCCAAATCCATCATTTAAATACTATCTTACCTCTTAACATGTCTATTTGAGGGTCCAAGGGTCTTACCGAGGGTTTGAAGTCGCGTCGTCACCAGAAACCTGTTGGAAGTTGCTGGATCTCCTAAGGTCAGTAGCCGGCAGTTTCTGTTTCAAGTTCACAAGACCGATTCGAGGTCAAAAATTCATCAAATCATTCTCAACTTTTTACCACAGATTGTTATACATGTCTCCTAGACCTCCAAAAAATTTGACCTCAAGATTCCAACATTTCAGCCTCCTAAAGGGTTAGAAACAGAACTCAGATTCTGTCGGCTTCCGGGAAAACTCTTGGTCGGAGCTCCTTGGTGGTCCAAACGCCGTGCTTCCACTTCGAGGAGGTCGGCAAGACGTGGGGCTAAGCTCAGGTGGTCAGCCAGTGTCTAGGAGGTGGCCAGAGTGCTGCGGCGAACGGGCTGGATAGAAGCGGTCATTGGCGGTAGAATAAGAGGAAGAAGAAAAAGATGGCTTCGGGAGTTAAGGCGGTGTTATGGCTGGTCAAGTAAGGTGAGGAGAGAGAGAAAAAGCTTATATCTAAGGCTCATGGTCAATGGTTGAATGGTAGGTATGGAATAGTGGAGTTGACCACTCTTTTGCCCATCCATTGACACATGTCCTAGTGTCAATCAAACTTGATCCAATGGCCCATAATTCTCCTTGTGTTCGGTAGCTTTGAGAGGATTTAATGATCAAATTGCCCTTCTTCAAATGTATGGACAAGGCTTTAAGCTCGAGGGGCTAAAGGGTAATTTTACCCCCGACATTCAGAACGTCGTTTTCCTCGTTCCAATAATCTTCGATAGGACGACAGCCAATCCGAATATAACGTTGGAATTCTTGATTCTCCATTTTCAATTTTCAAGACTCGTTTCTGATTATTTTCTCTATCGGACGTGGTTCCAGCCAATCCCGAACTAATGGGCGGCTTTTACAGACATTACGCGTATCGACCCTGTGATTCATGTCACGTCTTGAGCTCGTCAATTCGTGGCGACTTTGGTTGTCATGTAATTATGAGGGTCTATCACTAGTCCCTATGGTCTCAATCGTCACTATCTAATTTAGAAAAATTTTGCAAATCATACGTTGGTTAAGCGGCATTACCCGCGCTCCAATCGTATAGCACTCGCAAGGCATTCCTTAATCGTTCTTAGATCGGCCTCTTTGTAGTTCTAAATATCCCCTCGATAATCCTTATGGTCAAAGCGTCATTTCCTATCTGAGTTGCCTAGGTCCATGTACCTCGTCTCGCGTTAGCCTTTCCCTTTTGGGCAGCCTACTCTATTGATCAGATTTGAGCGGAATACGACTGAAATACATCTCTAGATTTACTTCTTATTAATGAGTCTGAAATTGCCTGAAAATCAGAATGTCACAACTCTTCCCCCTTACAAAAATTTCGTCCTCGAAATTTACATTATACTTAATTACTCAAATAAATGGGGGTGTTGTCGCCTCATCATCTCTTCATTCTCACGTGGCACCTTCAGTTCCATGGTGCTCCCATATTACCTTGACTAGTGGAATCTTCTTATTCCTGAGGGTTTGCTCCTTCTGGTCCTCGATCCTTATCGGCTTCTCTACGTAAGACACTCGGTCGTCCACTTCTATAGCCTCGTAGTCTAGCACATGTATCGGATCTTATTCATACTTTCGCAACATCAACACATGGAACACATTATGTACCTAGGATAGATTAGGCAGCAAGGCAAGCCTGTTCGCCAAGGTTCCAATCCGCTCTAGTATCTCAAATGGGCATACATACCTTGGGCTCAGCTTCCCCTTCTTTTCGAATCGCAATAGTCCTCTCATCGGTGACACCTTGAGGAAGACACGATGGCCCACTTGAAATTCCAAGGGCTTGCGCCGCTTATCTGCGTAGCTCTTCTGACGACTCTGTGTCATCCTCAGTCTATCCCGGATTATCTTCACTGCTTCCACCGATTGCTCTACTAGTTCTGGACGTGTGATACTTCTTTCTCCAACTTCATCCCTCTGCAGGCTCTTCCATAAAGTGCTTCGAATGGTGCCATCTGGATACTCTGCTGGTAGCTATTATTATAAGCAATCTCTACTAAATGCAGCTGGTCTTCCCATCCACCTTTAAAATCTATGATGCATGCTCACAGCATGTCCTCAAGCGTCTGTATCGTCCTTTCCGACTGTCCGTCCGTCTGTGGATGGTACGCCGTACTAAACTGCAGTCGGGTTCCCATAGCTTCTCGCAGACTCTTCCAAAAATTTATCGCAAATTTGGGATCTCTATCCGAGGTGATCATCACAGGCACTCCGTGGAGCCTCACTATCTATCTCATGTATAGCTCTGCATACTTATCTATAGCGAAATCCTTTCGCACCGGGATGAAATGTGTAGACTTAGCCAATCTGTCCACAACTACCCATATAGAGTCGTGACCTCTCTAACTCCTTGGGAATCCCATCACAAAATCCATAGTCACATGCTCTCACTCCATTCGGGTATCTCCAGTGGCTGTAATAGTCCTCTAGGCTTACAGTGCTGCGCTTTCACTTGCTGGCATGTCAAACACTTAGCCACATACTTTGCTACGTCCACGTTTATCATGTTCCATCAAAAGTGCTGTCGCAAGTTCTAATACATTTTCGTACTTCTAGGGTGGATGCTATAATTGCTCCTGTGAGCCTCTGATAAAATCCTTTCCCTGAGTCCTTCATCTTTTGGCACACACAATCGTCCTCGGAACTTCAGAATTCCGTCCTGTGACACCTGAAACTCGGGCTTTCTCTTCATCACATCCATCTCAAGGATCTTTTGAATCTCTAGCTCCATAGATTGTAGGGCCTTTATTCCTTCCCGGACCTTAGGTTCCACCCTTAACGTAGCTATCAAATTGGATAACTGATCGACTTCTAATCTGAACTCGGAGTCTCTCAAATCCTTAATCATCGACCAACCTTTCACCAGCAGACATGCGATGCTTGACTTCCAACTCAGCGCATCTGCTACTCTGTTCGCTTTCCCAAGGTGGTACAATATATCACAATCAAAATCTTTGAGCAGCTCTATCCACCTACACTGCCTCATATTCAGCTCTTTTTGGGAAAACAGGTACTTTAAACTTTGGTGGTCGGTATACATCTAAAACTTCTCGCCACAGAGGTAATGTCTCCAAATCTTCAGAGGAAATATAATCGCCGTTAACTCCGGGTCATGAGTTGGGTAGTTCATCTCATGTGGCCTCAACTGTATGGATGCGTAGGCCACTACTCTTCCGTGTTGCATTAATACACAGCCTAATCCTTTCAGCGAAGCACCGCTGTAAATCTCATAACCTCCTGGTCCTGATGGAATTATCAGCACTGGTGCGGTTGTCAATCTATGCTTAAGCTCTTGGAAACTCTTCTCACACTTGTCTGTCCATTCAAACCTTATCTCCTTCTTCGTTAACGCGTCAATGGGATGGCTATGGATGAGAATTTCTCCACAAAATGTATGTAGTATCCTGCCAGTCCCAAGAAACTTCTAACTTCAGTGACCGTAGTAGGCCTAGGTTAATTGGTTACAGCTTCGATCTTCGCAGGATCCACTACGATTCCTTCACCCGACACCACATGATCAAGAAATGCTACCCTGCTCAGCCAGAACTCACACTTACTCAACTTCGCATAGAGCGCATGCTCCCTCAGAGTCTGCAATACAATCCTTAGGTGCTCCTCATGTTCTACTTCGCTCCTCGAGTAAATCAAGATATCGTCAATAAAGACTATGACGAATCTATCCAGAAGTTCCCTAAATACTCGATGCATCAGGTCCATAAAAGCGGATGGAGCGTTGGTCAATCCAAATGGCATCACCGTAAACTCATAATAACCATACCTCGTTCTGAAACCAGCCTTAGGTATGTCTTCCTTCTTGATCCTCAATTGGTGATACCGAGTTCTCAGGTTAATCTTTGAAAATACTGTCGTTCCTTGTAACTGATCAAACAGATCGTCAATCCTCGACAGTGGATATTTGTTCTTCACCGTTACCTAGTTTAGCTGCCAATAGTCAATGCATAGATGCAAAGACCCATCCTTCTTCCTTACGAATAGCACCGGTGCTCCCCACGGTGAAGCACTAAGCTGGATAAATCCCTTGTCCAACAACTCCTGCATCTACACCTTTAACTCTTTCAGTTCTGACAGGGACATCTTATAAGATGCTTTCAAAATCGGCTCCGTTCCAGGGGCTAACTCGATTACAAATTCTATTTCCCATTCCGATTGTAATCCTGGCAACTCTTGGAGAAATACATCAGAAAATTCACGCACTACCGAAATATTTTCTAACTTTGGCTCTTCGGTAGTCGTGTCCATTACTGCCATTAAGTATGCCTGATACCCTTCAGATATCAACTTAGTCACCTCTAGAGATGAGACTAAGGGAATCGAGATTCCTCCTCGACTTCCCACCAATTCAAAGTTAGGGCGGCCTCTCGGATAAAATCGAATTACCTTACCAGCACAATCCACTACTGCCCCCTGCTTACCCAATCAATCCATTGTCAAAATCGTACATGGGTAATACAGCTAAGTCAATACTCTCTTTACTCCCTCCAATCACAACCTCACAACTAACACAGCCCATTGAAACCAACATATTATCCTTTAATGGAGTGGCAACATGCAGAATTATATTCAACAGTTTCAATTTCATCCCCACTAATTCAGCAAACTGTGCAGACACGAATGAATGCGTGGCACTAGGGTCAAACAATGCGTATGCAACTTGGTTGCACAAGTAAACCGTACCTGTGACCACGCCTGGCGCTTCCTCCGCCACTCTACAGGCTACTACATACACCCTTCCCTGTGCCGGTGGTCGGTTATGCTCAATCTGAGGTGTAGCAGTCGACGATCCAGCATGCGGTCACTGCCCTTGAGGTCGATTTGTCAGAGCCTGACTCGGGCACATCCTCATCTGGTGGCCCAGTTGACCACATTTAAAGCAAGCTCCTGTTCTTACCGAGCATGGCCCATTTACATGTCTTTTGCCACAAAGGCGGTAGCTCCAGTTAGTGGGATTTGGCGGCTTCATGATATTTTTCCTTACGGGAGGCACAAAACGCCTGTTACCCACCATCGGCCTCTTGCCCATCTAGCGGTTATCTCTAAATGATGTAAATCGCGATCCAATTGCGATATTTCTCTCTTTCAAGTCTCATTCTATCATCTGGCCCCGCTCATAGATCTCCTTATAGGTCCTCAAATTCAGAGCAATCATCTGGCTATGGAGCTCGGGCCTCAACCCATCCCTAAATCTTCTTGCTTTCTCTTGAGGGTCTTCTACAGATCGAGGTGCGTACCTCGACAGCCTCGTGAACTCAGCCTCATATTGATCTATCATCAGCTGGTTCTGGCGCAACTGCAGGAATTCCACCTGTTTCCTTTCCCTGGCTGTCTTAGAGAAATACTTGTCATTGAACGTCGTTTTAAAAGCATTCCAGTTTAAGGTTGTTCCTTCAGGGAAGACTCCGTCCTTGGTGGCAGCCCACCAATCATTCGTTGTACCCTCCAGCTAGTATACTGCTAGCAGCACCTTCTCCTCACCTGTGCACCTCAGCGCCCCAAAAGCTTTCTCTAGCTTCTCGATCCACCTAGGTGCTAGCTCAGAATCACCAATTCCATCTAAATGAGTCGGCTTCAACTTTATAAACTGCTCCACTAACTGGCCCATTTGTCTGGCCACGACAATTTCCTCTTGGGCATTCACAGTTTCATTGCCTTGGCCATGTTCATTATGGCTTCCATTGCCACCATTGTTGCCATTGTTTGCATTGACAGCGGCCATCGTAGCTCCTACTGCCTGGGCGATGGCAGCATCCCGGTCTTGGGTTTGCCTATCGATCAAGTCACCGATTCTCTCTAGCGCCCTCAGCACACCATCCATTCTTGGGTCCTCAACTACAGGCGGCATCGAGCTAGAGGCTCCGCCTCTTGACCTTCCAGACCTTCTAGACGGGTTGCTCATCCTTGTCTCTATTAAACCTGGTCCACCACAAGTTCAGCAAGGAGTTAGTAACTCACTCATTCACCCGAATCCAAAGCTACTAATTAACTCTTAACAGAAGCAGTTATAATCCAACAGTACTCTATACCACAAACTCCAGAAACATATCAACAAATAGCCCTGGCCATTTCTCAATCCCATTCACTCCAGTGATTCACTAAAACCAATCATTTTCATTCATCAAACAGGCCATGGTCCAGAAATCACTTTCAATTCTAAGTAGGGAACTCAACTCTCCCATGCCTTACCACAACCCTACCAAGATCAAACACCAGTCATAAGTACCAGGTCACACACTATGCACCCCATGTCTTATCTTAACCAGCCTCCTAAGATCTCGCTATCCATCCTTGTCCGCACTTAATCCTCCTTATCACTCTAGTCCTCAATCATCTTTGGAAAGAGCTAACCTTGCTCTGATAACAAGCAAGGTGGGGATGTCATGCCCCGAACCCGGCGAACGCGCGAGCATCCCTACAAATCAAACCATATATTCTCTCGTGGTCCCAAGATCCACACTTAAGTCGAGAGATATAATATATAAATATCAAGCATGCGGAAGCGGCAATAAATTAACTCCTCTATACAAAATATAAGTTAAGTGGGACCTGGATAGCATAAGTACTATTATATATAATAACCATCGGTTCATACAGATAAGGAGCTACTAGGATCCGCTAACAAACTGGACAACGGGGTAGTACACAAAAGAGTTCCTCACAACATCCAAAAGAAATAGGGTCGGGTCACCTCCAAAAACATCAACCAACGAACTAGAACACCAAGATGAACTGCTGGAACCCTACGATGAACTGCTGGAATCCTCGGTGTCCTCGGCATCCACCGTCGACTCATATTCGGAGAAGGTCTCTGATGGGACCTCAATGGTATCCTCCATGGTCTCCTCCGTCAATGGCTTAGCAAGATCCTCCTCGGTCGCCTCCAAGACAATAACCTCCTCCTCCACAGTAAAATCCAGCATTAGGGTCCTCTCCGGCCCATTCCTAAAACCTACTACCGGTCCCTCTACCTGATCCTGATCCCTACCAAGGTGGCACTAATTAAGAATCATTCCCTAGGACACCTCATGGGGCTTCAGCGGCCCAATCGACTCGTCCCCAACCTTCCTAAACCAAGCCTCATATCAATGAGGCTTCCAATCCTTACTACCCTCGTCAACCCACACCACTGTACACTTCCTCATGTAAATGGTCAACTCCTTAGGGTCTCCAAAGCGAATACGCCACATAGTCAAGACCTAGGATCTGTAAAAATAAAGGTCCCCAAAGGGGTGAAATACACATCTCAATAAAAGAGTCCTAACCTTAGGTTAGGCTGACCGTCCACTCAGGTAGTCATCTATCCCAAAAATCCCAAGCTCATAATCATACAAGCACATGCAAATAAAGATAACGACACGCAGATGACAGGTATGCAGCTATAACATCATGTCACACTCAGATGATCATGCACACCTCGTCCTGCCACTTCACCACAACCATCTCTTCCTGCCTGCCTCATTCTTATGCCCGCAATTAGATCGCATCAGGCTTGATCTGCGTAAACGCATCAGACCGTCATTGATAACCTGCGTAAACGCATCAGGTTTCAATGATTTACTAGGCCAATATCATCACCTCATATCTCCGTCCTGCGATTAGATCGCATCAGGACCGTAGCCATCTCAACCCCGCGATTAGATCGCATCAAGGCACCACACAATCTCAATTCGACCCCGCGATTAGATCGCATCAGGGTATCCACCTCTGTCCCGCGTCTCATACGCCTCAAGGCTTCGCCATGTCACATTCATGCCATGTTTTTCAATTCATTTGCACACACAATGCCTAGTACAACCCAAGTACAATTCGTATATTTCATGGCATGCCAAGCAATCAAGTGACATTCAGACATGGCAAGCAATTCAAGCACAACCAATGGCACACATAAACCCCTTATACAGTCTTAGGACATTCCAAGAACAATCCTCTTGAAAACTCTCACAAATCATTCAATTTATCACTTGACTCGCCCAATCGAGTCCAATCTTTCTATTCTAAGTTTAGGATTCCCTTTCCTTGAATTTGATACCACAATAATTCTCCTCTTGAGCCCTCACCAATTCGGTTCCAAGGGTCCAAAGTCAAACTCACCACGTAACCTAATCAAATCCAATCAATCCGTCAAGTACTATGTCCAATTCCTCAATCCATGAGCCATAAACCTCCATAGCATAATCCTCATCATCTTAACATGCCTTAATTACCAATTTGAGGCTCTAAACCAACCATCATCAGTCCCAACAAATTCGGTTTGCATGGAACCGAACCGGTCCTTCTCGGTTCTATGCAAATCGGGCACAATTGGTCCTGAATTTCCTCCAAATCCATCATTTAAATGTTATCCAACCTCTTAACATGTCAATTTAAGGGTCCAAGGGTCTTACCAAGGGTTTGAAGTCGCGTCGTTGCTGAAAACTCATAGGAAGTTACCGGATCTCCTGAGGTCAGTAGCTGGCAGTTTCTGTTCCAAGTTCACAAGATCGATTCAAGGTCAAAATTTCATCAAATCATTCTCAAATTTTTACCACAGATTGTTATACATGTCTCCTAGACCTTCAAACAATTTGGCCTCAAAATTCCAACATTTCGGCCTCCTAAAGGGTTAGAAACGGAACCTACCTCATATTGGGTCAGATTCTATCGACTTTCGGGAAAACTCTTGGCCGAAGCTCCTCGACGGTCCAAACGTCGTGCTTCCACTTCGTAGAGGTTGGCAAGATGGGCTACGCTCAGGTGGTCGATCGGTGTCGAGGCGGTGGACAGAGGGCAGCGTCGACGGCGGCGAACGAGCTGGACAGAAGCGGTGGTCGGCGACAGAACTGGAGGAAGAAAAAAAAGATGGCTTTGGGAGTTAAGGGGGTGTTATGGCCGGCCAAGTGAGGTGAGGAGAGAGTGAAAAAGCTTATATCTAAGGCTCATGGTCAATGGTTGAATGGTAGGTATGGAACAGTGGATTTGACCACTCTTTTGTCTCATCCATTGACACTTGTCCAAGTGTCAATCAATCGTGATCCAATAGCCCATAATTCTCCTTGTGTTCGGCAGCTTTGGGAGGATTTAATGACCAAATTGCCCTTCTTCAAATGCATGGATAAGGCTTTAATCTCGAGGGACAAAAGGGTAATTTTACTCCCGACGTTCAGAACGTCATTTTCCTCGTTCCAATAATATTCAATAGGGCGACGGCCAATCTGAATATAACGTTGGAATTCTTGATTCTCCATTTTCAATTTTCAAGACCCGTTTCTAATTTTTTTCTCTATCGGATGTGGTTCCAGCCTATCCTAAACCGACGGGCGATTTTTGCAGACATTACGCGTATCGATCCCGTGATTCATGTCACGTCTTGGGCTCGTCAATTCGTGACGACTTTGATTGTCATGTAATTGCGAGGGTCTATCACTAGTCCCTATGGTCTCAATCGTCACTGTCCGATTTAGGAAAATTTTACAAATCATACATTGGTTAAACGGTATCACCTGTGGTCCAATCGTATGACGCTCGCAAGGCATTCCTTAATCGTTCGTAGATCGGCCTCTTTGTGGTTCTAAATATCTCCTCGACAATCCTTATGGTCAAAGCGCCATTTCCTATCTGAGTTGCCTAGGTCCACGTACCTCGTCTCTCGTTTGCCTTTCCCTTTTGGTCAACCTACTCGAATTGATTAGATTTGAGCGGGATACGACTAAAATACATCTCTAGATTTACTTCTCATTAATGAGTCTAAAATTGACTGGAAATCAGAATGTCACAATTCCATCTAGACCTGGAGGCTATGAGATATACAGCGATGCTTCGTTAAAAGGATTGGGCTGTGTGCTAATACAACATGGAAGAGTGGTTGCCCACGCGTCCCTACAACTAAGGCCGCACGAGATGAACTATCCGACTCATGATTTGGAATTGGCAGAAATCATCTTTGCTCTGAAGATCTGGAGGCATTATTTGTGTGGTGAGAAGTTTCAGATTTATACGGACCACCAGAGCCTGAAGTATCTATTTTCCCAAAAGGAACTGAACATGAGAAAGCATCGATGGATGGAGCTGCTTAAGGATTATGATTGTGACATATTATATCATCATAGGAAAGCGAATCGAGTTGCTGATGCGCTCAACCAGAAATCGAGTATTGCCTATCTACTAGTAAAAGGGTGGTCGTTATTTGAAAATTGGAGGGATTATGCATTCAGATTGGAAGTCTGTCAATTATCCAGTTTAATGGCCACACTAAGGATAGAACTCGAGATCCAAGAAAGGATAAAAGCCTTGCAGCCGACAGACCTAGAAATTCAAAAAATCCTGAAAATGGATGCTACGAAGAGGAAACTAGAGTTCCATGTGCTAGAAGATGAAATTTTGAAATTTCAAGGGCGTCTATGCGTACCAAAGGACAAAGAGCTTAGAGGAAGGATTTTATCAAAGGCTCACAAAAGCAATTATAGTATCCACCCAGGTAGCACCAAAATGTCTCAGAACTTACGTCAACATTATTGGTGGAACGGGATGAAAGTGGATGTAGCGATGTATGTGGCGAAGCGTTTGACATGCTAGCAGGTGAAGGCATAACCCTATAAGCCTGGTAGATTGTTATAGTCGTTAGAGATTCCTGAATGAAAATGGGAATACGTGACTATGGACTTTGTCATGGGACTACCAAGGAGCCAGAGAGGCCATGATTCTATTTGGGTAGTCGTGCACCGATTAACCAAGTCTGCACATTTTATTCCTGTGCGAAAAAACTTCGCAATGTATATACGGCAAATAGTGAGACTACATGGAGTACTCGTGACAATTACATCGGACAGAGATCCTAAGCTCACGGTGAACTTCTGGAAGAGTCTTCAAGAAGCCATGGGAACTCGATTACAATTTAGTTTGGCATACCATCCATAGACGGACAGACAAACGGAGAGGACAATTTAGACACTTGAGGATATGTTACAAGTATGTGTTATAGACTTCAAAGGTGGATGGGAGGATCAGCTGCATTTGATGGAGTTCGCGTATAATAACAGTTATCAGCAGAGTATTCGAATGGCACCTTTTGAAGTGCTTTACAGAAGAGCTTGCAGGACCCCGATTTGTTGGGACGAGGTTGGAGAAAGAAGTATTATAAGCTCAGAGTTGGTAGAGCAATTGGTGGAAGCAGTAAAGATAATTCAGGATAAACTAAAAACAGCACAAAGTCATCAGAAAAGTTATGCGGATAAACGGCATAACCCTTTGGAGTTTCAAGTAGGCGATCATGTTTTCCTTAAGGTGTCACCAATGAGAGGATTATCTCGATTTGGAAAGAAAGGAAAACTGAGTCCAAGGTACGTAGGACTTTTTGAGATTTTGGAATGAATTGGGACCTTAGCCTATAGGCTTGCCTTGCCGCCTAACTTGTCCCAAGCACACAACGTCTTTCATGTATCAATGCTACGGAAGTACGAGCCAGACCTAACGCATGTACTAGAATATGAGGTTATCGAAGTGGATGACAAAGTATCCTACGTATAAAAGCCAGTCAGGATCGAAGATCGAAAGGAGCAGATTCTAAGGAATAAGACGATTCCATTGGTCAAAGTTGTTTGGGAGCACCATGGAACCGAATGAGCTACGTGGGAAAGCGAGGAAACGATGAGGCGCCAATACCCCCATTTGTTTGAGTAACCGGTTTATTGTAAATTTTGAGGACGAAATTTTTGTAAGGGGAAAAGAGTTGTGACATTCTGATTTTTCTGTCATTTCGAGGCTTATTAATGAGAAAATATCTAATGATGTCTTTCAGTCCTATCTCGCTCGGATCTGATCAATCTCGAGTTAACTGACCAAAAGGGGAAGGCTAACACGAGACAAGGTACGTGGACCTAGGGAACTCGAATAGGAAATGGCACTTTGACCATAAGAATTGTCGAGGAGATATTTAGAGCCATGAAAGGCTGATCTAAGAATGATTGAGGAATGCATTGCTAGCGTTATTGGATTGGGGCGCGGGTGATGCCGCTTAATCAATGTATAATTTGCAAAAATTTTCTAATTCGAACAATGACGATCGAGACCGTCGGAACTAGTAATAGACCCTCGCAATTACCTGACAACCAAGGTCGCCATGAATTGACGAGCCCTAAGTGTGATAAGAATCACAGAGTCGATGCGCGTAACGTTTGCAAAAGCCGCCCATCAGTTCGGGGCAAGCTGAAATCACATCTGGTAGAGAAATAATTTAGAGACAAGTCTCGAAATTAGAAAATAGATAATCAAGAATTTCAATATTAAAATTGGATTGGCCGTCGCCTCATCGAAGAAAATTTGAATTAGAAAAACGACGTCCTGGACGTCGAGAGTAAAATTACCATTTTGCCCCTCAAGCCTTAGCCTTGCCTTAATAAATGGATAAGGGCATTTTGGTCAATTGCAATACCCCATGGCTGCCGAAAATTTGAAAAAATGACAGCCCTTAGATGAGCTATTAATTGACATATGGACAAGTGTCAAAGGATGAAGAGTTGGCATTAAATGGCAACCTTTTAACCTACCATTCTTCATGGTTAACTCTCAAATTCTGTGTATACATCCCTCTCTCTCTCCCCTTCAGCCGAACACTCCACCAGCCATCATCTTCTTCCTCTTCTCTTCTTCGGCCGAGAGCAGCTCAACGTCCGACCAGCCACTGCCACTAGTTTCGTTGCAGTCGACCACCACTTCCGGCAACTTTCAGCGGTCAAACCGGCCACCAACATCAAGCTCAGCCTTTAGCCGACCAGCTCCAACTTGAATCAAGTCATTTGACCCATTGAGGAGCTTCGGCCAGCCATTTTTCCGAGAGTCGATGGAAACCGTCGTTGCTGGAGGTAAGTTGTTGTTTGAACTCCTAGGACCTCGAATCGTTTGAATCTTTTGTCCAAATTTTGTGGACATCAAGGGCACATATATACTGAGTTGTGGTAAAAAGTTGGGATGAATTTGGTGGATTTTTTATCCCAAATGGGTGTTGTGTTTGAAGGACAGAAACTGACCGACAGTAGGCTCGTGAGAATCGAACCAGTTCGTGGGTTTTCCGGCGTCGCCTTGAGCTCAAATTTTTAGTGAGGCTTCCCAACTCCTAGAACATGTTAGCAAGTAGATTAGTGGATAAATTGAGGATTTAGAATAGTTTAAGGGCTGATCAAGGGAGGTATGCACAAAATCGAAAATGCTCTGTTTCGGTTCTGTGCAAACCGAATTGTTGAGAACTGATAGGAGTCGAAATTGAGCTCAAATTTCATCGTTGAGACTTACTAGGATGTCGATGAATATGTTGTTGAGGTTTATGCTACATGGATTGGTGAATTGAGCAAGAAAAATTGATGAATTGGATTGATTTTCAATAGGTGCGTGGCTGCCTTGTTTTGGGATTGATGGACTGAGTGATTGAAGTACTTAGAAAGGAGATTTTTGTTGATTTTAGCCAAAGATAAGAAGTTTTGTGACATTCTGATTCTCCTGTCATTTTCGGATTCATTAATGAGAATTATATCTAGCGATGTATTTCAGTCGTATCTCGCTCAGATCTGATCAATCTCGGGTTGACTAACCAAAAAGGAAAGGCTAGCGCGAGACAATGTACGTGAACCTAGGGAACTCGAGTAGGAAATGGTACTTTGCCCAAAAGGATTTTCGATGGGACATTTAGAATCATAAAAGGCCGATCTAAGAACGATTAAGGAATGCATTGCTAGCGTTATATGATTGGAGCGCGGGTGATGCCGCTTAACCAATGTATAATTTGCAAAAATTTTCTAAATTGAACAGTGATGATCGAGACCATCGGAACTAGAAATAGACCCTCACAATTACATGACAACCAAAGTCGTCATGAATTGACAAGCCCTAATTGTGATATGAATCACAGGGTCGTTATGCGTAAGGTTTGGAAAAGCCACCCGTCGGTCCGGGATAGGTTGGAATCGCATTGAATATAGAAATGATTCAGAAACAAGTCTTGAAATTCAAGAATAGAGAATCAAGAATTTCAACATTACAATTGGATTGGCCGTCGCTATATCAAAGAAAATTGAAATTAGAAAAACGACGTTCCGGACGTCAAGGGTAAAATTACCATTTTACCCCTCAAGACCAAGACTTACCTATACAACTGGACGAGGGCATTTTGGTCTTTAATTCACCCCCAAGGCTGTTGAAAAGTTGAGAGAATCTTGGCCATTGGATTAGTTTGATTGACACATTAGACAAGTGTCAATGGATTAGCCCTTGAGTGGACATATCCAATTTTCCCCAACTACCATTCAACTAGTTGACCTTGAACCTTGCATATAGCTTTCTTTCTCTCTTTCTCACCCCTCACTTGACCATCCATCAACCCACCAATGCCATCTTCTTCTTCTTCTTCTTCTTCTTCTTCTTCTTCTTCTTCTCCTTCTTCTTCTTCTTCTTCTTCTACTTCTCTTGCTCACCAGCTCGCTGCCCTGTTCCGACCGACTCACTATTCCGGTCATAACTTTTTCATTCGATAGTCGATTGAGGTAAAACTATCGGCAATAGAAAGCTTATCATCTTGCCATTCTAACAAGGTATTATGGGTCAAAATCCACCCAGCTATTTGTCCCGTAGAGCCGTTTGAAGGAGCAAAGGTCAAGCTGGTCAATTTTGAATCTAAGAGCTCCCAGCCGATCAACCCGACCGTCCCACTATTCCGGCCATATCTTCTTTGTTCGATACCAGATCGAGGTAAAACCACTGCCAAATGAAAGCTTATTGTCTTATCTTTCCATAGACATATTATACGCTCAATTTGACTCTGTAGATCTTCCCGTAACTCAATTTGAGTGGACAAAGGTCAGGCAAGGTCAGATTCTGATCGATTTTGGGAAAAGACCTGTTCCGGGGTCTTCCGAAATTCAAATTGCTCCAAATTTTTGGTGAGGTCTTCTACACTTATAGTGTTAAAGTTGGATGAGCTGTGGTAAAAAGTAGAGATGAATTTGATAGAGTTTTCACCCCAAATGTGTCTTGTGTTTGAAGGGCCAGAACTGACCGGCTGTAAGCTTGGAGGAACGGCGCTCTTGGATCATTTGACATTGACTTGAGCTCAAATTTTCGGTGAGGCTTCCCAACCCTTAGAAATACATGTTAGCAAGTAGATTAATGATTAAATTGAGGATTTGAGGTAGTTTAAGGGCTGGTTATTTGAGGTATACAAAGAACCAAAAATTACATGGTTCATGGTTCGGTTCTGTGCATACCGGTTCTGTGGGGGCTATTATGGTTGGAATTGAGTCTCAAATTCATCATTGAGACATGTCAGGATGTTGAGGAACATGTCAATGAGGTTTATATTTCATAGAGTGGGCAATTGAGCAATAAAATTGACGATTGGATGGATTTTAATAGGTTGTGCGGGTGAGTTGTCCTAGGGCTTTTTGGATCGAATTTTTAAGGCTCTTGGAAGAAGGATTTTGTGGCATTAAGCTTGAGGTAAAGGAACCCTAAACCTATGATAGGAAGATTGGGCTCAATTGGGTGAGTCGGGTGAATTTTCGGGTTATCCTTAAAGGGTTTTTTAAGTGATTTTTCTTTGTGCGTCTTAGGGCGGTATGGAGGATTTGAATGTGTGTCAATGTTTGTGTTTTGAAATAACTACCATGTGTGAATGTCAATTGATCGTCTTGCATGCCATAAGTGTATGATTTGTGCTTGAATTGCACATTACAATATGTGTGTGAATTGAATTGAAATTTTGGCATGGCTGAGACATGGTAGTACCCTGAGGTGTATGAGACGCGAGGTGGTGTGAGGGATACCTTGAGGCACTGAGGCGCGGGGTTGGAGTTGTATGGCACCCTAATGCATATGAGACGCGGGGTTGAGAAGGCCATAGTCTTGATGCATTGAAACACGGGACAGAGTCGTGATGTGTCGACACTGGCCTAGAGTAACATTGAAACCTGATGCGTTTACGCAGGTTATCAATGACGGTCTGATGCGTTTACGCGGACCGAGCCTGAGGCATTCTAAACACGGGCATGAGAATGAGGCAGTCTGAAGGGTGAAAGTGGGATGTGGCATGGCGATTTGTGCATGATCATCTGGATGTGTTATGACGCCATGACTACATGCTTGACATCTGTGTGTTGTATCGATAATTGAATGCCTCGCATGTTTATTTGTGTGAAATGCTAGTATTTTTGGCTGCCTGAGTGAATTGTCGGTCTAACCTAGGGTTAGGATCTACCTTACTGAGATGTATATCTCACTCCGTTGGTGATTAACATTTTCTTCAGGTTCTAGGCGATGGAGCATCAGTAAGTTCAACGATTGGCATTCGTGGGAGTAATAAATGAATGAGTACAAGATATTCTATGAACTTAGGGATTTTATTCTATTTTGTAATTGTAAAATGGAACCACTACTATTTGTCCCTAGTCCTTTGTTTTATTGAATGGAAAGTAGATGACTGAAGCTTCCGCTTGTAATTAGATTATGTGTATTGTGGGTCGAAAGATCCTGGAAGACTTTCATAAAGGAACGGCTTAGTGGGATGTTCGCGCGTTCGCCGGGTTCGGGGCGTGACATCCCCATTTGTTTGGTATCAAAGCAAGGTCAGCTCGATCCACTATGATTGAGACTTGGAGTAATAAGGAGTGATGACTTGAGGACAATTAGGTAGTGAGACCTTGAGGGATAAGCATGGATTGTTGAATCTTGAGGACTATAGGTTTGAATCTGTGTAGTATTCTAATGGTCCTAGTGCCGATTTAAGAGATGATCTTGAGTAATTGATGAATAAGGCTCACAAAGAATTGAATAAAAATTGAGGAGTCATAAGCCTAGATTTGAGGTTACTAGAGAATAAATTATGAATGAAGGGTCAATTGAAGTGTATGATTGTGATCTTGATTTGTCAATGACCCAACTTGAGGAGTATAAGTTATAAAGAGGCGACTGATGTTAGTGGATTCAGGCTTGAATTGCGTGATATCTTGATGGTTTAGCTATCAATTGCTATTATCAGCCTTGGATGAAATGAGGTGAGGTGTATACAAGGTATATTAAATTAAAGGCCGGTTGTGATTGAATGCTTAGGGATTTGATTTAGTTAGCGACTCCACTTGAGGTATATGGTTGAATATAGGCAATTGATCGGTGGAATTAGAGCTCTTCAATGGATAGAAATTGATCTGAAGGCGATTTTGATGTGATAAGTGGTGAGGACAGTCAGGATGTGCATGTATTTGTGGCTTTGAAACGAAAATTGATGAGAGTGTGTCATGAGCTTATCATTATTGGACTTAATAAACAATTGCTTGGTATGGGACAAGTTGATGGGATACCTATAAACCGTCATGAAGCATGGTATGGGACATATAGAACGGGGCTTTCTCCATAAATGTATGACTTGAAACGGGGCTTTCTCCGTATATGTCTGATGAGGGCGGGGAGTGATCGCCGGGACAGAGTGGTCCCGACAAGGAGCGACTCCTGACAGATTTCTAAGATGGCAAGAGGCAGGAATGACCCAGGTCATAACTTGAAAGGAGAAGTCTAAGTATCAGGTTGAGTCCAATTGTGGTTAAGAGACGTATGCCACAAGATTGATCCTCGAAAAAGATGTTCAAAAGTGGCATGACATGTGAAATGATGCTTGTGATTGGCTTGGTCAAGGTCTAACTGGGAGAGTAGATGACATGTGGGGTTAATACCCATTGAACCGATACTTGTTGAGAATGAGAAAGCATGTCGTGTTTGTGACAGAGTGGCAGATGCCTTAGACTTATAACATGATCGATTGGCTCATTGAATTGCTGCTTTGGGTACTTGCTCGGTGTTAACCTAGTTGAGTTTTGGCCTAGTTGAGGCTTGCCTAGTAATTGACTAAAGATTGAGAAGTTGCCTTGTTGAGGCTGGCCTGTTGAATAGTCATTGACTGATGAGAATCTGGAATCTTTGGGTAATGGACAACTAGTTGAGAGTTGTTCAGGAACCACTCTAAGGTTGATAATGATCAGATGAGCAGCCTAAAACTGATAGACTTGAGTAGATGACTTAAGTTTTTTATTCCTAGAGGGAATCATAGTTGTTCAAGTGACATAAGAACCTAATAAGGCTAAACGACCAAGGTATGGTCGTAGAAGAGCATTGGGCTCGAGTATGCATGGTATGGAAGATCCGAGAACTAATATGGATCATGAAAATTGAGTAAAGATGGGCGATTGGAGTATGAGTACCAAAAGAGAATATGGCTCAATCTGTTAATCGTACGAGACCCAAGAGCTGAATGGGTTGTGGAAACTTTGAATGAAAATGAGAAAGTGGATGGGTAAACAGACTCGAGAAGGAGCTGTCATTATACCCAAGTCGCTGAGACGATCGAAGTTAATGTTGATGAGTTAAATGATAAAAGTCACGAGAGAGGTGACTCCGAGTTAATCCTTTCTAAATTGAATGCGTGGGAAGAACCGCGTGAATTTGGAAAAGCTTGTAAAACTATGTATAAGGTTGAAATTGACCAAGTTTGAAGGAGGGATGAGATTTGAAGTTGTCTCCCTCTAGATTGGGGATATTGGTAAAGAAACCTTAGAGGTTTGGGTACACTAAGGAAAGAAAGTGACCTTGTCAATTTTAGCCTTAAGAGGCTATTAATAACTGCTGAAAAGTCACCAGAGGAAGGATTTCCTCAAGGGCACGATATCTGCCCGGACTACCCCTTTTGACTTGTTCAACGGAAAGTATCCTTCTGAGATGAGATTGCTCGAAAGTAAAGGTTGTTGGGATCCTCATAGTTTTGCAGGGATCCTCATAGTTTTGGAAGGATCCAAGGACGATCGACCAGTGTGAGACAGAGTTCTCAAGGTCATTTAAGCATATGGTAAAGGTGGTCAAGGACCCTTTGAATGAGATGTGAAGTCTTTGAGTGGATTGGGATTTGAAGGCCTTATGCTAATTGCTATTCCTAAATCTGATGAACCGTAATCGACATCAAGGAAAGAAGTGGATGATCGGGAGAGGAATAAGTAAGAGAGAATTTCTATTGATGGATTGTGAGAAAAGAGAACTTCACTTATGGAACATAGAATGTTGTTGTAAGGAAATGTCGTCACTATGACATAAGGCTTATGGTGATTAACCTTTTGTTGTCGTGGGGAATAATAAGGAGACTGATGTGTCAGTCTATCAGACCTTATGGATTTTATGAGATAGATTGAGCATAAATCTAGACCACTAGAAGTGGTATTGTGTGTTATCGTCCCTAAAGGTGTAGGGCGTCACTCTTAAAAGACGATTGGACCATGATCATTGATGGAAAGAAAGGTGAATGGACTTGATGGTCCTAGTTACTTGCGATTTTAATGAATGAGTGAATAAGCAAAAAGGATGCTTAGATTGTAATCGCAAGGCGACTTGAGGAAGTCGAATTGAATATCTAAAATATGAATTTGTGGAAACTAAGGACGAACAGATATTATCACTTGAAGTGACTGAATTATGGGGAGAAGAATGCCGAGTATGGTGGCATCTATGTTATGGAGTAAAACACCGCCGTTGGCGCAGACCCCAAGATCGACATCCTATGGAATAGAAAGGACATGGTGGATTTGAAATTAGAGAATACCACTGAAGTGTAGAGTTTCCTTCATATGGTAAGAGACCCTAGTGTGGAAGGAAAAGGAAATCCTAATCATCTTGATATTAAGATTGAGCGTCTAAACTGAGAAAGACGACGCAGAACTGGAATGATTGTTGCAAGGGAAGTTAAGTTCAAGAGGTTGTCTTGTAGACGATGTTGAATTCCAAGATAATGTTGAAGTTCCGTGGGACAGACAGAATTGAGATAAGGTCGCAGTAGCTGGTTGTGAAACCAAGAGGTCAAGACACTAATGCTTCCTAAGGAAAGAGTGACAAAAATGGACAAAATGTTGTGTGATCCTAGTGGAGACCCGTGACAAAGAGAGCCAAGGTCTGAGCTCTCAAATGAAAAGTGTGAGGAACAGTTTGAAAGATTTGACACATGGTAGAAAGGAGTTGGCAATAGCCAGACTGAGCATCCAAGGAATAATTGGATGGGTTGTTACCGTCTCAAGAGACGATGATCGGATTTGTTTAAGGAGTCGTGAAGGATATGATAAAAACCTCTGAGAGCATCCTATGAACCCTAAGAGAGTGCTCGTTGTATGCAAAGTATAAATAGCACGAGCTGTGGACCTGATAAGGTAAAATTCCTTGGCCAGGTAGTTCTAAGGAGTGGAATCACTATGGATTCCCGAAAGTAAGAGCTGGTGATAGGCTGACTGAGGTCGACGTGAGCTATTGAGGCTTGAGACTTCCTAAGTCTGATGGATCATAATAGTCCGGTATAGACGTTGTGGGAAGATTTCCCAGAGGAGCTATTTTGCTAAGGAAATGGACCAAGGATGAGGTGTGGCGCGAACGGACGAACGAATATGAAAAGGAGTCCCAAGAACTAAAGCCCAGTTAATGACCGCGCTGATACTGGTGTTTCTATTGGAAAGTGAAAAGATCATAAGGATCATGACGAAGTGTCGCAGAAAGAAAATTTGAGACGTAACAAGTCAATTTGATATGGCAGTGCATGTACATCGCGATAGTAAGGTCTTATGAGTTGGAACACCTAATGCATGGTTGAAGTTGGCTTGCAAATGCTCTTGTGATGAAGTTGGAAAACACGACTCGCTCGAAGAGGTTTTAATTTTACACGAACCATAAGAATTTGAGATATGTGGTTGCCTAGAAAAATTGAATGAGGAACAACGTGTGTGAAGAAGATTACTTAAGGACTAAGGAGGAAATATCCTATATCGCCTAGAAAAGGGTGATTTATGAAATAGATGCATATAAGTGAAAATTGAGCATCGTGTTTTTGGCTGATAAAGGATAGGCTTTGCTCAAGGAAATAAGAAATCCAACTCCTAAATTGGAAGGTTGTCAATTGACTAGTTCGATAACTACCTGAAGCATCAAGCTTGAAATTAGAAAGGAATTGAGATGCTGTAATAAATAGACCCCGACATTTAAAGGGGTTATGGAAATGGATAGAACAGGTAGAAAATCCAGATTTTCGGATATCTGGGGAAGAAACCTCAAGGTTGAGAGTAGAAACCTTAAAGTTCTATGGACGAGAGTATGAGTCCATCATTGAGGGGAACTTAAGGAGATGACCTCATCAAAATTTCGAAGGCAGAATTATGGTGTTTCTTGGGATGGCACAAAGATGTGCCAAGATATATAAATATACTATCGATGAAAAGGATTGGAGGTTGAAATTAATCTATCATATGGTCGAGCACTAGACATGTCGACAAAAGAAAAGGACATGACCACAAAAGTTGAAGGATCACTATCATCCAAGGAGACTTTCGGATGGAATCGAGAGCAGATTACTATGGAAGTAATCATGTAATTGATTAAGGAATCGAGAGGGTCATAACTCGATTTGGTTGATGGAGGGCAAGTTGATAAAACTCTTGAATCTCTGTTGGTATGAAAGAAGTTTAAAGGGAGTGATATGCCAAATGGTATGAACATTAAAGAGGGTATTCTGGCGAGGGCTTAGTAATAATGATTATAGACAAATGAAAGAGATAATGTGAATGCTCAAGGATGAACTGCGGACAAATGTTTTGAATACCGAAAGAGAATGGAAAGAAGCAAATCAGATTGAGGACTGAAGGAGACAAGTCTTAGGGAAATATGATTTTGGGCCGAAAAGGACAAGTAAAATCGTCGAGTCATGAAAGGAATCATCCGTATGAATGAGGATGCGATGAGACGTCAATACCCCAAAGGATTGAATGGTTAGAAGGTTGCAAATTTCGAGAACAAAATTTTGTAAGGGGGGAAGAGTTGTGACATTCTGATTCTCTTGTCATTTCCGGACTCATTAATGAGAATTGTATCTAGCGATGTATTTCAGCCATATCTCGCTCGGATCTGATCAATCTCGAGTTGACTAACTAAAAGGGAATGGCTAACGCGAGATAAGGTACGTGGACAAAGGGAACTCGAATAGGAAATAGCGCTTTGCATATAAGGATTGTCGAGGGACATTTAGAGCCATAAAAGGCTGATCTAAGAACGATTAAGGAATGCATTGCTAGCGTTATACGATTGGAGCGCGGGTGATACTGCTTAACCAATGTATAATTTGCAAAATTTTCCTAAATCAAACAATGATGATCGAGACCATCAGAACTAGAGATAGACCCTCATAATTACATGACAACCAAAGTCGTCATGAATTGACAAACCCTAATTGTGATATGAATCACAGGGTCGATACGCGTAAGGTCTGCAAAAGCCACCCGTCGATTCGGGATAGGCTGGAATCACATTGAATAGAGAAATGATTCAGAAACAAGTCTTGAAATTAGAGAATGGAGAATCAAGAATTCCAACATTACAATTGGATTAATCGTCGCCATATCAAAGAAAATTAAAATTAGAAAAACGACGTTCCGGACGTCGGGGGTAAAATTACCATTTTGCCCATCAAGACCTAGACTTACCTAAACAACTGGACGAGGGCATTTTGGTCTTTAATTCACCCCCAAGGCAGCCGAAAAGTTGAGAGAATCTTGGCCATTGGATTAGCTTGATTGACACATTGGACATGTGTCAATAGATTAGCCCTTGAGTGGACATATCCACTTTTCCCCAACTACCATTCAACTAGTTGACCTTGAACCTTGCATATAGCTTTCTCTCTCTCTCTCTCACCCCTCACTTGACCGATCATTAACCCACCAATGCCATCTTCTTCTTCTTCTTCTTCTTCTCTTGCTCGCCAGCTCGCTGCCCTATTTCGACCGACTCACTATTCCGACCATAACTTTTTCATCCGATGGTCAATTGAGGTAAACCACATGCAATAGAAATCTTATCATCTTGTCGTTCTAACAAGGTATTATGGGTTCAAATTCACTTAGTCGTTTGTCCCGTAGAGCCATTTGAAGGAGCAAAGGTCAGGCTGGTCAGTTTTGAATCCGAGAGCTCCCAGCCGATTAGTCCGATCGTCCCACTATTCCGACCATATCTTCTTCGTTCGATACCGGATCCAGGTAAAACCACCGCCAAATGAAAGTTTATTGTCTTATCTTTTCATAGACATATTATAAGCTCAATTTAACCCTGTAGATCTTCCCGTAGCTCGATTTGAGTGGACAAAGGTCAGGCGAGGTCAGATTCTGACCGGTTTTGGAGAAAGACCTGTTCCGAGGTCTTCCGGAGTTTAAATTGCTCCAAATTTTTGGTGAGTTCTTCTATACTTATATTATTAAAGTTGGATGAGCTGTGGTAAAAATTTAGGGTGAATTTGATGGATTTTTGACCCCAAATGGATCTTGTATTTGAAGGGCCAGAACTAACTAGCGGTAAGCTTGGAGGAATCGGCGCCATTCTTAGGCCATTTGATGTCGCCTTGAGCTCAAATTTTTGGTGAGGCTTCCCAACCCTTAGAAATACATGTTAACAAGTAGATTAATGATTAAATTGAGGATTTGAGGTAGTTTAAGGGCTGGTTATTTAAGGTATACACAGGACCGAAAATTGCATGGTTGGATTCTATGCATACCGGTTCTGTGGGGGCTGTTGATGGTTGGAATTGAGTCTCAAATTCATCATTGAGACATGCTAGGATGTTGAGGAACATGTCAATGAGGTTTATGTTCCATGGATTGGGTAATTGAGCAATAAAATTGACGATTGGATGGATTTTAATAGGTTGCGCAGGTGAGTTGTCCTAGGGCTGCTTGGACCGAATTCTTAAGGCTCTTAGAAGAAGGATTTTGTGGCATTAAGCTTGAGGTAAGGGAAACCTAAACCTATGATAGGAAGATTGGACTCAATTGGGAGAGTCGGGTGAATTTTCGGGTGATCCTTGAAGGATTTTTAATGTGATTGTTCTTTGTGCGTCTTAGGACAGTATAGAGGATTTGAATATGTGTCAATGTTTATGTTTTGAAATGACAACCACATGTGAATGTCAATTGATCGTCTTGCATGCCATAAGTGTATGATTTGTGCTTGAATTGCACATTGCAATATGTGTGTGAATTGAATTGAAATTTTGGCATGGCTGAGACATGGTAGTACCTTGAGGCGTATAAGACGCGGGGTGGTGTGAGGGATACCCTAAGGCGTTGAGGTACGGGGTTGGAGTTGTATGGCACCCTGATGCATATGAGATACGGGGTTGAGAAGGCCATAGTCCTGATGCGTTGAAACGCGGGACGGAGTTGTGATGTGTCGACACTGGCCTGGAGTAACATTGAAACCTGATGCGTTTACGCGGGTCGTCAATGACGGTCTGATGTGTTTACGCGGACCGAGCCTGAGCATTCTAAACGCGGGCATGAGAATGAGCCAGTCTGAAGGGTGGAAGTGAGATGTGGCATGGCGATTTGTGCATGATCATCTGGATGTGTTATGACACCATGACTACATGCCTGACATCTGTGTATTGTATCGATAATTGAATGCCTCGCATGTTTATTTATGTGAAATGCTAGAATTTATGGCTGCCTGAGTGGACTGTCAACCTAACCTAAGGTTAGGATCCACCTTACTGAGATGTATATCGCACCCCGTTAGGGATTAACATTTTCTTCAGGTTCCAGGCAATGGAGTATCAGTCGGTTCAACGATTAGCATTCGTGGAAGTAATAAGTGAATGAGTACAAGATATTCTGTGAACTTAGGGATTGTATTCTATTTTGTAATTGTAAAATGGAACCACTACTATTTATCCCTAGTCATTTGTTTTATTGAGTGGAGAGTAGATGATTGAATCTTCCGCTTGTAATTGGATTATGTGTATTGTGGGCCGAAAGATCCTGGAAGACTTTCATAAAGGAACGACTTGGTAGGATGTTCGCGCGCTCACCGGGCTCGGGGCGTGACAAGTTTCTAAACCTTGGCTAGGAGGATTGGACTCAATTGGATGAATTGGGTGTGAATTAGTTGGTTTTCGTGGATTATAGTGTGATTGTTCATTGTGCGTCCTCGTGAGATGTCGATGGCTTAAACGCTTGTTGAATACTTGTGCCATGAATTGATTGCCTCTTGTGAGTGATGAGATTGATTGCCTTGCATGCCATCGATATCTAGCTCGATGCTTGAGCTTGTACTCGATGATGAAGTTTAAATTGATTAATGTCTAGCATGCTTTGAAACCTATGATACCCTGAGGCGTGAAACGCGGGGAGGTGTTGAATTGTACCCTGATGCGTTGAGATGCGGGGTTAAAATGGCCAATGTATTGATGCGTTGAGACGCGGGACGAAATTTGATATGTGTCGACACAAGCTTGGAATGAAATCGAAAACCTGATGCGTTTACGCGGATTTGTCAATGGGATGGTCTGAGGCGTAATTACACGGATCGAGACTGAGGCGTTCTAAACGCGGGTGGCGGGTGTGAATCAAATGGAGGCCTGGAAGGGTGGAAGGTGTAACTTGTTTTGGTTATGAGTGCTTAATTTGAATTGTGAGATATGATGCCATGATTGTGTGCTTGATGCTTGTCAGTGTCTATATGTTATCTAATGACTGCTAAATGCTTTATGTGGTTGTTGGTGCATTTTGTTATTGATTGCATTCACATGAGTGTACGGTCAGCCTAACCTAGGGCTAGGACCTGTCTTACTGAGATGTAAATCTCACCCCGTTGTGAGATCACATTTTCATATTTTAGACCGTGAGAATGTAGCCGATCAAACTAGGTGACCTGAAGGAGATATCCACGTATTTTGAGGAGTTCCCGGACGAACGAGGAACCGTGTACGTTAGAAAGTGTATTGCAGTCTGGGTCGATAGGGGTGGAAAGAGATGGAAGCCTTATAGGTTCGAGGCTTGGTTTCGAAGGGTAGGGGAGGTTACTATTGGATCACTGAAGTCCTCTGAGGTACCCCGCAAGGTTATCCCTAATTCGTGTCATCCCACTCGGGACTCTGTGGAGGTCGAGGGATCAGTAGCTGGTTTGAGGAACATTCCCAAGAAGACCCCAACCTTGGAAGACACCGACGAGGTCATTGAGATTGAAGCCTCCGAGAACGACTTGGTGGAGCAGTCAGCAGATGAGACAATGGAGAATACCGTAGAGGTACGCTCGAAGACTTTCTCGGAGTACGAGCCTACCGAGGATGCCGAAGAGACTGACGACTCCAGTAGCATAACCTAGAGGTTTTTGTTTTCTAGACTATTATTTTGTTGATGACCTCGATGGTCAGTTTTCTTTTAGAGATGCTAGTGGTTGTCTTTTGAGTTGGTCCAGTTACCCCTGCCGACTAGCAGTATTAGTCTACCAGCACTTTTGTAAGAACTCGTGGGAAGTTATGTATAGATGTAATTATGGTGTTCTTGTTACCCAAGTCCCCTCTAAGGTTTGTACGGAGGAATTTATATTATCGCTTCCGCATACGAACGATTTTTATTCTTCTCTCGATTTATGAATCATGAGAATGTAATTATGGTGTTTTTGCAACCCAAGTCCCCTCTAAGTTTTATACGGAGGAATTTATGTTATCGCTTCCGCATGCGAACGATTTTTATGCATCTCTCGATTTATGAATCTTGGGACTCGAGAGTACGCTCGCAGGGAGTCGCGCGGGCCTATGCCCGGGCCGTGGGGCGTGACACATATTCTACTTTGGCCATTTTTGGCCATGCTCTTTGCAAAATTTTATAAGATCTAGAATATTGAAGTCTCTAAGCAGTGGTTCAATACTGCACTGAGCTTTTATTCCCTTGGATGAGGCATTCTTCAATTCTTTTTCTGTTGATTTGGATTCGTATCCAACAACATCCTCCTCCGAGGCAATGCCATTATGCACTATCAAATCTTTCACAGATCTTTTATTGGTTCCTTGTTCTTTGGCCTTTATAACATCTTCTCTAACAGCCCTGGCAAGTATAATTTTTCTCTCAAAATAAAAAGTAGCTTTTTCGGCAGTAAGAGATTTTACCAGAATTGTAAGCTATTCAGATTCATGTTTCACTTGATTGGAATCTTCATGGACTGATTTGGACAAAGTGAAGTCTTGAGGAAATTTCTTCACAACTAATTTGGAAAATTCTTCCAGTTCATTGTTGATGACATTCTTGAATTTGTCCATTCTTTTCTCTATGTGATCCATTTTGAGAAGAATTAAGCCAGCCTTTTCAAACAGGCTATTCATTAACCTTTTAAATTCTTCTACTAGCTTTTCTCATAATTCTCCTTTTGCCTGAAAGAGTACCTTGTACAGTTCATGAGTTCGATGTTTCAACTCATTTTGAAAATGCAGAATATCCTGCAGTAATTCAGAGTTTGTGTTAAGGCTCATTTCTTCCTCTTCATCTTCTTCAGATTTAGCTTCCATAGGTTCTTTTCATTTTATTCAGTTGAATACTGTCCTCTTTATTTTCATGCATAAAAGCATGATACTCGTCGATCATTTCCTTGTGATAGACGTCTTCTTCTTCAGTTCTGACTTTTGATTTATCTTCGCTTTTCTTTCGATCTTTCACCGTGAACTCTTCTGAAGTAAAATGATTTTCATCTTCAAGATCACTCAAAGTGATTTTTAGGTCGTCAAAGGATTTCTTTGAAGCAGCAGAATTGTCGAAAGCCATGAGAGATGATAGAGTAGGTTTTACGGAAAAGAGTATTGCTTCTTAAGAATTTTAGAAGATAGAAGTTTTTATACTCTTTTTGAGAAGAATGTTTAAATAGTAGGGTTACTAGAATTTATTTGGAAATGAGGAAGATATAATTTAAATTATTTTGAAAATAATATATTCATTCAATCAATTTAGATCAATCAATTGAATTAAACAATCAATTAATAAATCTATCAATGAAATCAGCACAATCAACGCAGTCACAATATTTGCAGAATATTTAGAAAGATTGTGATGGTGCGTACTTTATTTGTTGCCAGAAAGATAACTACTTACGCGCCAAAAATTTGAATGATCAAACCTTTAGTCGTTTTCACTCAGAAGGTGTCATCCTTAGATGATGCTTTAAGTTCTGAGTTCCTTGTAATCATTGAGCTTCTTCATTGGCATCATTTGCTTCTTCCATATATTCCTTTAAGCTCAAAGAAAAATCTTCCTGTCTAAATAACAGTTTAAACATGCATCATAGTAATAACTAATTCTTGTATGATATATTCAAATGTATTCTTATCAAGTGATTTAGTAAATATGTCAGCTAATTGATGCTTTGAATCAACAAATTGAATGCTAAAATCATCATTATGCACATGATCACGAATAAAATGATGTTTAATTTCAATATGCTTAGCTCGAGAGTGCAGAATTGGATTCTTGGTAAGATTGATTGCACTAGTATTGTCACATTTGATTTCTACATTGTAAGATTGAACGCCAAAGTCCTTTAGTTGTTGCTTGATCCATAGGATTTGTGCACAGCAACTTCCTAACACAACATACTTAGTTGTTGCTTGATCCATAGTATTTTTTCAATTTAATATAGAAAAAATACTTACCAAATGAGCTAACTCCAAAATTTAGGATTTTGAGCGAACCATGTTTTCTTTTAATCATTTTTTAAGTGCTATTTGGCGGGCCATGAAGCACCATATTTACGTTAAAAAAAATATTTGCCCGCCTCGACTCCGAGGAAAGCGAGTAAACGAGCGAATTGATGACGAGGCGACTTCAAGGAAAGAGAGCGAAGGAGCGAAGCGACGGTGTTTGCTCGCGGGGCCGCGGAGCATCATATTTACGTTAAAAAAAATATCTATGCGTCTCAACTACAAGGAAAACGAGAGAACGAGCGAGACTACGGCATTCACTCGCAAGGCCATGAGGCGATCATATATACGTAAAAAAAAATATTTACACTTCTCGACTTTGAGGAAGCGATTGGAGCAACAGGACTGCGAAACGACAAAGCGCGTTATCATGATCCCATCGCCTCCCTCATTCACTCGATTTTCTCAGAGTCGATATGCCAAAATATTTTTTTACGTAAATATAATCCTTTCTCGGCACCGCGAGTGAACGTTGTCGTCTTGCTTGTGCACTTGCTTTTTTCAAAGTCGAGGCACATAAATATTTTTTTAACGTAAATATGATGCTCCGTGGCCTTGCGAGCGAACGTTATCGCTTCGCTCGTGCACTCGTTTTCCTCTGAGTAGAGACACGTAAATATTTTTTTTATGTAAATATAATGCTTCGCAGCCCCGTCAAATAGAACTTAAAAAAATGATTAAAGAAAAAAGCACACCTCGCGTTGCTCAAAATCCTATTTTTCGGGGTTAGCTAATTTGGTAAATATTTTTTTTAAAATTAGGAAAAAAAAACTCAAAATCCTCCCCAAATTCATTTTTTTCTTATTTTCTTTTTTAAAAAACAAAAAAAAAATGATTGCTCGGTACTGCAAGGCTTGTTCGGCACACCATGTGCCGAGCAAGACTTAACGTTGTAAATAATTATTTTCCTACCCTAATTTCGTAGATTTTTTTTTTTGGATTTAAAATGGAAAAAAAAACGGTTCCCACCTTCTGTCTCTTTTCAATTAATTTTTCTTTTTTTTATTTGACTTATGAAAAATTTGTATAAATATCGTATTTTGACCACAACGACATTATTTTGGCCAAATCATAGCCACATAGGAAAGACAAAATTTAAGGAAAAAAAACATCAGCATTTTCTCAAGTTAGACAAAGGTTTTTTTTGGTTGGAAAATTAGACTAAGTTAACAAAAGTACTTTATTGCACTAGTTTGATAAGATTTAGGATTTGATTGCAATTTCTACAAGTTTTAGAATTCAATTGTAATTTCGTATTATAGTGCGTTCAAATTTGATGTCCATCTTTCAATTTTCAATTTTTCAAAATTAATGTCAAAGTTAATCGAGAGATTAATTACCGTGGAGAAACCGTTCTGTTATTTATCTACACTAACTAGTGTTTTTTTTTTAGTCAAGTTTAAGGACAACTTTCTCAAACCGTTGAACTCAACTTCAAGGCATTTCAACTTGAAAAAAAGCTTCCGACCAAAAAAAAAATTGAAAAAAAGCTACCAAAACCAAAGAAATTAGTGTGTTTCTCGTAATTTATTATTAAAAAAACTCTAGATTATGTTTACTGAGACACATTTACTATGACTATTTTTTTATGATATCACAAATCTTAAATTATGCCCATTCTAGCATAATTACCTTTAAAAATATTTAGTGAGAGTAAAAATCTTAAAGTTATATAGGTATGATACATTTACGCTCTATCATTGTTTTTTTTTTTTGGTCGAAACTCTCTATCAAAGTTCCGTCAAATAAAAACTCTATCAAAGTTCCGTCAAATAATTTTTTGGCAAAAATAACGTCATTCTAATATCACTTAAAGCTACATGGCGCTATATCAACATTGTTTGCCTTATGTCGTCAACGTCGACTGATTTTAATGGTCTTCATTGACAAAAGACAAATGTGTCATACGTATATAAGTTTTAGATTTTTGGCATCACAAAATAATTAAGAGTAATACCCACCCGCGCATGGCCGAGTTGGTTAAGAGATGTATTATATCTTCTCAGGTCCCCGGTTCAAATCTCTCAACTCGCGTTCCGTGACTTAAGTGGAGGTCGCGGCTAGTGATTGTCGTGTTAGTTCCCTCAAGGAATAGTTGAGGTGCGCGCAAGCTGGCCCTGACACCTCGATCATAAAAAAAATAAAAATAATAACTAAGAGTAATGTATCACGATAGACATTATTCGATGTTTTCTTTTATAGATTTTCCCTTATTTTTATTTTGTTGTAAGTTTAATTTCTTAATACTTTAATCCGTCCAATGTTCCACATTCCTAGAAATTTAAGATACCTTTTAAAACACAATTTTAATTTTGTCCTTTTCTCTTGTGCCCGTGCAATGCCTGAAGTTCTAGGGCGTGCGGTACATAGACCTGTACGCATACTAGTCGTCACGCACCCGCTACGTGCGCACCCGATTGCTTTCCGACTCTCGTGAGAATTAGATACGGTCACCCGAAACATGAGAGGAAAATTTTCATCATATTGCACCGTATTGAACAAAAAAAGATGAACACGACAAGAAAATATATAATATAGATAAATGTTCCCCGAACTTTGATCTAATATATAATGTGACCTCGAATTTTATGTACATATTTAATATAGTCATTTCATTAATTTAAGACCATGGACGATAATTGACATTTTCATATAACTCTGGGATTAAATGAACATGTACCGAAAAGGTCGGAGACAAGCTTGAATAAATTAAAAGTTCATGGACCACATTGTATATTGAGTTAACATTCAGAGATTAACATTGAACAAATTAAAAATTCAGGGACCGCATTATAGCTACATTTCAATAACTATGTGTCATTTTCTCATAAAGTTTTTGTAAATGGATGTGAATGTGTTGCGCGTTAAAATCCCTGGCCAGGCTTTGACTGGACTTCCGGACTCGGCCCAAAAGGATTGAAGCCCAATAAGATGACCAACGCGGGAATCTTTTATTGAACGTTAGCAATTCGTTGAGTAAGAAGAAGTTCCGGATCAGTTTTGGACAAAGAGTGTTAAATGCATAATATGTACTAATAGCCATATGCCTTTCAACAAATCCGCACAGATCTTCGACCAATTCTATCGATGGCTTTCGATAAAACTTGCCGAATGATTCGACGTACTTGTAATTGAGATAAAACATTAGAATTTAATCGACCGTGCTAGATCACACTGTAGGGCACGATATCGGAATTTAATCGACGATAGTGAACGGGAGGAAATATAGGACACGGTACCAGAATTGAGTCAATGGCACTGGACATGGTAAATGAACAATACAACATCGAAATTGAATCGACGGCACTGAACTAGGCGAGCAGACACCGGAATCTAGTTGACGACACCTAACTCTAGATATGAAACATGCCAAAATTGAATCGACGACGGGAATTTAAAAGTTACAACTAGGTTAAGAGCTAATTAGGAAAGATAAGACTTGTTTGATGTGTTACGTGTGTCCTTGACGTTAGCTATCCTCAGGTATTTATAGGCATGCTCTAGTAACCCTCGAACAATTACTGCCTTGGGCTCCTAGCACGTTTTCTTCGATGGCTCTTGTGGATAAGGCTTTTTGGCGATTTTCACACTTTTTCCTCTCAATTTTTGGGATTGCCACTAAACTCTATGACTGCCTCGATCGTGCCTTCTTCTGCACGCCTTTTCTGTTAGCTTCGGGAAAAAATGGCGCAAAGTCACCCTCACACATGGCATTTCCATGACTGACCTTCTCCTGGCTTTTATACACCTACCTGTAACTAGCCATACCTCTCCCACGTGCATGTTGCATAGTCTTTAGGGTAACTTTTGGTGTTAACAAATGCCCCCTTTAAAAGAAATAAATCGAAGATTTATCTCTTTTAAGTTATTATCCTTTGATTTAACAGCCACTAGTTGTGGTATACTTTATGATTTCCCTTCCCAAAGCACAATCATTTCGTTTTTTCTCCGACGCATCGATTTCTGGTCTGGATCGTCTCTTTGAATAAAAAGTTCTTAGTCGTCGTCTTCTTTGTCATCCTAAAACCCTAAACCCTTTACAATTTTTGCCTCATCCTTTCTCATGGCATCTCAATCCTCTAATCCCAATCCGAAGAAACTGATTAGTCGTTTTGATAAGTTGAAGGATGAAGGCAATAGTGATTGTTTCCTCGAGTTGTTGAACACCACTGGGGAATGTTGTGGGTTTATTCTTGTACTAAGTCTCCGAACCCATATGTCCGTTCCAGCACCTCTCCAAGTTTTTTTTTTCAATACGTCGAAACGAGAAACTTACTATTCAAGCTTCTCCTTTGCGAGACATCTAATCGCTCCCATTTCAGCAATTCAGAAGTTTTCCATCACCTAATGACACGTTTCTTGCCTGGTTCCATCGACTCAAAACCGACCCACTAACTACCACCGCCTGGGCGACATCAAGCATAAGGACAACCCTTGAGGTTAGTTTGTTGTCCCATGATTTGAATAGAGGTCTTTTAGGCTTCATTATAGGTTTCTAGTCTTCGTCAACCAATTGCTTCTTTTTTCCTTGGGCCCCTATGTCGATAACTCTTATGGATGTCTTTATCATTGTTAGTCTAGCTACGCATGGTACTTCTGCTATAAATCTTGAAATCCTAGAGGATTGTTCTACTCCTAGTACTTTTCTTGCCTACGAAAAGTTTTTGAATCTTCATTGCAAAACCTCTAGTACTTTCACACTCGTTGAGCGAACAGCCTTCCTCCTTTTTTGGTTGTCAAAATACTTGTTCTTTAGTCCGACCATAAAGGTATCTAAAGATTACCTCGTTCTTGCATCTAATCTTGCAAGAGGAAGAGATGTCGCCTTAGGTCCCCTTGCTTTAGCCATTCTATATAGAAGCATTACCTATGCTTCTTAGTCGATGATGACACATAAGAAGGACGATGCGTTATCTGGCCCACTCTGGATCCTTCAAACTTGGATAGTATTGTACATTCCTTTCATGTTTACCAATGTGCCTAAACACCAAAAGGATAGTGGACCCTCCAATATTGGTACCAAGCTGCTTAGGGTCGTTCCATTGGTGGTTCCTGCTAATGTTCAACCTTTGAACTTCTATCTCTAGTAGATCTTATCTTATGACCCGAACAAGGTTGATATGTTCTCATATCGTTCCGCTGAACTTAGCTTTCTTCTTAACCCAAAGACCATGACCATTTTAGTTTCCGTGACTTTTCAGTCTCCATCCTTTTTCCCAAGGACCTTTCCATTCTACTATGCCTTAAAGGCAGGTTTTATCCTAGGTTTGAACTTTATTCTCCACAGTATTGCGCCTGGCAATTTGGCTTTCGACAAGCTGTTCCCATGCCTACTCCTTATCTTATGAATTTTCCATTGATGGACAAGAAGGAATATAAGCTCGATGATGATATCTCTTCGTTTGTTGTGCCCAAGTGACTGCTCCAATGCACCAATGCTTTTCTAAGAACGTCATTGGATCCCTTCGATTCGGTCCTGGTATTACTTCAGATTACACAACATGGTGGTTATCCTTTAGCTGGGAAAGTCCTTACGAGGCAGCTGTCACCTCACTCTTTAACGGGAATAGGATCAAGTCTATAGGATTGATTGTGAGAGAAACAGACAAAAAGGGCAAGAGCAAAGCTCTCCAACCGGACAGTTCCAAGCATTCAGCAACTTTTTCCTCAGGTAAGAAATGGTCCTTTATTTCTCGATTTACCAGCCTATCGAGTATTTTGAATGAACTTACTTGTTTTTACCTATTAAACGATGATTCAGACGATGAAGATGATAAGCCCATTATTGCCCTTCATTGGCGAGTGTCTCAAGTCTTTGGTCGAGCCTTCAGTCACCCTCTTCAATGTTGACAAATCTCTCTACAGGATGCTTTCACGAGTGTTGTACAAACTATCAAAGAGTTTAATAATAGTTCTTCCGTCGACAAGTTACCTGTTCCGGCTATACCATCTAGCACTCCAGTTCCATCATCTTTGGAAGTCCACGATAAGCCTCCACTAACTCTCACTCTTCATCAAGTAGGTTCATCCAGCAACCTTCCAATAATCGATGAGTCACATGATGAACCTTCTTCTTCGGCATTCATTAGTTTTCGATCATTTCTAGCGGCTGATGTTTCACCAGTTGAGACTATTCCAAATCTGTGTGTAGCTCAAGCACCTATGGAGGATATTCAAGCTTACATTGGGGGACCTCTTTACCCATATTATCTTCATGACACTCCTCGAGAAAGTATTTCTCCCTCTGTAGAGGCTCTTAGTCGACTGAAGGTCAAGTGGTCTCGCTCTCTGGACATCGTTTTCTCTGGGGTTTCTACTTTTGTAGACAACCCTTTAGTCCTTGAGCGCATCGAGTCTATAATAGCAGATTTGACTAAAGAAGAGTTTTGTTCTCTTCAAGTATAGCTTATCGCCTAGAGAATGTTTTGGAGAACCTTCTCAGTGGTTTCTCCTACTATCAGAAGTGCCGAGACCAAGTGGTTGCTTTAATCAGCTTCGACGATCAATCTTGCAATGCTGAAACTCAAGCAGTAGAATAACTAGTGAATTAGGAACGACAATCTCTTCAGTCCATCGCAGAAGAGGTAGCTCAGCTGAATAAGAGAAAACAGGCCCTCGAACAATATAGGCTGGCGATAGAGAAGAAGATAAAGGGAACACGCCTTCAATGATCAACCATACTTTCTTCTTGATTAACGGTCGAAGACAGACTAAAGACATCTATTGCTTCTTTAGAAGAGAAAACGCAATCAAACTTGGTTAGGAAGGCACAGCAAGAAACACGGCGGTGCCAAACTAGGAGTGAATTCATAGTCCGTAACAAAAGATTTGAGGCCACAATGTATGAACTTATTCTAGATGTTAAGTATGCCTTGTACCTGAAGAGATCTTAATGAAACTGCCTTTCACTCTCTTTTTCATGTTTTTGCGCCAACATTTCCACCATCATCCCACGCTCGTGCAATAACTTAATTTAGTTATTTTGTCGGCCTCTGTATGAATGTGAGTACTGTAGGGTGAACTGAACTCACTCATCATGACAAACTATCATCAAGTCCTCACTAGTTCTCAAGCAGCTTTTCATCTGTCGTGCCTTGATGACCATTCGGGTTATGAGAACAAAGGAGATGTATCTATTTGCCATATGGTCATATCGTTAATCTGAAAATGGTCATATCGTCTTAGGTCCACAGCTTAAGTGATTACCTTGTCTTTCACTGCTGGTAGAATGCTTCCCTTGCCATCATGAAGAAACTTTACTCATCGAGCAATCAATCATCTATGCTTCCGATTGGATAGCCCACAACCATTGGTTTGTCTGTTATCCACTTTTCGATATGTATTTCTTTAACCGTTATCAACGGTTGAAAGGAAAGTTTTCTGCTATGTGGGAAAAGGCTAGGATCGACCAATCATTGGCATTATGTGGCATGTCCATTGATCCTTCAGAATATGGGTTGATCAGCAGGTTATGTTGCTTCTGGTCGCCTTTGACAAATTGTTTCTTCTTTCCCACTAGCCCAGTAACTATCACTCTTCTTAACATCTCGTCTATGACTGGCCTTTTTCCTTTTATCGAATATGATGTCCAACATGTAGATGACCAATTCCATCTTTATGCATTTCATTACGTCAATTTTCCTCAAGACGTATTCATGCATTACCATAATAACTCCGTGGGACCTCCTTCAGAGAAGGAACACATTGCTTTTCTCTTATATTGGCCTTATCTGTCTTCCTACTCTTCGAGTATCTTCAGAGTTCCTAAACACTACCCATACACTAGCACATGGTATTGACGTAGGATTAGGTCAAATGGCTCTTGCATTATTATATCGTGGCTTGACGGATGCACAAGGCTCCCTGATGGGCAGACATTCGACTCTTTTTCTAGCCTATTGTGGCTCTTGCACAACTAGCTCTGAATTTATTTTCTTCAGTTGTTTCATGAGAAAAGTGTCATTTCCATACTAGAAACATCTGTCAGAAGCAGCTTTGGTCTTGAGATGTTCTCTCGGGTGCTTCGAAAACTCCCAACCGGCTCCATTTCTTTTGACAACTTCCTTTTTGTGTTGTTGTTCCTTGCTGAATTTGAATTCTTCAAAATGCCGGTCGAGGGCATTATTTATAGCTCGTTTAGTGAGAGTTCAGATGCACACCTATTCTGGATGAGCATTTCGATCCCATCTGATATCGCTCTAAACTTATCAAGTGGAGGCGAATTCTCTTCTGGCTTTGAAGTCTACAATCCTCATTACTGTGCCCGCCAATTCGGGCTTACTTAAGGTGTCCTGATGCCGATGGTATATTCGATGAATTTTCCTTTCTTCAGTGGTCGAGCAATGAACTCAGATCTAATTTGTCACATGAAGATCGCACGAACCATTTATGGCCGTCTTTTATTTACCAACTTCTCGGGTCATCCATCCAACCTGGTGTTCTTTGACAAATAGTGGACAGATTATCACCTTTCTCTTTTCTCGAATGACGCTAGCGGCATCATTTCAAGGATTAATCAGCTCTCATTGGGCCTATCACATCCTTTTAAGAAACATGATGTCGAACGTCATTATTGAGCCATCGACCGATGAAGGTATCATTGTGTTATTTTCTTGTCGGCTGCATTTCATTGTAATTTTGTTAACTCTTTTCCCAACGCAGATGACTCGCTGGCTTCAGATGGTCGTACGGAAGGTATTTTTGGCAATCCATGGGTAGTTTCAACTAACCTTGTTCGTGCCTCAAGTGGCCCATCGAACATGTCCAGTGACAATTATCACCTTATCTATGCTAAATGGTTGTAGCTTCACGACTTAATGGAAGGAGGGTATGCTGGCATATGTGATAACGCAACTATTAAGGATTAAATTAAAGCCTTCCTTACCTTCTTGACTCATTTGCCTTACTCAATCCAATGGCGTGTGCTTGAATTTGCTCTCAATGGGCTCTTCCTCACATTCGACTCGATTTTGAGGTCATTCAGGGCAAGACAAAATGACTTGAAGGTAATTCCCAAATTGGAGGAAGACACTCTTTTTGCCGATGAAGAATTTGTTCGTCAACGCTACATTATGGACATTTTGAACAATGACAGGTACACCTCATTGCAAATCTTGTCTGATCAATTGAAAATAATCAAGAAACGAGAGGTAACCTGTGAGTCCTTGCACCTTGAGCTGCTAAAGGCCAATCATCAAAAGGAGGCCATTACTGAGGCTAACTATAAAGATGGGATGTAACTCTATGGTTTCGTTCTGAGCATTAAGCAACATATGTCGTAATTGCCTGTCACCATCACCTTTGTTTGATTTTATTGTCCTTAATGAATGTCCATCACCTCTGGCGTAGTATGTTCATGATTCATTTTGATAAGATTTCACTTTTTCCTCCCTGCATTTAATGATAGATGCCATTTCATAGTTTCCCATAGAATCCGTAAAGTCGTGACGCTTCAATAGAAATGATAGGTGATTGGGAAACTGTCATCCATGTTACTAGGGTCAACTGGATCTCTCCACTTTTTCGTGATGCACTTGATTGCCTCTTAACTCGGCACTTGCCCACTATCTCAACTGCCTTGATCATCAAAGAGTTGTGGTCGGATACTCCGCATCGTGGGAGAAAAGACATCCCTTGGATTTATCTATAAATAGGACTTTTCATACCGAGTGGGCCCTCATTCAACCCTCCATCTTTGAGTGCACGAGCAATCTTTTTCCCTTTGCAACCATGAAGCCTACACTTTCCTCTACATCTTCATTTGCATCCTCATTTTCAGTCTTCACTCCTGAGTTTGCCTCTCTTTGGAAGGAAATCATCTCCTACCTATCTTATACCTACACCATGTTGGAGACACGGCCCAAGGCTCTTGACAAACTGAACACCCTCCTAAAACGTGCTGCTCCTCAGCATCTTCCTGTTGGTTACCTAGGAGGACTTTGATGAGTTCTCCACTACTTTGGACTATGGGGTCAACAAGTTTCAATAGAACCTGGTGACGATCTCCCATCACAACCTTGCCAATCACGAACTGTGGTATGAGATTGAAGAGATTGAGAACGGTGAGGTGGCATACAAGGAGTTATGCAATGCCCAAGAAGCTATTCTCATCTCTTACTCCAGCGTCCTTCAACTCCGAAACATCATTTCCGACCGATGGTAGCGAGCCGACGAAACCTAAAGAGGCCTCTGAAGGACTCTTAAAGACAAGAGCACGAGTTGGGCAAGGGTTGTGAGGTTTGTTCTTTGGCTTCTACTAAGGGTTACGTTGAAATCCTGAAAGCATGTTAGACATCCTCAATGATCAAGTGTAGGCCTAGATAGAGTACCTCTAAAAGCTGGAGCAGGAGCGAGACGGCCTGGAGGCTTACCTAGACGAGCTGGCTAAGGCCAAGCATCATGCCGAGAAGAAGAAAAGGAAGCTAGAAGATCATCTCCGCAACTTCATCGTTTGCTTCAAGGAGCATCTCCGACAGAAGTGAGGGTGGAGCAGGCTGAGCAAGGAGGGGAGAGAAGAGAAGAGAGAGAAGAAGAAGAAGAAGAGGAGAGGAGAGGAGAAAGGAAGAGAGAGAGAGAGAAAGAAAAATGTGTTGCACCCTCTTTTGATGAATAAAATGCATTTCTTTCACTCCTTGTCCCCTTGCCCTTCTGTAATTTCTTACATTTCCCAATTGACGGGTAGAACATTTTCATATATTTTTCATTAATTTATCGTTGTAGTTCTTTGCCATCAATCTCCATCATTCGGTATGTGTTCCCCGGAAGAACTTCGAGTATCAAGTACAGACTTTCCCATTTTGATGACCACTTGCCAAACTTCACATTGTCGAGACTTGTGGGTAAAATAATTTTCCAAACCGAATCACCTACGTCAAAACGCTTGACCTTCAAGCTTTGGCTTCATTTCTGGGTTTTCAACTTCTCAAGGGCTAAGGCTCGACTTCCCCCAACTCATTAATATTTGCGTACATTATTTCATCATACTACTTTTTTTACTGTCGTCCTACAGTTTTATCCTTAACGACTGTACCGTAACCTCGAGCAGAAGCAAGGCTCTTGGCCATGTGTCAACATGTATGGGCTAATCCCGATACTCGATCTCTTCGACGTCTGATAAGCCGATAAGACTGTTAACAGCAACGAATCCCACTCTCTTGTGTTGTCTTTTGGGTGCTTTTTTATCAAGCTAATGATAATCTTGTTCGAAACTTCAGTTCGACCATTCGCCTGGGCATAATAGAGTGTTGAATGGATCATCTTGATTCCTCTTGAACTAGTAAAGTTCAATATTTATTACCCTATAAAAACTATTCCCTAGTCAGCAGTTATAGTCTTTGAGATCCCAAATCGATGAATGATCTATTCTTTGATGAATTCCCTAATGACTTTTTGTGTCACGTTCTTATAAGAAGCTATTTCAACCCACTTGGTGAAGTAATTCGTAGCCACTATGATGAAGCTATGTTTCATCAATGAAGATGGATAGATTTTTCCTATCACGTCCATCGCTCATCCTCGGAAAGGCCATGACTTGATGATTGGATTCGTCAATGCGGCCGAGACATTCTGGACAGGCTCGTGTCTTTGGCAGGGAAGACATCCCTTAGCGCAATCAATACTATCCTTTGTGATTGTTGGCCAAAAGTATCCATGACGCCTTAACAACCACTTTATCTTCATGTTAGCTTGATGTGCCATGCAAATCACTTCATAGGCCTCTGTCATTGCGAGCATAGTCTCTTCCTGTCCTTGACATTTCAAGAGTAGCCCGTCGATTGTCTTTCAATACAATTCATCATCAATCAAGAGATACTTCAAGACTTGCCTCTTAAGATCCTTGCTGCAAGAGCCTGGGTTTCTTAAATAATTTATCAAAGGGATTTTCTAGTCTTGTCGATCAAGAACTTGACTTGAGCTTTCGGCTACTTCTTGCTGAATCATCATTATCCAAGCCTCTATTAAAGGCCAAATTTTTGATTGGGTAATAATGTGGCCAGCTAATTCTTTTGATATTTTGTACCCAGATGCCATCTGAGTTAATTCGTTAGCTTTCGATTTTTTGTTTCTCTTGATATGGATCAAGTCATATTCGACGAAGTTTGCTAACAATTTCCTTACCAGATTCTAGTGTAATATGATGTTCTCACTATGACATTGGTACTCACATTTGAGTTGCCTTATCACCAATTGAGAATCGCCCTTAATTTTAACTGACCGAACTTTCATGTCGATTAAGGCGTTCAACCCTACAATCAAGGCTTCATATTCGACCTAATTATTTGAACAATCAAAATCAAGCCTGAACATAAGCTTTGTTTTTTGTTGGTAGGGAGATATGATCATAATTCTGGCACCTGACGATCTTGATGTTATTGATCTATCAAAATAAAGTACCCATGATGCAACACAAAGTTAATTTTCATCTTCTATTTTCAAACCCGTTGGATATTTGGTGATGAAGTCAAACACTACCTGCCCTTTAACTGCCTTGAGCTGCATCTATACCAAATTTATCTCTATCAGAGTAAATGTCCATTTTGCAATCTGATCTCTTATAATTGGCCTGGACAACATGTACTTAATTACATCTGTTATGAAATTACATGCACCGTGGTTGGCAGCATATAATGCCGTAATTTTGTACAGGCATGATATAGTGATAGACACAGCTTTTTGATGGGAGTATATCTTGTCCCAACATCGTTCAACATCTGGCTCAAGTAATACATGGCTTGTTCCTTGCCTTCCTCATTTTCTTGGGCCAACATGCTTCCAATCGTGGTATAGGTCACAGAAAATATAGTCCAATGGCCTTTCTGCTTTTGGTGGCATCATAACTGGTGGTTTGGTTAGATATTCTTTCAGTCGATCAAAAGCCACTTGATATTTTTCTTCCCACATGAAGTCTCATTCATTCTTGAGCTTAAGTAACGGGGGAAAACACTTAATTTTGCCTGACAAGTTAGCTATAAAGTGGCGCATGAAATTCAATTTTCCAATCAACATTTGAAGCTATTTTTTATTAGTAGGGGATGGCAATTCTATAATGGCTTCGGCTTTATTCTTATCTATTTCAACTCCTCTTTGATGAACCAAAAAGCCTAGAAAATTGCCAGCTTTTATTCTGAAATCGCACTTTAAAGGATTCATCTTTAATTTAAACTTGTGCATCCTCACAAAAGCCTTTTCTAGTTGTATTAGATGATTTGCCTGGTTGGTCTTGACAATAACATCGTCGATGTAGACCTCCATGAACTCCCCAATCATTTCGTGGAAAATGAAATTCATTGCCCTTTGATAGGTGGCACCAACATTCTTCAACCCAAAAAGCATGACGACCCATTCAAAGGCTCCAATGGCACTAGGCACCTAAAAGCTGTCTTGTGGATGTCCTCTGCTGCTATGAAGATCTGGTTGTATCCCGAATGCCTATCCATTAGGGACATTTTTTCATCATGGGAGGCCAAGTCGTTTAGCATATTGGCCATGGGCATATGATACTCATCTTTTGGCGTAGCAGCGGTCAAATTGCGAAAGTCAATGTAGACCCTCAATTTGCCATTCTTTTTCTTGACAAGGACGATGTTTGATAGCCATTCGACATACATTGTCATCCTTATGAATCTAGCGGGGAGGAGTCACTCAATCTCTTCCTTGACCTTGAGGATTACCTCTGGCGCAAACCTTCTTGGTGACTGTTGGTGTGGTCAAAATCCTTTCTTAATCGGTAGTCGACGTTCGACTACATTCCTTACTAGATCAGGCATCTCATGGTAGTTCCAAGCAAAGCAGTCTATGTATTTATTTAGCAAGTTTATCAATTGTGTCTTGTATGGTTGGTCAAGTAACTTGGTTACATTATTCGATTGTGAACAAGCTTCATCTCTAAGGTTCGCTTCATCTAATGGATCTTGAGCTTGAATCACCTTGTCATCTTCCTCGATGGAAGACTCTTCGAAGTCTAGAATGCCATCAACCGCTTCGTTGACTTACTCAGCTTGTTCGGCCCTATAGGCCATGTGCCTCTTAACGAGGTCTTGTAACAATTGTTGATCCTCCATCTACAAACTCGTCGAGCTGCACCGCCGGTTCTTTCCTTGGGACTCACTCGGTGTTTCCCTTGTCAAAACGACAGAAAGCAATATCCCTGGAGTTAATCTCAGGGGGTTTCGAGATGCGTAGGCAATCATCTGGCATGACCTAATCTCGTACCGATATTCGAGTCCACGTGACACAAGTCTGAGGGTTAACTTTTATGTACTCCATCTTATCCCCATTCCAGAAAGTTAGCATCTGATGTAGCGTAAAAGTGATACACTGGTTTCCGTGCATCCAATCTCTTCTTAGGAGTAGATTGTATGAGCCATCCGCAACTACAACACAAAATGATATCCTCGATGTTTTGGATCCTACAGTGAGATTTGCAACATATATATTCCTTTCACTTCAATGATCTCACCGGTGAAATCTGACAATTGAATGTTTGATGGGATAATCTCATCGTCAATCCTTCCTATCTTTTTAAAAAATCTGTACGGGATGAGATTTAATGTCGAACTACCATCCACTAAAACCTTCATCACCGATTACCCATTTATTTTTTGCATTGATATTGAGCGACCTTAAGTGATTAGAGATTTCTTCTAGGGGTTTCTTGAATTCTATGGTTTCTTTACTGTTGAAGCAGAACTAAGCACCCTTCTTCTCTTATATAGTGGCTTCATTATCATGATCAGCCAAAGAAGACTCAAGTCGGAACTCATTACGTAGCTTAATTTGGACCATATAAGAGCTTAATGGCGACACTAACCTGCTTGAACAAGTCCTGAACCGAGACTTTGATTTCAACGACTCTAGAGATTCAGATTGCACATGTTGTTGCTCTCGAGCTAGTTATATCTCCTTTGGTTTTTGTTTCCAAACCAATTTCCTTGTCCTTCGACGTATAGGGTGACCCGTGATCTTTGATGCTGGTTCATGATCTTGCAGATTTATCTGTCGTTGCGACATGTGAACTCTCTTTTTTCTCTTGATCCTCCTTTTCCTGGTGCAAGTCATAGTTTCTTCCCTTTTTGGGGCCTCTATAATTTCATACCAAGATCCTTCTTCAGGATTGTTTGGTATCTTAAGAGTTCGCTGTCAACGTGGTATATTTGGGACAGGGTAACCTCGTTGTGTCCCTCCGTCAAATTCTTCTCTCCAACCACCAGAAACTCGGTCCTAACTACGAACAAGAGGTAGACCATAGCTTACGTAGTAATCAAACTTTTCTCTTGGTTCTCCCAATGTATCAATGGTTGTATTCCTTTCCTCGTATCTTTGCTTGAACGATTTGTAGGGTTTCTGTAGAGGAAGAGCCTTCTTGGACATTGTGTTGCCAATCTGAAGTAATCCTCGACCCCTCTGACCAGCCTGATCGTTCCTCTGGGAACCGTGCTCGCGTTGATCCATGTTCTCCAGCTTTCTTCTGCATTGAACGCACAGATTCGACCACTCTCTCCTTTTCCTGACTGCTCAAGGGAAACCATTCCAGTCATTACTGGGAAAGGAGCAGTGTCTTTGTCCATGGGGGATTTGCCCTTATTGTCGGCGAATTTAATCTTCCCCTGACGAATTGCTTCTTGAATATTCTTTTTAAAGACTAAGCAATCGGAGGTATTGTGACTCCATGAATGATGTCGCTAGCAGTAATTCTTATCGACCTCCTTAGATGGTAGTTGTTGTCCTTAGTTTGATTTGCATCAAATAAATAATACACTGCTTCCTTAGCCTTTGCTATGATGGTTGATTTTTCTTTCATTTTTGCTAGCCTTAGTACTTGATAGGTATATGGATTGTCTATAATCAATTGGGCCACTGCGACCTCGAAAGGGTCTACCTGTCCTTCATCGAAATCAGGTGGCTCGATAAGATTTACATCTCCTCTTTGAGTGTTTCTTTTGTCTTTTTCTCTAAAAAAAATTTCATGTTTGATGGCCATGGTAGATAATTCAAAAAAATCGGCATATGGATGGCCTACCATTTTGTCTCATATTTCAAATTTCAGTCTATCGAAGGTGAACTCCACAAACGTCTTCTTAGGTAAGGGAACCAAACACTTGTTCCTGACTTTCTTGAATCTTGTAATAAACTAATCGACAGACTCATTGGACATTTGCTTCATTGTCAATAAGTCGGCAACTGACAAATTCGGCACATCTTGCTAGAACTATCCATGAAAAAGTCGTTCCATCTATTCCCACATTAACACCGAATTAGGTGGTAACACAGTATACCAAGTGAAGGTTGTTCTCGAGAAAGAAAGTGAAAACAGCTTTAACTTCAAATGGCCAGCATGGGTAGCATCTCCACATAATGCGAGGAAGCGATTGACATATTCATAGGTAGACTGATCATCTTAGGTAAACTTCACAAACGAAGGTGAACTCCACAAACGTCTTCTTAGGTAAGGGAACCAAACACTTGTTCCTGGCTTTCTTGAATCTTGTAATAAACTAATCGACAGACTCATTGGACATTTGCTTCATTGTCAATAAGTCGGCAACTGACAAATTCGGCACATCTTGCTAGAACTATCCATGAAAAAGTCGTTCCATCTATTCCCACATTAACACCGAATGAGGTGGTAACACAGTATACCAAGTGAAGGTTGTTCTCGAGAAAGAAAGTGAAAACAGCTTTAATTTCAAATGGCCAGCATGGGTAGCATCTCCACATAATGCGAGGAAGCGATTGACATATTCATAGGTAGACTGATCATCTTCACCAGTAAAGAACGTGAACTCTAACCCTATTGTATCCATCCAATCGGGATATGACTTTCGATAAACATTAATCCTATACCTAGCCATTGTTCAACAACTGGCAAATTCTGATACATTGGCTGGTGTGGTGCTTGGCATCCTGGTTGCTATAGGACTTGATATAAGGGCTGTTGTGCTTGATATACCGGTTGGATGACAGGTTGGAAAGCCTGTAGCATGGGCCGATGTCCCTATTGTTGCAACTTGATACCCTAGCTGTATGAATTGATGATGGATTACAAGCTAAAAAAGTTGATCTGGCTTTCTGGTTTGAGGAAATGGATCCTGCCTCCTGGCCTGCTACTGCCCCTTAGAGGGAATTGGTATTGCTCCTTGATTTTTGACAACCATAGGTATGGGGTTGCTCATTCATAGGTATTGGGATTTGGCTAAGTAATAGTCCCATGTTGGGCAACGAGTATATCTTGTCGAGCATAATGGCCGAGGAACGTACCTGGATCATTTGTTTGAGGATTGGACTGATTGATCATTAACGCTTATCCTCGTTGCAGAATCCTGATAGGTACAAGTAGTGACATATTCAGGCCAGCAAGACCTACGTTTGTTATTGGTAATGAGACATTCGCCACTGGTATGAAGACAATATCGACTTGAGATTATGGGAAACTCTCTCCATGTTGTCCTCATGCGCACTCGTGATAAGTGTTGATGATTAATGGTCTGACAACATCGGTGATACGTTGGACCACATGATTAGCAAACTCATACTGGGTTTCTTCAATTATATGTTTTATCGAGGATAGCATGACTGGCGTTACTTCAGAGTTTTTTCTCGGTTCTTCGACATGTTGTTGAGGCTGTCTTCTACCTGAACCTGATCCTGGATTCCTCGAGCTGTCGAAGACTCCACTCTTGGTACTTCTTCCATGAGTTTGTCATCATCTAAGTTGTTGCGACTTCTCGTATGTGGTATAGCACTCTCTCGACCTTAACACCAGTGGTCCGATCGGGTGAGCCAAAAAAGATTGTCACGTATTAAAATCCCTCAATTGAGTTTTGATTGGACTTCCGGGCTCGGCCCAAAAGGATTGAAGTCCAATAAGATGACTAACGCGGGAATCTTTTATTGAACATTAGCATTTAGTTAAGTAAGAAGGAGTTTCGGGTTAGCTTTGGATAGAAAATGTCAAATGCAAAATGTGTACTAATAGCCGTATGCCTTTTGGCAACTCTATACAGATATGCAACCAATTCTATCTATGACTTTCGATGAAATTTGCCAAATAATTCGACGTACTTGTAATTGAGATACTACACCGAAATTTAATCAACGATGCTAGATCACACTTAGGACACGATATCGAAATTTAATCGACGACACCGGACGGGTGAAAATGTAGGACATGGTACTGAAATTGAATCAACGGCACTAGACATGGTGGATAAACAGTACAATACCATAATTGAATCGACGGTAGTAAACTGGGCAAGCAGACGTCGGAATCTAATCGACGACACCTAACTCTATATATGAAACACGTTGGAATTGAATCGACGAGGGGAATCTAAAAGCTACAGTAAGGCTAAGAGCTAATTTGGAAAGATAAGATTTGTTTGATGTGTTGTGTGTGTCCTTGACGTTGTATATCCTAAGGTATTTATAGGCATACTCTGGTAACCATCGAACGATTACTGCCTTAGGCTCTACGCATGTTTTCTTCGATAGCTCTTGTGGATAAGGCTTTTTGGAGATTTTTGCGTTTTTCCTCTCAATTTTTGGGATTGCCGCTAAACTCTATAATTGTCTCGATCGTGCTTTCTTCTACGCGCCTTTTCTGTTAGCTTTGGGGGGAAAATGCCGCCACAATTACCCTCACACCTGGCATCTTCGTGGCTGACCTTCTTCTGGCTTCTATACACTTGCCTGTAACTAACCATACCTCTCCCACATCTACATCACATGGTATTCAAGGCAACTTTTGGTGTTAATATAATGCAAAGTAAACATCTCCTTGCCTCAAAGTTTATAAAGTATTAGTCTTCATTTTTTTCTTATGATTATAAGGTTGATTATTACCTCCATAGTCTCTTATTAAAAAGGATGATTCATGAATTTTTTATTTAAACTCGATTTTTGAATATTCTTAAATTATATAAAAACGTTCAATATTTATAAAAAAAAATTAATAATTACATTCAACAAATTAAAAATTTATGTGAAAATAACGCTGTGATCCTCTGTTAGGCTTCTCCTTCCCGTGACCGCTGTTCGGCTTCCCAAGCAAAAGGGGGCAAAAGCACAAACAGGTGTCGAGCACTGTTCCCTGTCCAGTGAACTGTGAATCTCGACCCGTCACGCTTGGTATCGCTTTTCTTCAACTTCTCCGCATTCCCGCGATTCCGTCGCTCCTCACGGCCATACCAACCCCTCCTGCAACCATCGTTCACTTTCTCTTCTTCATTCTCCCAATAGTTCAAGAAAAATGCTCGCGTAAACCCCGGGTTTTCGTGGGCAACGACCGAAACAAATTCTTCTGGTTTTCGTAAGGAAAATTGGAAAGATGGAGATTGGACTAGTTGAACTTCTGAGGGCGGCATGGATTGCTGGGATTTTGCCTCTGCTGGTCGCGTCCTTGCCTTTTCGGAGACTCAGTGGGCTTCACGAGGCCGTGATGGGTTTCGCCAAGAGGGGCAAGATCATGCAGTCCTCTTCGAATGTGAGTAATGGGAACGCTTCATGCTGCTTCCTTCGCGTTTGCTTTGTTTCATATTTGTTTCATACTTGCTTGAGTTGTGCTTGGAAGCTATCTTCAGTCAGAGTTTGATGCATTCATCCTTGAGTTGTCCCGAGAACATCATGGCAAAGTGGAAAGTGGATGAACAGAGGATTTTTTGCTGCAGAGAGAGAAAGAGACAGTAAAGAATATGTAGTTAGTATCAGTGGCTTCTGCTAAATGTCCGTCGGTGGTTCCATGAGTTTACCAGAGTTTTTATTTTGTTGGTTGTTTGATGGGTTTAAAAGGAAATTATGGCATTTCTTCCTCTTTCGAGATAAGCAAAAGGCAAATGCGGTTTCATAGGGCATGAAGAAATATGACGATTTATTGAGGATTTATGAACCGGAAGTAAATGGGTTTCGTCTCTTGGATTTATTTCCGCTTTTTATGTGATAGAGGTTGCAGATTGATATTTCTTGTCCAACTTTATTAGATGAAAAGACCTCGTCACTCGGGTAATCTTAAGGTTGGATGCAAATGGTCTATTCAGGGGTTGTTTCTTCTCTTAGTTCCTTTTTTTGGAACCAATTCAGAACCTCCAGATTCAATTACTTGTATTCGTACAGTATACGAAAGGCATCCTTTCGCTAGTGAAAGAACTTGGTTATCCCTATGTTTCTTAGCTTTCATGATGCACGAGTGCTATTTTGAGAAGATAGTGGTGAGAGGTGCATTGATCTCAATCAAACAGCTTAACTCTGAACATTTTACGGCACACTGAGAGAGATGTATGCAAATTCCTTTTTCCGGTTTCCATGACAAGATAATTGTGTAAACAAACTTTGATTTTAATAATGCCTTTTCTCTTTCTGGAATTCCATTACTGTTTTTATTACATCATTAGCTGAAGTTGCTTTGGTTTGGTCATTATCTTTTTCTTAGCTTTAAGGTTCTTCGTTTGTGATGAATTGACATGCTGTCTGGCTTTACTGCTGACATCAAAATTATGTACACTAAACGATCATGATCTTTTATGGGCTCAAGGGAGTTGCCTTAAATGTGTTACCTTTCGAATGTAAGTTCATAATAAATAAACATCAGATTTCCTTTTCAATTTGCATGCTTAGTAATGTGTAATTTTTCTTGGCAGAACATGGAGCTTTTCCCTAGTGAGCACTAAATTTTCAATTTTGTGTGTTAATTGCAGAAATCTACTGTCCCTCAAAGGTTCTTCACTCATTTTTATGCGCTAGCTGTCATATGGACAGGGCTTCTGCTTGCTGCAACATGGCTATATGCATATGAAATGGCACCTATTGCCTCAGAACCCTTTCTTTATTCCTCTATTGCCGGCCACTTGACAGGTGGCTTTCATCATTTTACACTGCATAGATCTCGTTCAACTCCGCTAAAGCATAGGTACATGGTTTGGACGTCGGTGTTTCTGCTTCTGTTAATGGAGATCCAAGTATTGAGGCGCCTCTATGAGAACATATATGTCTTTAACTACAGCCCATCAGCTCGGATGCACATGTTTGCCTATCTAACTGGACTTTTGTAAGTTTTCTATTAACTGTCAGGCATACCATCGCCTTCCATTTAAAAGTGCATTTTGCTGGGCCAGAGAAAATTTACACTTTAGTTCAAGACTTAGATGCCTCTGTTAGCCTTTATGTCTATATATATGTCTTCACTGTAATTGTTTGTTGCTTGTGATTTGATGTATGGGAAGTCAATTAAGCTACTGAAGCTAGTGTGGTACCTAGGCTTGTCTGTGGTGTCTTGATTTGTTCATTGCATGTGTTTTGCCAGTTAATGAGGTTCGTTGACTGTGATATGCTAATTGAAGCTAATGTTCCATCTGTCACGGATTGAACGCACGGTGGTTTAGTTTCATGTGGATGCTGTCATGTACATTGTGAAACATCTCATGTTTGGGCTGGGCTAAATGTCTTGGCGCTAGTGTGTTCCAAGATTTGGAGTACTGCAAACATTTTCTTTACCATTTCTCCTGTGGTGTCTTACTGAATAATAAGCTGGTGACCTGCTGGTCAGAACCCTGTATCTCTGGAGTAGTTACTTATGTCTGAAGTTCCTTGGTCTTATCGAACCGCTAGCTTGCATAAGTATATGCTTAACTGGGTGTGTTTATGGTAAGTCATGCATGATTTGTCTTCTTTGTGGGATTCATGGGCAGGCACTACTGTTGATCACTGTGGTGCAGGTGGTTTATCATTACAATGCCTTGTTGTGATTTATTTTTCTGCAAGTATGTTTGGCTTATAATCCTACTCTGTTACATGCTTCTATCTCTTCTAATCAATAATTTCTTTTCTTCACTATGGCAAGTTTCTACATTGCTGCGCCATTGTCACTTTGCAGCAATTTTGCACTGGAAGTATATGACTTTTCAGCCAATCGAGTGTCTGAGTTCATTGTTAGAGGCAAAGATCAGATGGCCTCCAGCAAATTCGATTTGTGGGAGTTTGTCAATCCTCTTATCAAGCTTGGATGGCGTCACTGGATTGGCGCTATTATCTTTTTCTGGGGTTGGATTCATCAGCATCAGTGTCATAGAATCCTTGTACGCTTAACTTTATCATTAATGGGAGCAGTTTCTCGTCGACAATTATATTCTCTGAACAGCATGAATGTGCATTTGAAGAGCTTCTAGGATGTGATTTTCTGCATCATATTTTTTTCTTAGCCAAACTTTTCATATTTTCTCCACTTTTCAATTATGTGACATTCATTGTACTTAAGCTAGATAGGGATAACAACATCTTTAAGCATCTCTCTCTTCAAACATCACTTATTTTAGTAGATGATGAGAGGAATGGCTCTACAAGCATCTATCAGATGGACGTTCTCGTATAAATATGTAGCTCTGAACTCTCAATTATTTCTGATGTTGTTAGGGCTCGCTACGTGAACGCAGAGAAGAAAGTCCTGAATATGTAATCCCTTATGGCAATTGGTTTAAACTTGTCTCATGTCCACACTATTTGGCCGAGATAGTAAGTCTCTCTCTCTCTCTCTCTCGCTGTGCTTTTCCAGTCCCTGAGTTTCACCTAGGTGGTGGAGAAGAAAAGCTTAAATATTCTCTCTCTCTCTCTCTCTCTCTCTCTCTCTCTCTCTCTCTCTCTCTCTCTCTCTCTCTCTGTGCGCTGTTCCAGTCCCTGAATTTCACCTATGTGATAGAGAAGAAAAGCTTAAATATTCTGCTTATGATTGGGTTTGCTTTTTTTATGGATCTTATTGCCCCTTCTTATGATGAAAGGTTATATATGCGGGACTGGTGGTTGCAAGTGGAGGATCAGACCTGACAATCTGGTTGCTGTTTGGTTTTGTGGTATGGCTTTTTTGTCCTAACATATATAAATGTACTATCCTGCACTTGCAGCTTCTTTTGCTATAATTTTCTATCTGAGTAAAAGGGTTGGTTCTCTGTACAGGTGGCAAATTTGGTCTTTGCCGCATCAGAAACACATAGGTGGTATCATAATAAATTCGACAACTATCCACGGGACCGGTATGCTATAATCCCATTAATTTACTAATATTTGTGGCCAAACATACAAGGTTGTACAGAAGAGACAGCAAACTGTAAATAGGTAAGGGTCATGGGTTTCTTAATCCCAGCTGTTGTTTAATCTGGGTGTCTGTTGTATATGGCTGTAGGAGGAGTTACTCCCATGCAGTTATAAGAATTACCAACTTGAGTAAGGATCATTGGTTTCGTTTTTCTTTAATTCGTTTGCTAGTGAAAAGGACTGTAAAGCTTGAGAAGCTCTTGCATTATCCTATCTGGTGTATTATTGCTGCAAATTAGCATTCTTGCTGGATGAAAATTGCTGGAATATATGATGAATACATAGAGTTGTTCAACCCACAAGTTAAGAACTTTCAGCTGCATTGGTGGACATTTTGACCAAATAAAACCTCCCAGCGGAAGGTGAAAAGGGGAAATTACGCAGTTTGGATTCTTAAGCATCTTACATTGAGTTCCTGTTTTTTTAAGTCAGATGTAAGTTATGTTTACTTTTCTGTTTGTCTCAAATAATCATAATTGGGCATCGCTTTTCTCTAGTTTGCTTTTGTAGGGCTTGTCTGAAAATGCATAATGTTTGTTTTTCTTTTTTGCATTCTTCGTTAAAACAGAAGGAAGAGTTTAAATTTCTGTTAAACCAAAAATTGTACGTAGCTGGTACATTGTATCTACTGTTTCAACTATGAGTTGATTTAGTAAAATTTGCATGTTCCATGGGAAGCGAGATTGTAATTTTCTCTAGAAATATATAGATTTCAATTTTTCTCATAATCAGATTTATGATTTTTCAAAGTTTTTTGCTGCTGTCTTCTGATGAAGATCCTCTATCCTGCAAGGTGCTCCCCTTGGTGTCTCAGTCAATCTCAACATTGATGCACGCTGATGAGGTATATATCAATAGTTGAGATTGATTAAAAAACCAAGGGAAGCATCTCTCAAGGTAGAGGATCCACATCCGCGGTTCTCCATTGGACCACAAATATTCCAATTCAGTAGGAGATTAACTAGTTTGGGATAAAGGTGTTGTTGATGTTGAGTAGGAGATTGAGAATCATGGAGAGCGAGGACTTTGCATATTCTCCACACTTGTCTTTCAGTGCATATTTTGTTGATAAGAATAGAAAATTGTGTTATTCCTTATCTTTGGACGAGACCATTTGAAGGTAATAACATTTCAACCTTAACATGATAGAACTTCTAGAGGCACTCTGTTGCAAGATGCAGCAGATGTCCAATTCTTCCAAAGTCTTTTCCTTACTTGCGTAACAACATGAATTCTTTTCCAAACAGGCTTGAAACTCATGCATAAATATCGATCCCCCAGGATTTTGCAGGTTGATTTGTCCGGTAGTTCCGGTCCAAGCTTTTTATCAAGTCCATGTCTTCTTTTTCCAACTCAAAGTCGAAAACTCGAAAATTCTCCTCCAACCTCTCGGCTTTTGACGTCTTTGGGATGACCACCATGTTCCGTTGAATGCTCCACCTTAGCACGATCTGAGCTACTGTCTTCCTATACTTTTTTGCCAGATCCTAGGCCATGGAAGCAGGAAAAAATCAAGTATACTCGTTAGTCTTGGTTCATATGTCCACTATCTTTTTTCTTTTCTTTCTTTTGGCTAGGCAAGCGTATGTCCACTCTTGCTAAGGTGGTGATTGTGTGGTATAACTAGTATGTGGGGTTTCAACATTTCTCGAGTGTTGTGGCATACTTTATTTGCATGTATGGGCGGTTGCGAATTAAGTGAGACGCCAATAAAAGCACCGTATGGAGTAAAGCATTTTCATCCCTTATTTTACATTTCTGTTCAGGCAAAAGTTTGAATTATTCAGGAGGTTCTGTCTGTCGCTAGCCTAATGGACCAATGACAGAACATTGATCTAGTTTACCTTTAGAATCGGGTCATCCAAACACGAGACCGACCCGAACATAATGGTGTTGGCTGTGGCGCCTCCTAGGGGCGTGTGCGCTGTGACGCAGACACCGTGCTGCTGGCAGAACCTGACGAGGGATTCGCGTTGGAAGTAGGGGTGCGACTCGATTTGGTTCACAGCAGGCCTTATTCTGGAGTACGCCAAGCATTCCCTTGTCTGGAGGAGGCTGTAGTTACTGCAAAAGGAGTAAATTCATTAGGCGTGATAATGTTTTCTTGTTATTGAAATGGGAAATACTTTTGTGGCTTAGGTAACGAAGATTGGACGCAACCTGATGCCGATGCTGCGGACTAAGCCCAGGGAAACTAAATCCTCCATGCCACGCCAGGTTGCTTCCAAGGTTATGGTGGTGTCTATGTCCAGCACTCCCTTCTCGTCCAACACGCTCGCGAATGCTCCCACGCCTTACATGATAACTCCAATGTCAAAACCAACTGAACTATTTGCCATCACCGTGAAAAGAAGGAAATAAACCACCAAAAAACCTTAAAACTGACTGCCAAATACTTGTGACACAAAAAACCTTAATACTTTTACCGATGTGATACATTTACCGTAAATTGGTAACAGTGTGACTCATTTATTCCAAAGTATTTTTCTACTATGTCACTTACCTATAGGTTCGGGGATTTTGGTGTCACCAAAAAATAATTTGGATTAAATATGTCACACAGATACAATTTTGAGAGGATTTTGATTTCACAGACAAAAAAAAAAAAAAAAGAGCCTAGAGTGTATGTCAAACGGGTACAAATTTAGGGTTTTGGTGCCATGTAAAAAAGTTTAGGTTAAATGTGTCACATCGAGCATATTTTATAATTTACGATTTTGTTTTTCTTGAAAGGAGAAGTGCAGATAAAAAGATGCTAAAAGCAAACAAGCAATTAGAGTGCCGCTAATGGTTCCGTCGTCTGATCGACACGACATGATCAAAGAAAAATCGCGAGGTCGTTCGGGGGGACTTGGCCTCTCAAAATCACAACTGCTCTTGTGTTTTTACACAAATGTGACCTGACCACTCGATTCCACGACCAGAAGTAAGTGATCCTGTGGTCACGGTGCGGTGGATTTCTATCAAGTTCGAACGGTGGAAGCACAATTTTAGCCTGGACCATGAAAGATGGCCCCATTTATGTTCTGTCGAGCGTGCAAGTTTGGAGAAACTTTTTTCCTGAAAACGAAAAATTATATCGCTTACACAAAAATATTTTCACGGTCAACAAGAACACTTATACATAGATTATTGTTGATAACAATAATATCTACAGTTGACTAATTTTTTAGATTGCTTCATTTTCCATGAAACAAATCCCTCTTCAGACTCGCTAGTCTAGTGACAGTGAGTTTTGACAAAACTGCAGCCAAGGGGGTTAACTTAATTAGGGAAAATGGGGAAAAAGTACCAGTATGCTTGCTGGCCACGGGGAAGTGAACCAGATAGAGATCCAAGTACTCCAGCTGAAGCTTCTTTAAACTGTCCTTGCACGCCTCAGCCACATGCCCGTGGTCCGAATTCCACAGCTGTAATTTCATTTAGGTTTTCTCTTATCAGTTCAAGCTAGACACGTACGGTAATCCCCAACATGATAACTCAATCGAAGTTGTGAACCTTTGTGGTGATGAAAATCTCCTCTCTCCTCACAAGCCCGGTGCGAAAAGCTTTGGCCAAGGCCTCTCCAACTTCTGCTTCGTTCTTGTACTTGGCTGCGAAAAACGAAGACGGTGGAAATTAAATTCCATCAGTTCATGAAAGTTTTCTTGATATCTCCAGTTTACATGTGGGTTCATGGACATGTTTTTTTTTTTTCCTAAGAAGTCAAATGCTTCGTTTTTCCAATTAAATCCAATCTAAAAGTTAGAAATCACAAAAGTCAAGAGAAAGAGAGTAGATCTGGTCTGGCTCATTGAATCAGACAATATCCACATGCAATATCAGAATTCATGTGTACTTTTTTTTTTTTTTTTTTTTGCAATCCTTTTCTTTTCAGGCTTCAAGGGGTTCATGTACAATTTTGATTGGTTCATATCTTTTTCACTAGATTTCAAGGAAAATAATGTACTTGTCTGAGCGTTAACTTCTTATGCAATCACTTTCCATTGGGATAGGGATGACATGTGACTGGAGTTCTGGTCACTTTTAGTCTCTTCCTGAAATTTTGCAAGTCAACAGAGAGACATTCTCTCTACTGAACTCCATGAGAGAGTGCTTCAAATGAAAGGCATTATTCATCAAGGAAAAGCTTCTTGATTTTCCGCAAACGCAAAGCATCAATACCCAAAACACACACACCCACACAGACAAAGACAATGTGTAGTACCTGCACAGTCGAAATGGCGATAGCCGATATTGATAGCATGAAAGAGGAGTTGTTTAACATCCTTGCCGTCTATGCGAAAGAGGCCGAGACCAACTATCGGCATTGTGAATCCACTGTTCAGGGTGATTTGCTTTGTGAAACCACAGTTGAGAGCCACTGGCATTGAGAAGTCATTGCTGAGAGTGGGTGCCATCTTCTTCTCTCTTTTAACTCCAACCACACCCTTCCGCTATCAGAAAGGCTTCTCTCTGGTTCGCAGTTGCAGATGGCTAAAGCTCTCTCTCTCCTTATATATCTGCACAAAGGAGCTGTATAAGCCCCAGTTGGCAGAGAAAGTATAGACTTAATCAATGCAAGCATTGTTGTTTATAAAGGATATTAAGATCATCAAATGTAAGAATACTTACTTGGGCGTTCACTTCTATGTTTTAGACTAAAAATATGGTTGCTTAATTATGGGAATTTCGACAAAAACAAAAACTCATAGGTGTGAGAATTTATGATCTTATATTGGTATAGTCTCTATGCACCAAAACAATTAGAGAATTTGGATAACGGTAAGTCTAACAGTCTGTTTTGAGCCATAAAAAATAAATATTAATTAATTAATTAAAAATTGTTATGGGGTGGACTCTTTTAAACATTTGTAGCTCACAACACATTATTTTTCTCATTGTTGCCCAAAAACTATTATGCTAGCAATAGAAGAAAAAAGCCCAAAAAACTAATCTTGATTTCTAATACGGATTGTGTTTTTTCTTTCATCCTAAATAAAAGAAAAAGTTCTTTCAATCAGTCTTTGGATTGGTGGGTCACAAACATAAATATTAACCACCTTATTTTTTGTCAAGTTTCCATGTAGATGGTGTTCATATTTGTAAAACTCCAATACCAAAAAGCTTGAGCAAGTTCTACAGTGTCAAAAAAAAAAATTAAACCTATTGCATTGGCACCAATTTAGTCTCAAATTTTTTATTGGTAATGATTTAATCTTAAATCTTTTGCATTTATGCCAATTAAATTCATCTAGTAAATTTTGATTGAAAATCGCTAACGTGGACACCGATTATCCTACGTAGCATCGCTGGCACTATTGTGGATTTTTTAGTTATATTTTTATTTTATTTTTATTTTTCTTGTTTTCTTGTTTTTCTTTTCAGTGCACTCTTTTCTATTGAGGGTCGCCAGCCGACCCCTGCCAGCCTCAAGCGAGGGCATTGTAGCCCTAGTCACTCTCAGCAAGGGCCGCAATGCCCTCATCGAGTGACGTCGAAAAAATAAAATTTATCAAAATGTTTACGTCAGTGTAGGCTGTGCCATGTGGGATAATCAGTGTCCGTTGCATCAGCGATTTTTTGCCAAAATTGGCTGGATGGAGTCAAATGGCTCATATGCAAAATGTTTAGGATTAAATTGGCACCAACAAAAGATTTCAGACTGAATCGTCACAAATGTAAAACATTTATGACTATTTGACAATTTTTCGTCCTACAATCAGTTTCGCCAATCAAAAATGAAGGGAGATATAATCCTTATCATATGGTCTCAAAAGCCAAGTTTTCCTCTTTCACGCCCCATTCAGTATTTACTTAGATAATTTCCTGTTTATTGTATTCTTCATTCCTTACCTCCCATTTGTTCCATGTGATGAAAGAATTTGCTCTAATTTGTCTCAAATAATATTTGTTGTTGATAATTCATGTGATGATTTCTTATTAATTTCATGTGATGAAAGGAATTAATTTCAATAATTTACTAAGCAGATGATTTCTTGTTTATTTTATTCTCCATTCCTTACGTCCAGGTGTTGCATAGGATGAGATGATTTTATTCTGATTTACCTCTAATGACCTTTTTTTTTATATATATATTTGTTTAGATGATCTAAGGGCAAGAGTATAACGATCCCGCATGAGCCATCAATCCCCCTCCCCTCTTTTTAAAGGAGGGAAAAATTAGGGGATCGACGCCTGGGATTAGCAGGATCGTTTGCCCTAGGGCAGACGATCCGCTTCCAGAGTATAGAGGCTACACTCGAGTCCACACGTTGCAAGCCCTACAAATCGAGTAAGTCCATGCCCTTTATTTGTCCTAATGCAAAATACTGCATAGGTAATTGACAGGATAACATTACGGCCGTTAACGATTTCGTAATTTTTCCCATAAAACAATTGCTGTGTGTGCGCGTGATCTTGAATAGCATTAGACTGAATATTCAGAGCGGAGGCCTAGCGCCGCGCTATTGTTTTCCATCTCCTGTGCTCATCGTCACGCCCTCAGATCTAGACACAAGTATACATTGTGTTCAATAAATAAGGACTCCACCGCCCCCGCCGCCATGGCCGCTGCCGCCAACCCTTCGCCGTTACCTCTCGGAGCAAGACGATAGGTCATTCTGAACAACCACGTGCAATTGCATCCTCACGACATTATTGAATTACCGGGGGCCAGCGAGTGCGCCAATGATGCCATGGGATGTTTTGTTCCTGTTCGAAGGTGGATGGACAAAAAGCGACAAAAATGGTGGTTTCGAGGGGGAAGTGCAAGTCATGGAGGGGTGAACCAAGTTCATAATTCCATTTTCCCTCGAAATATGGGCAAGATATGCTGAATCTGTATTGACAATGGACATCTGGCACCTACATATACAAGTTTCTTAAGAAAAAGAGACAATAATTGCATCATAAGTTCTAAAACTTTCCATGAACGTTTTACTAATTCCTGAAATTGTCAAAAATTGAAATCAAGTTCTCAAACTTGTCAAGAAATGTAATCGATTCTCCAAAGTTTTAAGACTCGATACATTTTCTAATAATTTTATGGCTTCATTGCATTTTTTGAAAGTATTAAGATTCAATTGCACTTAGAGACAAGTTTTAGAACTTCCAACGCACTTATGCCAAACAACAATATTGTTTGTTATAGTATTGTCAATCAAGTACCGGTTAAAGGTTTGCTCATTTTGTGTGGTCGTAATGTTAAGGAAGAAGATGAGGTTGTGTTATAGTGGGTGGAACTTAATGACGCAGAGAAGCAATAATTTGGAAAATAATTTTCTAAAGATAATTGAATTGATAGAATGATTATTACAAAGATAGACATCCTATATATAGAGATATGACTCCATTAGGAAATAAAATCGCTAAATATAACCTTATCAAAATCATATCTAAACTAATCTAAAAATAATATTCAAATAAAATATTGCGCCTAAAGATAATTCTAAATTTCCTAAAATAGAAAAACTACCCAAAAAGATATTTAAACGACTTAATCACGTTTCTCCAGGCACCTATAGTTGTCTTACATCATTTCTCCTCTTGTTTAGAGTAACTCATCCTCGAGTTCGTCGTATCAGGATCCGCTTCCTTTTTATACCTCTAGTGCCTTTTCATCTTCTGCTTTCTTTTATGACCTCTTTTCTGGAATCCTTACTGCAAATCTTTATCACATCCTTTTGTGCAAAAGACATTATTCCCATGCCTCGCAAATTCAGATTGAGATATCGAGAATAGATTAGCCCATGATTCTTTCAATCCATAATCTTTCATAATCCACATATCGACTAATATATAAATGTACGGCAACTCGGGATGCTGACAATATTGTGCTTGATCTTTTCTAGATATAACCTCTTGGAGGAAATTTCTTTTGGGACACCTGAATCCACAATCCCCAAAAAACTTCAGAGCCTGGTCACGACGGCCTTGGTACACAATTTTCCCTTCAGCCATTGGAATAACGTCATCAAAAAGATCAAATGTCTTTGGTGCTGGCTGAAGAAGTGAAACCAGCATAGTGGCATCAATTAAATGCGCTAGTTGCCGAAGACAAGAAGCAATCTGAAAGGCCGTCGAATTGTCCAATCCGTTTGTTATTTTGCCCATGAGTAGAGCTTTATTTGGCCAAACAGTCATCTCTGCGGTAGTTAATCTCTTCTTTTGACCACCTGATGTGTCTCCTCATGGGATCTCCAACCAAAGTGTCCGCATATATATTCAGCCCTAGGATTCTTAAAATATAGTCTAACTGGAGCGTTCTTTTAAGGCCTTTGACCTCAATATCTTGAACAAGATCAGTCCACTCACTTTTGCCAGCCATGCGTCTGCTATGACTTGATGACTTCAAACGATGTGCAGTAAACAGCTCTGTTCTATCTCTTATGTCTTGTATGTTGGACTGTTTTGCAGAAGCTTTAGCTAAAGAAGAATCCACTTTATGCGCTATAATGACAGAGTCAAAACCACCAGTGACGAGGAGTGAAGACCTTGGATCATATAGACACCGCCATATACCCCCTTCCAATGTGCTCCCGGTCGTCCGTCCAGTCCCCACACACGACACGAGCAATCCTCCCCTGCATCTTTAGAATGTCGCGACTTGCAAGGAACTTTTCAAACACGTGCACTATGATCATCAAATACAGAGATCAGTTTGGAGTAGTCAAAGGACCATGCCATTCGAAATCTTGAACCTGTGAGCTCAATCAAAGATGGAGAATCATGATGGCAGACCACTTTCGAGATCAAAATCTCATTGTTCATCTCGTTTGCCGATACAACATCCTTAAAAAAATTGGTCAAACACCCGACAAAGTTAACCTGATTGTTCTGCTTATCGCACGTCAATTCCACCAATTGCTTCGTTTCGATGGTCTCATCGACCTCCTCCGTGCCTCTAACACTGTCGAAGTCGCCCCACCCTACGCGCACCCTCAGGCCTCCGAGATAACTACGGTGTTGGAAGGCAACCTTCTCGTCGGCTTCGTGACGTCGAACCCCGACAACAAGCTCATCAGCAGAGTCCTTCAAAAGGGCGACGTGCTCATCTTTCCGTTCGGGCTCGTTCACTTCCAAGAGAATGTGGGGTCCAACAACGCCACTTCGATTGCCGCCTTCAGCAGCCAAAACATAGGAACGGTTCTAGTTGCTAACATTGTTTTCGGGTCCACTCCGCCTAACATTTGGGTTGGGGACCGACCGGTTTGAGAGCTTCGAAGGTATTGGCGGGAGAATAGAAGAAAGAAGGGCGGAAAAATTCTGGCGAGTGATTTGAATGTAACAAGTATTGTTCATAATGAGGTGGAAGTAACCAAACCTTCATTCGTTTCATCCGTCTCCACGATCGGATGGGCGCTTTGCCTTGTCGGCGTCGGGATATTTGCGTCTGCTCCCACCAAGCCGAAACGCCCCCCTTCATCTTGTACGCTACAAGTTTCACCTGGCGATCCTTTTCGATCTCCATAGCATCGAAGACTTTTTCAACTTCCCAAAACCAGTCCATAAAATCTTCAATATCTAAATTACCATTGAAAATAGGAAGAACTACCTTCAATTGATACGGCTCAGGATCTCGGCGATGAACTCCATGTCGGTGCCCCCCACGAACGTGCTCATCTTAGAATACTCTATATTGACAACCCCAATGAATAGGCATGTCCTGGAATTCTTCTTCATCTTCGTCTTCAGTATCCTCGACATAGTCTTGACGCTTGTGTTGGAGATTTCTTCCACCCTCCATGGCAACTTCAAGATCACGAGCAATAAGAATTCGCTCGGCTGGAAGAACACTTGTGTTGGAGATTTCTTCTACGCTCCATGGCAACTTCGAGATCACGAGCGATAGTAATTCGCTCGGCTGGAAGAACACTAGGTGGTTGATTTGTGGACAAACGTTGGATGGCATCAAGGATCTCTTGAAACCTCCAATCGGATTGACCCACGAATTCATTAAACTCAACTTGTGTAATAGGCTCATTTTTGAGGATTGACCCACGAATTCATTAAACTCAACCCGTCTAATAGGTTCGTTTTCACGGCCCTCAGCTACGGGAAGATTGACATTCACGTTACTCGCCATCGTCACGAGGGAGATTTACATTCACGTTATTCACCACTGTCACGGGAGAAACCTGTTCTGATACCAAATGACTCAGAGAAGCAATAACTTGGAAAACAATTTCTAAAAGATAACTGAATTAATAGAATAATTATTACAAAGATGAGCATTCTATATATAGAGATAATACTCCTTTTGGGAATAGAATCGCTAAAGATAACATTATCAAAATCATATATAAGCTAATTTAAAAGAAATTAAATAATATTCAAATAAAATATTACGCCTAAAGATAATTCTAAATTTCCTAAAATAGAAAAATTATCCAAAAAGATATCTAAACGACTTGATTATATTTTTCCGGACTCCTATACGTTAGTTGTCCTACATCACCTAATCGCTATGCAAGGGAACACAAGTTTGATCTTTTGACCCGATAAGGGATTTGAGAGTGTTATATGGGCGACTTCTCGTTATGGTAAAAATAAAGTGGGTTCTTGTGCTGGTGTTTATTCAGCAATTGCAGGGACATGCACCTCACTAAGGCTCCGTTCATTATGCGGAAAATGAGATGTTTTTTCATAAAATCACTATTTTTCGGTGTTTACTCAAATCTGAAACAACATCAACATCAACAACACCTTTATACAAACTAGTTGGGGTCGGCGTTCGATGAACCGCAAAAAATCATAAAAATAAAAGCAGAATCAAGGAAGGGAAAAGAGATAAATATATAAAAATAAATAAATATAAATATTTATACAATACCCATCCACAATACTGATAGCATTCCTTTACTCTGTCTTAAAACAAACCGTACACCAATCTATTTCTCACTCTATAAAATCTTATTTTACTGCTTTTCCCCAAGTAAGTTTCGGTTTACCTCTTACTTTTTTCGCATTATGCTTTCGATAGCAAACTTCTGTTCGTACCGGTGCATCTAAGGGCCTTCGGAGGATATGCCCAAACCATATCAATCTATGCTCTCTTATCTCTTTCGCCATCGGTTCTACTCCAATTTTTCTTCGAATCTCTTCATTCCTTATCTTATCCACCCTTGTATGACCACACATCCATCTTAACATCTTCATTTTCGCTACTCTCATTTTATGCTCATATTTTCTTTGTGCTGGCCAACATTCAGCTCCGTATAACATGACATATCTGATTGCTGTTCTATAAAATTTTTCTTTTAACCTAAGAGTAATTTTGCGATCACACAAAAATCCCAATGCACTGCCCCATTTCATCCAACCTGCTCTGATTGTATGGCTTACATTCTCATCAATCTCTCCCTCCTTTTGCAATATTGATCATAGATATCTAAATGTATCTTTCTTAGGTATCTCCTGTCCGAACATATTTACGGCTTCTTGATCCCCTCTTCTTGTTGTGTCAAACTCACACTTCAAGTATTCCGTCTTACTTCGACTTAACGTAAATACTTTAGACTCTAAAGTGCTTCTCCATACTTCTAACTTAGCGTTAACCCCAGCTCTGGTCTCATCAATACTCAAACCTGAAAATGATATAAAAAATATTTTTTGACATTCAAAATGGAAATTCCTTCATGCATTCCTTTTAATAAAATTTATTTTTAAATTTTTATTGTTATTTTATTTTTTAAACTCTAATTTTTACTTTTTTTATATTTTATCTTATCTTTTTTCCCCTCTTTTGCCATCGTCGGCCATGGCAACTGTCGAAAATTGGCTGTTTGCGAGCTCGGGCCATGCCACAAGTCGACAAGGATTGGCCTCACTCGAGTCCGGGAATGCCTGGCCTAGTCTCGCCACAAGATGGCGAGGTCAAGCTTGTTGTCCTCAGGCGATTGCCTTGCCTCGCATTCTTTCAACTCAACTATTTTCTTTCTCCAACCTAAAATAATTTTTACATAGTGCAACCTGGGGTTTTAGGTTATATCTGTAATTACAAAATGGTTAAAAAGTCATTATAGATGTGAGAGTATAGTATTAAATCGTCAATATTCGGAAGTTTGTTCATTTTTACATAATTAGAAGACACTCTGCGTGTGCGGTGAGTGGGGACAATAGTCACGTGTGGCATGCATGGCCACGATGCCCTGCGAACCATTCCTTTTATTCTGTGCATGCCTGCCACACGAAACAAAACATATGGACCCCGTACAGAGGGAGGCCAAACTCCAGTCTCCATTTATTTTTTTTTTTAATTATTATTTTGGGATCAGAAGTCTCCGATTACGTCGGAACCCGACAATATATATATTGATTGTTTCGTGAATAAAAATATTATTTACTTCGCTTAAAATAATTAATTAATAAATAATACTTTCAATATCGATAATTTCAAAATAATTTTATGGAATAAGAAAATGTTTTTTGTCCATCAGTTTTTCTAAGTGACACATGTAATCATTTGTAAAAAATATTCAAATCATTCATTTAACGCAAAACAAATGGAGTATTATATTTGTTGGTTTATTGCATGCCCTCTTTCGCGATACCTGCAGAAGACGGTTTTTTTTTTGTTGGAAAATAAAATACACCATTTATTTGGCATGAAATGCGGTAACAATCGATTACATATTGGTTACACAAAAAAAGAACGATTTTTGTTATTATCAACATGTGTTATATTTAGTTGATAAGAGCAGTATTTCTTCATTTATGAATGAAATTATCAATAACGCGATGAGTTGACAACCTGATGAATCGACGACTTTGAGGAATTTACAAAAAGTGTTTTCGACAATCTCGGATGCAACCGTAAAAAAAAATCGTCAATATAGTGGAATAAAACAACCGCCAAGATAGTGAAATTGAGAAAATTGTTAAGATAGTGGAGTGGAAGAGACCACTAATAATCATTTGTAGCCTCTATTAGTAGCTTCCCTTTGTAACTCTGTTAGTGACTTCTATTTGTAATATCCCTTTGTAACCTCCATTGATTGTAGCATTTAAATAGCCACATCGTACTCTTTGGAGTCCCGTGCACATCAAGCAAACTTATCTTTATCTTTATTTTCATGTACTACACTTTATCTTTTGTAGCTACAGCTTTCAAATTTGCATCGTCCATTAAATTCCGACGGCTAGATCTATCATGGGTGCTATGCCATTGATTAAATTATGGGATGGTGCTTTTGTGTTCTCAGGATGTGTCATTGATTAAATTCCAAATTAATTTGTTAACATTTGATTACATTATCGAGTCTGTATTGCAAAACCATGACATCGATTAAATTCTGACACAATTTTTGTTCATATATCCTCGTATTATAATCAAATTGGTTCTTGTTTGTTTGCCTATGAGACTTGCTATTCGAAGTTGGCTCAAAGACCTTGTCTTTTTTATTTAAAAACCAAAGAATGACTTTTGGCGAAATCTATTTCTGTTGTTTCTAGCACTATCACCTAGAGGAGAATAAATAAGTAATTTTGACTAATCTTGAAAAATTAAGGCGGAATTAAAATAGTCAGGATAAATATCACATGAAGTTAGAGTCTGAAGAAGAACAATGTTATAATCATATTCACTTATTTGCAATATACTATCAAAGATAATAATAAAGAGTCAGAGGATAGAGAAAATTGTACACGGAAATTATAGTGGTTCGACTTATTGCAAATATGCAAGAGAGAAGCTCTGTTGGACTTTGAAATTTTTGATTAACGACACACTTCGCTTCAGCCCTAGAATCTCCTTTTATACTCCTAAAACTCATGTTAAAATCCATTTGACGGCTAGCGTGCATAGTCAGTAGCATAAACTTGTTTATGTTTTTCCAGAAGACTTCATGTTTTGGTAATCTGCAGTTCGTCAATCGACTACGAAAACACATGTGAAATCTCCCTCTTTCCACACCCTATAAACTCTCAGTTAAATAAGGATAGGTCCACTCTCTTGTTAGGTGCAGCCTGCTGGATGTTCTAGCGAGCGATGAGCTACAGATAAACAAGATCTTCACACATATTTATACTGGCCATGACAATGGCATTTATTTGAAACTCAAACTCAGCCTTCAGATCTAGGAACGGAAGAGATCTTCTTCCTCCTAGAGTCCAGGTTTCCACTTGCTGCTTACTGCCGGTGAGCAAGTCTGTTAGGCTTTGTAGCACATCTGCGAGCCGGCACAAGGCCCACGTGACGAGCCGCTCCCTCTGCCAAAAGGGGGTCATGACAAGGCACTCAACCGCCGCCGCCAAGACTCCTAAAAAAGGATCCCCAGCTAGAGAGACCCTGTTTAACGTTAAACTCGTCAAAATGCATCATATATCCAATCATTAACCTAACACGATGAACCGAGTTATTAAATGAATTAATTATATGCAACAAATGTATAGGTAATAAATGAATTTACTACTTACGTGGACCCAGCTCCTCTTTATGATTCTCTCTTCTATCCCACCCGCACTCGATCTCGTGCTCATTCACTCCGTACTTTTGCCTCAGTTTAAGTATGAGTTTTTTTTTTAAATGATTAAATTCGGAAGTGTTTTAAGATTATGAATTGGATCAGGTATGGATTTGATATGAGTGTGGTCGGGTATGGATTTGGTATGAATTGGGTCGGGTACGAATATTGTTACAATATAATTGACTTTACGTTAGTATCAATATTTCAGTAGCGGTTGCAATACTGTTTCTGGCCTTCTTTCCCCCCTTTTGATGAGATATTGCCAGTGCTTGCTTTCTAGCAGTACACATCGGAAGACACAAATCTCGACCGACACCGATTATCCGCTACTTTCAAATTGTTAGGCTTCTCTACGCCATCTTATGTTTCCATAAACTTTTAGGATTTAAAAATTTCGATGAATTTGTTATATATATATATATATATGTATGATGTTTTATGACTGGTCTTTCATTTGTAGGATGGGGGGATGTTTTGTCTTCATTGTCGTCAAAGAAGGACAACGTTCCGTACGAAAATTTAACAATTTTGACAGGAGGACATGGAATTTTGGTGTAAAATATCTCGCGAAACTAATTCATGCGATATTGAGTGAATAAATATTCGATGGGCTGCATTTTGCTTTGAAATATCTAGTCTTAAGATATTATTGCATAAGTTTGTGGATGGTCTTTCCTTTGTTTTATATTAGGATGTGTTTGTTTCAAGAAAATTGATTTTTAATAATTCATTTTCTAAAAAGTGATTTTCCGAAAATCATTTTCCAGAAAAATAATTTGTTTTGCTTTGTTTGGTAATATGCTACGAAAAATATTTTCTAGTATTTGGTTTTCATTTGGAAAACGATTTTAATCTCATCAATCTCAATTAAAAAAAAAGCATGATTTCATTAGCACCAAATGTTTACGCTATTTTTATGTTATATTATTTTTTTATTAATTGTTAATTATTTATTTTATTCTCCTTTTCTTTTTTCTTTTTCTTTTTCTTCCTCCAGTCGTCGGGCCTTGGCAACGACCAACAACCAGCCACATGAGGTCAACCTCGTCAACCTTGGGTAACTAGTCCCGATCTGGGTCTCTCCCTTTCAAATTAATTTATTGGGTCTATGTTACCTAATAAATGTATTTTCTCGATAGGACCAACAAATCTCGTATTTGAACTCGCAAAATGAAAAGGAAGCCCGAATCTCTCGGCATTTTCTCCTGAAATGCAAAATGGACATGATTTCAAAAACCAAACAGATAGAAAACGTTTCATAGTAGGGTTTAGTACCAACGTCTCTACTTCTCCATGAAACATCATGATAAATTGTGCCACAAAAAGCTACTTGGATAACTACTACAACAACTAATCAAAGAACAAGCTATTGTTCAAATAGTATGAAGAACAAAGATCCAAAGTCTGACACTTGTCAATGTCCATTTCGTCTTCTATCTACAAAATCTTCAAGCCATAACTTATTTAGCTTAGCACTCTTTACAATGAATGCTTTTGCCACTCTGTCCACCAGAAAATCAAAGGCATATGCAAGGGTGGTTTCACCAAAACCTTCAGCCTCCATCACTTCTTTGTAGAGCTCAGCAACAACCAAGTGACTTTTACTCTTTTTTAATGCAAGAGCAACCTCAATTGGTAAGTGTTATGTAGTAAGAGTAATGGTCATGAACCCTATATACCATCCTAGTGGGGCGATGAAGGAAGAGCCCCAATTGGTAGAAAAAACCCTCAACCCCTTGGGGTTTCGCGTTCCTTTACTCATTCCTCATTTCATTTGTTAATGATCCAATCTCTACACTTAGTCCAATATAAAATGTAATATTGAAATTATTTTTCATTAAGTAAAAGTCCCAACTCTTTAATATGTCTATACTTCCTCTCAACAACTTCATTTTGAGGTGCAGTTTGACAATTTTAACTTGATAAGTTTTTTGTCAGGGTCAATTCAGTCTTTGTGGGAAATTGCTCCTTATCACTAATTGCATAAATCCCTTGGCCCTAATTTTGAAAATCACAATCACTATAGACTTGTCCTGGTGGCTACTCTTCCCATTTGAAAAAAAAAAAAAAAGGAAGGTGGGGGTTCGAATCTCCACCTTTGAAGGAAGTGGGGTGGGGACACATGATATGGGAGCAAGGTTTCGCAATTTGCACGTGAATCATAGCACAAACGTGTAGCTTGTATAGTAGAATATTAAAGAACAGAACTAGACAAAAAAAAAATTCTGAAAACACATTTAATTCTATTGTTATAGAAATTCAAACAAAGTAGGTTATTTTTCCCCAGTCAAACAAAGTGGATTGATGTAAAGGCCCATTCTCGGAGTTCCAGTGTGATTAGTATTCATCTATCATAAATATCATTATCGTTCAAAATAGGGATAATTATAAAAAAAAAAATCTTAAACCCGTTAATTCAGTCATAAACCTTTTTTTTTATTGATTCGGTCTTAATTTCTAATTCACTCCATTTGGATAATGGCCAACACTGATGCGGACGCCATCCAACGACATATTAGTTTGACATTATTTTTGAATTTTTTCTTTTTTATTTTCTTTTTCCTTTTTTTAGAAGAAGAAGGAATAAAAAAATAAAAAAGAAATTCGAGGTGCACGCAAACTGCCTGGCACTTTGGTTAAAAAAATAAAAAAGAAAATGGAAAGGAAAAAAAGGAAAAAACTCAAAAAATATTAAAAAAATTTGCCGGACTGCTCATGTTAGCTGGCATTCACATCAGTGCTAGCCAGTCAAAATTGGCAGGATGGATTAGATTGACGCAATTGCAAAATTTTTAGACTGCATCGGGAAAAAAAAGTTTAGGACTGTATTAGTATAATTTCAATATATTTAGAACTTTTTTGGGTAATTTTCCCTTCACAACACAATCCCCACCCTACACAAGCATCAGTCAATTTTTCATGAGGGCATCATTTTTGGGAATTTTTTTGTATCAATCTTTTATATTATCATGCAGTAGTTTTTTGCCATGCAAAAATTTAGCGGAGTGAGGCATAACCTACAAAGGATTTGCATGTCCTATACTCTACATGATATAAACACTGGAGTTGTAGACAGTTCAATACTATCGGGCTTCCCTTTTGTTTTACCACAAAATAGCCTAACGTTGTTCAATCAAAACCCTTAGTTTCAGACTTGTTCCCGTGAACGGCGCGGGGGGGGGGGGTTGTGCTGCACAAAAGTTTGCCAAAGTACAGAATTGCCGATTCGAGATCGTGATTTGGAAGTGTCGAAAGTTATTCAAGTCTAACCAGGGCCCACCTGCGAGTCCGAGCCAACTTTGGGCCTGAAATTACACCTTACAAGCCCAATTTAGATACCGACCCGACCCGCATGATTGGTTTTTCAAGAAGTTGGATCGCCCATCTGGCAGGCCCGCGGTGGCGTAAATCGTAATTATCAAGAGATTTTTCCCTTCGCACGGGCGCAAAACGGGAGATCCCAGGTCAGAGCACAAAAAACGAAAGGGAAAAACAAGCGGAGGAAATAGACAGAGAGAGAGACAGATCGGACCAGGAAGCTCTGTGCGAGTGCGGAAAAGTTTTTCCCATTTGAGTTCCGATCCCACCATCGACGATGCCATCAGCGTTCAGCGGCGACGAAACGGCACCATTCTTCGGCTTCCTTGGAGCCGCGGCTGCTCTCGTTTTCTCCTGTACGGCTCCTTCGAAACCCTAACCTTGATCTGCTTTTCCTCTTTCGATTTTGTATTGCGGCCCCCCTTTTTTTTTCCTGTTGCGTTCGGCTAGAAAATCCCCTTGCCATTTGTATTGCACTTTGTGGATTGGATTGTCGAGATCTCGGAATGTTTTTGGGGGTGAAGTGATCGGAAATGGTGACATTGTCGACCTATTTCAATAATGATCGGGCAGTTAGGTTGGGTGGAACTGGAATTAGCAGAGTATGTATCATCTGCTTTGTGCGTTCAGTTGACATAGAGGACGCCGGGTCGAATTTTTTTTGTCTTTAGGAACATTATTTGGTGATAGATCTGTATAGTCAAATAGGATATATCGTGCTTGGCCTATAGGCTGGATTGAGCTGTGGCCAATGAGAGACTGAGGTCCTGTTCGCTGTAGCAAGAAAGCCCATTATTTACTGAGGAGTTACTGGAAAGTATGCTAAAAAAAACATCTTTTGGGAGCTATGACATGAAAATTCTGAGTAGATTTAGGGCAGCAAGATTAGAGTGGCAGCTTGTAATGTGAAAATCAGTAGTGAACATGATGTGAATTTTCCCCGTTCTAATGGTATCAAGGAGAAAGAGTGATCTAGTTCAGTAGATAATCCTTCTTGAGGTTCGTGATATGCTAGTGAGCAAAGTGGAAGCAGTGTAAATTGTTTTAGGAACATTCTTGTTTTAGAAGCTTAGTAATTGCGTTCAGGTAAGCACAGCTGCTTGCACACTTGGATTGTAATTTATTGAGGCCTTAAAATTCTTGTGAGACTTGCTCCAGGAAAATTCTAGACATTGGAATGCTCTGCCTTCTTTTTGTTTGGTTTCTTGTTCTGGATGGACATTTAAATGCTCTGCCACTTCTTGTTGTTTGGTTACCTGTTCTCAATAATAGACATTTGAATTGTTTTTTAAATGCTCACCAAGTATATTTGATGTACAGGTATGGGAGCAGCATATGGAACGGCTAAAAGTGGTGTGGGTGTGGCATCAATGGGAGTTATGAGGCCCGAGCTGGTTATGAAGTCCATTGTTCCTGTTGTCATGGCTGGAGTGTTGGGTATTTATGGGCTTATTATTGCTGTTATTATAAGCACAGGGATTAATCCAAAGGCCAAGTCATATTACCTCTTTGATGGGTATGCGCACCTTTCATCTGGTCTGGCTTGTGGTCTTGCCGGACTTTCAGCTGGTATGGCAATCGGAATTGTTGGTGATGCTGGTGTCAGGTAAGGATCCTTCACATGGTGTCTTAAGTGTCTCATTTTGTATTATGTTCCCTGTTTAAGTGGGATTTGATAAGTAACCCTGAACTTCAATTTTTTCTCGGTTCATTGCAGTGTGCTGTAATTGCAATTTAAATAGGATTGTTGTCTTTCATTATGAAATAGTGCTGACTTATGTTAGTAACCACTAATTGGAGGAGCTATGTTCAATGCCAAAAGAACTTTAGAGCTTAGAGTTTAAAGTACATCTTTAATGAGTTGGAGTACAAAACTTTACATCCTACATGCATTAATGAATTGCCTATTTTCATCAACCAAGTCTTTTTTTTTTTGCTTGCTTGACTTAATTAAATGTTTTGGTGTCTATTATTTAGGTGTCTGTCTTTTATCCCTTTATTAAATAGCATTCCTTCACCTGATTTGATTCCTTAATGTGAAGTTGAGAATTGGATGGATATGGACTTAGGTCGACTGCATATAAGCGACCGCTTTTTTCCAGTTGATCTATGGGGAACCCTGGTTTTTGAAAGTGACTTGTTAACGTCAATGTGGGTCTGTCGATATACACAGAAAAAACCAAGTGGATGATTTTCATATTGACATGAGATTGTCTCAGCATTTGCTACGTTCTTCCCCTAGATGCTAGGGCTGTGCCTAGCATTGAAGTCGACCATATTTCATGCGGTCTTTCAACGAACTTTTTATGTAATTTAAGATGATAGCTACAAACTTAACTGATTCACTTCACGAATGTAGATGCTTTTGTTTGATGCTTACTTTTGGAAGGAGTTTAAGCCAGGTGAAACAATCTCCTTTTCTCTTATGAAAAATTTCTCCTGAGGAAGATGTTTTGATCTTGTCCAGAGCTAATGCGCAGCAGCCAAAACTCTTCGTTGGAATGATCCTCATCCTCATTTTCGCTGAAGCTTTGGCCCTTTACGGTCTTATCGTGGGCATCATCTTGTCTTCTCGAGCAGGCCAGTCCAGAGCGGAGTGAGGGAACTGCTGAACCAGGCCAGGATTTTGTCAGCATCTCTCATGAGAGAATATCTCTCTTGTTTGCTGGTTTGGGATGGTAGGACATGCCCTCTAAGTGCCCTTTGAAGTTATTACATAGAAGTGGTTATTCTGCCAGTCCTGAGAGTTGCTCTTGGTTAGTTTCCCCCAGAAGTATTCTCACCGAAAAATAAAGGATATTGAACCTGTGTCTTATGTCATCTATTGGTCTTATTATTACTGTTGAAAGTGGTATTTGACTGGTGCGCGGCCATCTTGTTTCAACTGTTTATTTACGTTATATGTCTTTGTTATGTACAACATGTTCTCAGATCCTCGAATGTTTTTATTGCCGTTCTGTCGTCATTTGCACTTGCTAATTAAAAAAAGGGAAAATGGACATTGGACGGTTATGCATGGGGGGTGGCACGACAATTGTTTTGGGTGGCGAAGGGAACCTTGATCGGGTGAATTAGTCATCACGTGTGGATCGCTCGAGAAGCCCTTAAACAAGTCAAAGAACGGTTGCCAAGCAACTGTTTTGCATCATGCACTGTGATATCTTCTGGTTGAATAGGCGTCTTTCGGGAATTAGCGCGGCCCCGAGAGGCGACAATGGTCTTGAAGGTACTTGGGTTCAATGTTTTGCCACTATGTCCGCAAATATGCGAATGATTTCATCGGAACATGGGCAGTAACGCCGTGTACGTGAAACAAGCACAGGAAGGATTGGGCTGAGAAAAAAGTTCGGGCGGCACTTATGCACTCAGCCCTCAGTTTGAAACGGCTTTAAATGAGAGAGAGAGAGAGAGAGAGAGCGAGAGAGCCTTTGAGCCGGGAAGAAGGAATTCTCGTTACGTGTTGTTTCGGTTTCATTTTCTTCTTTACTTTCAGCTTTTTCTTGAATTCCGTTGGCTTTTCGCTAAAGTGGCAATTTTGTTTATCTTGAAGGGTTCAGAAATTGTAACTTTTGAAAGATATTTTTCACTGAATTCCGCAATGTATTCCGATGTTCGATCTACATAATTTTTTTTCATGTATAGATTTACTGCCGGGCAAAAATAGACATTTCAGCCTCAGGCCTACTTTTTCTGTCTTGTCTTTTGCTCCAATGCAAGCTACCGGGCCTGAGATGGTCGGGATTGGTTTAGCCCAGACAGTCCCGAAACAATTATTTAAAAATAAACAAGTACATTAGTTAATAAGAAAATTTCAATTAAGAATCTAAAGTGTTTTTGCTTCCTCGAATAAAGACATAAGTGGGCCATGTTTCAATAAGGGTATGAAGTACCTCATTATTTCAAAGAAGTGTCTTACCAAAGACATTTTTGACATTTATCTTTTGTGATTTTTTTCCTTTTTCTTTTTTTTTTCTTTTCTTTTTTCTTTGGTGGAGTAGACAAGGACTAGCGACCCTCGTCTGTGGCCAGCGAGAGCTTGCTCAAGCGAGCCCATCCCTCACAGTCGCCTCGCCTACGTAGGGCGAGGCCAACCTCGACAACAATAGGCAAGAGCAGCCCTCGCCAGATAAGTCGAGGGCTTGCCGAAGCAAGGTTGTCCCTCATGGCAATTTAGGGTGGCCTTGCTCAGCCTTGCCGTGTGGCCAGCCATGGCTTAAGACCTGCCTGCCATCGGCGAAAAGAAAGAGGGAAAAAATAATAAAAAAGGTAAATGACAAAAATGTTCTGGCTAAGTCCTTCATTGACACAATGAGACCACTTCAAACCTTGTTTGAAATGAAATCCATTTCAAGCCATTATTCGAGAAAATGAAGGCACTTCAGACCTTTTTTCAGAAATTTTACTTAATTAATTACAAAATGAGAATGGAGACATTGTTTCTTAGTGCTATAAAAATATTAAACTAAATGGCAGGAGTATAATAAAGAAAGGAGGAAAAAGAAATGGTTTTAGGGATCTAAATTTGATAAGTAGCTCGAAAGACGCCCGAAAAATGACTTCAAACACTTCGCGCTCTTCGTATGTAGTGTTTGCCTTTGAATGAGCTTCAGACGGTGCACGCACCTTCACCCTGCTCGGATCAAAAGTTATGCGCTATTAAAGTTGAAGTGAGCGGATTCCATTTATTTATATTAACTTAATTGTGTGTTAGTGATTTTTAATGTGTTAAAACTTTTGAGAATTCGTAACCAACAATTAGGATTTGTTTGTTTAGGGTTCGCTTCTATCTCGTACATAAATATGTGAAAGAAAAAATATTTTCATTATCCATGAAAAAAATTTAGGAGTAAATTGCCGTTGATAATGAAAATATTTTTTTGTTTTCTAATTATTCCAAGGGATATAATCAATTACTTTTAATATTTTTTTAAATCGTTGATTTTTTCACAAACAAACAGATCCTTAATATTATTGGCAAGATAAAATTGAAAGAAAAACCAAAAAGGAGTTTTGGACAGAACCGGCTTGGATCAAATCAAATTATTTCGGTCCAGTTCGTTGTGTTGGGTCAGCCTATACAACTCTGACCCGGCCTCTTTAGACAGCACCACAGAATCGGTCGCTCGGCCTTGTACCCAATACATTTCTGCTTCTGCTTTTGATATCAAAGGACTTACGGGACGAACCGTTTGATCGTAACCGGTTCACGGACAGAACACTTGCTAGGCATCGTAACATTAAAAAGAAGTAATGACATCGGAACCCAATTTTCCATCTTGTGTGTGTGTGTATATAGGGTCTAGAAGAAGTTGAAGGCCGTCGAAGCACCGATTGTCCAACCCCTAGTTCTTATATCTTACCCACCACTCGCTTTCACTACGATTCCGATGGGATCCCTTAACCACCGGGCACCGTCTTTGTGTCACCGGCTTATTCTTCAAATGGGCACACAGTTGGAGCCCTAAAAGATCTCATCATGCTCGTGCTTCTTACGATTCCGTATTCTATTTCATTTCCAAGCCCAACTCTAGATTTTTCTGGATGTGTAGAATGAAAAGGTTTCTCCGACCGTTTGATAAGGTTTCTGGTTTACCTTCTTCAAAGATTGGTGGCGACTCCATTTGCATGTACACATACACACGCCACCGATCACACTAAGATCGAACTTGATATTCCCTCATTGCATTTTGGTATAAGCTTGGGAGCGGCCACAACTAATCTAAAAGCATACAATAGCCCAGCATGGTATCTCCCTTTTTCCGCTTAAAATGACTCGTTATAACATGGCAATTAGATAGAATAGAACGAAAAAAAAAAGTTTTATGCAATATGCAGTATGTTATATAAGAGAATCAATATGCATTAATCTTAAATTAATTCGAAATGTAGGATGAAATTCATTATTTGACGTAAATGACAAAATTGAGAAGATAAATCATTTTCGGAAACAAAAAATTTGTGTAGATGCCAAATGTGTTTCCATTCTAAGACTAAAAATCTTGGTGCAGTTACCAAATACGTTCTGATTCTTTAAAACTCAATCAGGAACAGAATCAGAAAAACAATTCTAATAAAAATTGCTTTTTCGGATCAGAATCGTTGTCGTTGATGAAGAATTCGAGATGATGCCGCGTGCTTTTGCCCCCTTCTTTTCATTTCCTCTTTGCCCTTTTGGTGAGCAACAACATGCGACCTTTTGACGTCCATTGAGCGAACGAGCGCGTCCAAACGTTGGCAGGAGCCATGAGGAAGGATCATGAATTCCGGTGCTGAGGCTGACACATTCTGGTCATCCACGTTGTATTGCATAAAAATACTTGGTTGGTCCCCCCACCCAACCCTCTTTGGCTCCTCTCTGGAAACTTTTGAAAGGTTCTTTCTTCTTTCAATAATTGTTATGGCACTTTGCCCGCGTCTGCGCAAGGGGTGATGCGGATCTGCGTAATCGAGCACATAAAAGAAAGATAAGATTTTGTATGTCTTTAAAGGAGAAAGAACAAGAGGGCAAGAACTAATGTAAGGATCGGATCGGCCTCCTGATCGACACTAAGGGATTTACGAGTGATTATCATCACACGACTTGTCTCGATTCGAGGTCATCCTCGCTCGATGACGAGAAAAGATTTAGGTCGTGCTCTTAAAATAGGACCGGCTCGGGGTGCAGCGTGGGAACCCTTTTTGCATATTCATATCGCTTTTTATTCTCCTTTTGAGCCGTGTACTATGTTTGTGTGGCCTGAATCCTCTTCTTGTCCTTGCGCAATCTAATTTTTTTTTTCGAGCTATTTAATTGCTGAAGCTTAGTGCTTCTGTTGAGTATTAATTAGTCTATCAAATTACGTATGCGACGTTGATGAATGGATTTTAGCCGACATGCGATACCCTACAATTACATCGCCATGAAAACTTTAAAAACCTAAAATAGGATGAGGATAGAAAGAGAGGTTGGGACAAAAATTGCAAAGTTTTAGGTATGGACTTTTATTTGATAATGAAAATATTTTTATTTGTTTAATTATTTCAACCAATATAACCAATCATTTTTAGGAAAAAAGTTTCATAAATCGTTCATTTTTTGCGAAACAATAGATATTATTACCTACAAGTGAAGAAAGAGTTTGATTAGATAGAAGTTGAAGGGCCAAATGTCCATTTAAGCAAAATTAAAGGACGAACTTGCGTAGATAATCAAATTTAGAGGACCAAATGTGAACTTAGTCCTGTTTCACTGTTATTTTTTGCAGATGCGTGGGCTACCGACTTTCGTAGAAGCGCTTGTCCTACTTGAACCCTCTTCTCCCTTTTAGTAGCTTGATCGCAATGAGAGATGGATTTATTGAAGTCAGAAGAGTACAAATTGAACTTTACAAATTGAAAAAATGCCACAAATGATTTTTGAACTTTAACCCAATATACAATATAGTCTTTGAATTTTTACTTTGTTTGATCGGCCTCTCAATCAACACTAAGGGATTTGTGAACGATTATCATTGCACAACTTGTCCTGATTTGAGGTCATGCTCCCACGATGACGAGTAAAAATTTAGGTCCTGGTGCAATGTGGGAACCCTTTTGCATGTTCATATCGCTTTATTCTCCTTTTGAATAATTCTTGAATTTTTGTGCGGTTTGAATGCTCTTCTTTACCTTGTGCAATCTAATTTTTTCTGGCCATTTAATTGCTGAAGCTTAGTGCTTCTGTTAAGTATTAATTAGTCTATTAAATTGCTGATGCGACGTCGATGAATGGATTTTTGCCGACAGGTGATCCCAGCGGAGCTTATTGCGCCAAGTAAATTTTAAAAACCTTCCCTGCAAAAAAAAACTTTAAAAAGCTTTCGGCCAAAAAAAAAATGAAATAGATGTGGAGAGAGGGGGACATAAATTGTAAAGTTTTAGGAATAATTTTTTTTTTGTTGATAATGAAAATATATTTTCGTTGGTTGATTATTTTAAGCAATCGAACCAATCATTTTTAAGAAATTATTTTTTAAATTGTTCATTTTTTGCGAAACAAATGGATCTCTCTCCTTATTTTGCTCATGTGGTGCCTGTTTGCATCTGGAGAGATCAATCATGATAAGGGATTAATTTTCACATGAATAGATGTTATTACCTACAGGAGGAGAAAGAACTTGATTATAGAAACGTTGAAGGGCCAAATGTCCCTTTAGCCAAAGCTAAAGGGCGAACATACATAGATAATCAAAGTTAAGAGGACCAAATGTGAACAGAGACCTGTTTCAGTGTTATTTTTATGGCAGATGCCTGGGCTACCAACTTTCGTAGAAGTGCTTGTCCTACTTGTAACCCGTCTTCTCCCTTCTGGCTGCTTGATGGCAATGAGGGATAGTTTTATTGGAGTCGAAGAGTAAAAATTGAAGTTTATACAAGAGAAAAATCGTTAGTGTAATCAAGAAAGTTGTTTACAAATTGGGAAAATCGGTTCTTGAACTTTGACCTAATGTCTAATATAATTCGTGAATTTTTAATTTGTATGATGTGGCCCCCGAACTTAATCCATTGTGCAATATTATCCCTAAAATTTCAATCGGTTCAATGTTGTTCTTGAAATTTTGATATATGTTCAAAATAGATTATGGACTACACGAAAATATTCAATATTGATCCTAAACTCAAACTAACGGAAGGATGATATTGAATATTTTCATATAGTTCATGGAACAGTTTGAATATTTTGTAAAAGTACAGGGACCACATTAAATAAATTAAAAATTCATGGATCACATTACACATTGGAGTAAAGTTTATGATCATTTGTGTTATCATCCCTTCATGAAAGAATATTTTGAAACGACGATATCATTCTAACAAATTCATAACACTTGACATCAAGTAATTGAATTGGGTGTCTAGGAATATAATGTACCTTGAAAGCACTTAAAGTTTCTCTCTTTACAAGGCTCGAGTTTTCAAGATCACGGACCAACAACACAATCAAGTAGAACTAGACAAATTTCGATCCTTATGAACTTCAATTTATCCAATATTGATTCATGTGAACTTCACATGATCCGTTGTATCCAACGACTCGTTATCTCCTACGAGAGATACACATACTGCTTACTCGTTCCATATTCAAATAAAGACTGCTAGAGTTGTCCACATTGCGCTTACACATGCTTCAAGAAAGTGACGTCTTGGAATTCGACAGGCCAATTTGCAGAAGCAGTAACAAAGTTCCATTGAAATTCAAACCTTTTCATTCACCTCAAGAACATCCAATTCTTTTTGGGACCAAAAAAGTCTTGAAGGACATAGAACACATCGACATCATTTGTAGCTGATTCCTGGCAAACCCTTCGGGGATATAGAATCTTGAGAAAAGCTTGTCCTATTATTTATTCTATATTTTCCTGAATCAAACCTAACTTGAGGATTCACAAGACATTGATAAAGCGTAGATATTCTAAGTCTAGCCATTGACATCAACTTTTAGACATGGAATAAGTGTCATTTTGACCAGTTTTTAACTGGGGTGTGGAGAATAAGTTGGATGTTTTATGTTGACTGAAACATCGCGTACGTTAATCCAGGGAAAATGATAAAGGAATAAATTCGTCTTGGCTTACGTATAGGCTGTCCTTCAAATTTGGAATCTTGAACTTTGAGGATAGTACGTACTTGCTTTCAAATTTTAATCATTACATCTTAATCCTTGTATTTTGATTTTGTTGTAGTATTGTTGTGCGTCAAAATCCCTCGGTCGGGCCTGATTGAACTTTCGGGGCTTGGCCCAAAAGGGTTATCAACACGAAAATCTTTTATCGAACGTTAGTAGTTTTTTAAGTAAGAAGGAGTTCCGAGTCAGTTTTGGATAGAGAGTGTCAAATGCAGGATGTATATTAATAGTCGTATGTCTTTTGATAGCTCCGTACAGACTCTCGACCAGCCTTCTCGATGACCTTCGAACAAACTTGTAGAGGACTTCAACGTACTTGTAACTGGGACACAACATCGGAATTGAATCGACGATATTATACCACATTGTTAGACACGATCTTGAAATTTAATCAACAACACCAACTGGGTGAAAATGTAAGACACAGTACCGGAATTGAATTGACGGTACTAGACAAGGTGGATGAACAGTACAACACCGGAATTGAATCATTGGCACTGAATTGTGTGAGCAAACGCCAGAATTTCGACAACACCTAACTTTGGATATGAAACTCGCTAGAATTGAATTGACGATGGGAATCTAAAAACTACAGTTAAGCTAAGAGCTAATTGAAAAGACTTATTTATTGTGTTGTGTGTTGTCTTCTACGGTGGATGACCTTAGGTATTTATAGGGGTGCTTTGGTAACCGTTGAATGATTACTGCCGTGGGCTCTACTCCAAGCACGTTCCCAATCCGAGGTGGAGTTGATGTTGTGTGGCGTCCTGATGCTACAAGATCGCGAGGTTGAGATGGCCACGGTCCTGATGCGAACTATTCACGGGACGGAGGTGTGAGAGACGAGATTGGCCTGGAGATTCATCGGAACTTGATGCATTTACGCGGGTTGCTGATGACGATCTGATGCATTTATGCGGACCGAGCCTGATGCGACGAGATTGCGGGCTGGAGATTGAGGCAGACAGAGATTGGTGGATGTGGTGACGAGGCAGGACGGGTGTGCATGATCATGAGTGTGACATGAGGTCATCATTGCATGCCTGTCATCTGTATGCTGTTGTTTCATTGATTTGTGCCTGATATGCCTGTGTGTTTATGAATTTTGAATGATTAGGGTGTAACACTGCCTAAGCGGACTATCGACCTGACCTAGAGTTAGGATTTTTTACTGAGATGTGTATCTCACCCCTTTTGGAGACCCTTGTTTTTACAGATTCTAGGCCTTAGAGATGTGATATACGTTTCGGGGACCCCAAAGAAATGACGGCGTATTTTGATGAGTTCCCTAATAGTTAGGGGAACATTTATGTGAGAAAGTACACTATCGTATGGGTCGACGAGGGTAGCCCTGATTGGAAGCCTCATAGATTCGAGGCATGGTTTAAGAGGGTCGAAGACGAGCAGATCGGGCCGCTGAAGCCCCATGAGATACCCTAGGGCGTTATCCCTGCTTGGTGTCAGACTGCTGGGGAGCAGGAGCAGCCAGAAGGATCTGTAGTCGGCTCTAGGAACGGGCCGGAGAAGACCCCGACGCTAGACTTCACCGTCGAGGAGGACGAGGTCATCGTCTTAGAGGCGATCAAGGAAGACCTGGCGGAGCCGTTGCGCAAGGAGACCATGGAGGATTCCATCGAGGTTCCGTCCGAGACGTTCTCCGAGTATGAGCCGACCGAGGACGCAGAGGATTCCGGGGACTCCACCAGCTCATCCTAGGAGATATAGTTTATTAGCTCGACCTTTTTGGAGGTGACCTGATCCGGTCCTTTTGGATGTCATGAGGGACTCTTTTGCGTACCACCTCGTTGTCCAAGTTATTAGCTGTTAGTTATGATGTATAACAATTATTATGCTATCCAGGTCCCACTTAACTAATATTCTGTACATGGATTATTTAAGTATCTCTTCTACATGCTTATGTTTATATATTATCTCTCGACTTGTAAGTCTGAATCGTGGGACCGCGAGAGATTGTTTGGTTTGTCTGCAGGGATGTTCACGAGCTCGACGGGTTCGGGGCGTGACATCTATTGTAAATCTTGAAACCTTAGAAGATTGTTCTACTCCTAGCGCTTTCCTTACTTATGGAACTTTTTGGGTCTTCATTACAAAACTTCTGGTTTCGTCACGCTTGCCGAGCAAATAGCTTTTCTCCTTTTCTGGTTGTCAAAATACTTGTTCTTTAGTTAGACTATAAAGTCATCTAAATATTAACCCATGCTTGCATTCAATCTTGCAAGGGCAAGAGATGTCGCCCTCGGTCCCATTGCTTTAGCCATCCTATATAGGAGTATTACCCATGCTTCCCTGTCAATGATGATACCCAAGAAAGATGGTGTGTTGTCTGGCCCACTCTGGATCCTTCAAGATTGCACGGCGTTGTACTTCCCTTTCACATTTACGAGTGTGCCTAGACCTCAAAAAGATAGTGGACCTTCCAGTATCGGTACCAGACTGCTTAGGGCAATTCCATTGGAAGTTCCCGCTAGCATTCAACCTTTGAACTTTTATCTCCAACAAATCTTGTCCTATGATCCGAACAAGATTGACATGTTCCTATATCGCTCCGCTAAACTCATATTTTTCCTCTATCTAAAGACTCATGAGCCTTTTAGCTTATGTGATTTTTTAGTCTTCGTCCTTTCTCCTAAAGACCTTCCCATTCGGCTGTGTCTTAAAGACAGGTTTTATCCTGGGTTTGAACCTTATTATCCGCAATATTATGCCCGTCAATTCGGCTTTCGATAAGCTGTCTCCATGCCTACTCCCTACCTTAAGGATTTTCTATTGATGGACAAGAAGGCATACAAGCTCGATGATGATGCTTCCTTCTTTTGCTGTGTTCGAGTGACTACTCTGATGCATCAGCAATTTTCTAATAAAATTACTGGAGCTCTTCGATTTGGCCCTGGGATTACTTTAGATTACACGACTCGGTGGTAATCTTTTAGCCTCAAAAGTCCATACGAGGCAACTATCACATCACTTCTTAATGGGAGTAAGATCAAGCCTGTTGGTTTGATTACAAAGGAGACAGACAAAAAGGGCAAGAGCAAAGCTCTTCAACCAGATAGTCCCGAGCGCTCATCAACTTTTATCGCAGGTAAAGATAGACCTTATTTCTTGATTTAAAAGGCTTGCGGAATGTTCTGAATGAACTTACTTGCCTTTGTCTGTTAGATGAAGATCCAAACAATGAAGATGATGAACCAATTATTGAACCTCTAATCACTCTCTATGGTGTTGCTGAATTTCAAACCGCTCCTCCGCAAGATTCTTTAACGAGTATTATTTCAAATGACTGTTCTCCTGTCAATAAGTTTGCTATGCCTCTTGCATCATCTAGTACTCGAATTTCTTCACCTTTGGACATCCATGATGAGCTTTCACTAGCCTTGGCTCCTCATCGAGCAGATTCATCCAGCAACCTACTATAAATTGAGGGGTCACATGGCGAACCTTCTTCTTCGGTACTCATTATTTTTTAGTCACCACCTACTGCTGATTTGCCTCTTGTTGAGACTATTCCCAATCTTCATGTAGCTCAGATATCTCTGAAGGACATTCAAACTTACTTTGTTGAGTCCTTTCATTCCTCTGATCCTCGTGACACACCTCGAGAAGGTATTTCTCCTTCCGCAGAGGCTCTCAGTCGGCTAAAGGTCAAGCTGTCTCGTTCTTTGAACCTTGTTTTCTCTAGGGTTCTTTTGTCGATAATTTGGCAACCCTTGAGCATATTAAGTCTATGATATAGGAATTGACTAAAGAAGAATTTAGCACGTTGCTCCCTTCAAGTGTGGTTTAGCGTCTAAAAAAATTCTTATAGAACTTTTCAGCTAGCTTCTCCTATTAGCAAGTATGTCGGGATTGAGTGGTCGCTCTGACCAGCTTTGACGATCAATCTTGCATGTCTAGTATTGAAACCCAAGCAGCAGAGCAATTGGTAAATCAAGAATGTCAATCTATGTAGTCTATTGCCAAAGAGGTAGCTCAACTGGACAAGAGAGAACAGACCTTCAAGCAACAGAAGCTGGCAATAGAGAAAGAGATAGAAGAGACATGCCTCCGACAATTGACCATACTTTCTTGTCGATCAATAATTGAAGACCAACTAAAGGCATCCATTGCCTCTATGGAAGAGAGAAAGCAAGCAGACCTTGCTAAGATGACGCGGGAAGAAGCACGATGGTGCCAACCAGAAGTGAATTCATAGTTCGCAATAGAAAGTTTGAGGATCTATTGTACAAATTCTCCTAGATGTCAAGAATACCTTGTATCCCAAGAGAACCTAATAAAACTATCTTTCATTCCCTCTTTCTTGCTTTTGCGCCAAAATATCCACCACTATCCCATGTTCGCGTAATAACTCAATTCAATTATCTCGCTAGCCTCTATTTAAATACGGGTATTGTGGGGTGATCTAAACTCGCTCATCATGGCAGACTATTATCAAATCCTCGTTGGTTCTCAGGTAACTTTTCATCTGTTACGCCGTGATGATCTTTCGGGCCATGAAGACAAGGGGGAAGTATCTCTTTCCCATATAGATTATCAATCTAAAAATGGCCACATTGTCTTAGTTTCACAGCTTAAGCGATTACCCCCTCTTTTAATGCTGGTAGAATGTTTCCCTCGCCATCGTGAAGAGACTTTGCCTATCGAACAGTCAATCATATGTGCTTCTGATTGGCTAACTCATAACCATCGGTTTGTCTCTTACCCGCTTTTCGATATGCAATTCTTTAACTAGTATCAATGGTTGAAGGGAAAGTTTTCTACTATTTGGGAAAAAGATAGGATCGACAAATCATTGGCATTTTGTGGCAAGTCTATCGATCCTTCGAAATACGATTTAATTGGCAGCATAGGTTGCTTCTAGTTACCCTCGTCGAACTGTTTCTTCTTTCCCATCGGTCCAGTGACTATTACTCTTCTTGATATATGGTCTTTGACCATTCTTTCTCCTTTTATCAAATGTAATGTCCAACATGCAAATGAACAATTCTGTCCTGGTGCGTTCCATCGTTTAAATTCTCCTTATGACGCATTCATAAATTACTATAGTAAATCCGCAGGACCTCCTTCGACAAAGGAACACACTGCTTTCCTCTTATGCTGTCTTTGTCAATTCATCTTCTGCATTCCCACTCTTCAAGTATCCTCAGAGTTTCTAGACATTGCATGCGCATTAGCACATGGCATTGATGCAAGATTAGGTCGAGTAGCCTTTATAGCATTATACCACAGCTTGACGGATGCGCAAAATTCCTTGTTGGGCAGACATTTGGTGCACTATGGCTCTTACGCAGTTGGTTCCGAATTTACTTCTCTTAGTTGTTTCATAAGGAAGATATTACTTTAATGGTGGAATCTTCTACCAAAAACAACTTCAATCTCGAGATGTTCAATCGCGTGCTTCACCAACTGCCATATGGCTTCACTCCTTTCGACAACTTTCTCTTTGTACTACTGTCTCTTATAGACTTTTATTTCTTCAAGTTGCATGTCGAAGCCATTATCTACGGCTCACTTGGTGAAAGTTCAGATGCACACCTATTGTGGATGAGTGTTTTGGTCCCAACTGACCTTGCTATGAACTTTTCTAATGGAGGCGAATTCTCATATGGCTTTGAAATTTATAATCCTCACTATTGCGCTCGCTAGTTCAGACTTACTCAAGGTATTCCCATGTCGGTGGTATACTCGATGAATTTTCCATTCTCCAATGGTCGAGCAATGGATACGGATCCGATTTCTCACATAGTGATCGCACAAACCATTTATGGTCGCCTTTTCTCCCCAACTTCTCAGGTCATCCATGCAGCCTAGTACTCTTCAACAAATGGTGAGTTGATTATCGCCTCTCTCTTTTCCTACATGACATCATTGGTGTCCTTTCAAGAGTTTATCATCTTTCATTGGGCTTATCGCATCCTTTCAAGAAGCATGCACCACTATCCATGTCGAATGTCATTTTTGAGCCGTCAATTGATGAAGGTATCCTTGTCTTCTTTCTTGTCGGCTGTGCCCAATCGTAATTTTGTTAACTTTTTTCTCAATGCAAATGACTCATTTGGATGGTCGTACCGAGGACATCTTTGGCAACACATGGATGGTCTATACTAACTTTGTTCATGTCTCAAATAGTCCATCGTACATGTCCTATGATAATTATTGCCTCATTCCTGCCAAATGGTTGCAGCTTCATGACTTGATGGGAGAAGTATATGCCGCCATATGTAATAACATAGCTGCTGAAGTCGAAATTCAAGCCCTCCTTACCTTCTTGGCTCATTTGCCTTACTCGAACCAATGTCGTGCCCTTTAATTTGCTATCAATGAGCTCTTCCTTACGTTCGAATCGACTTTGAGATCATATAGGGAGAGGCAAAGTGACTTGGAGGCAATTGCTAAATTGGAGGAGGACACTCTTCTTGCTGATGAAGAACTCGTTTGCCAACGCAATATCCTTGATACTTTAAACAATGATGGGTGTACCTCCTTGCAAACCTCGTTTGTTCAATGAAGATGATTAAGAAGCAGGAAGCAACCTGCGAGTCTTTGTACCTTGAGCTACTAAGGGCTAATCATCATAAAGAAACAATTATTGATGCTAACTGTATAGCAAGATGCAGCTTTATAATTTTGTTTTGAGGATTACGCAACACCTGTTGTAATTCCCTGCTACTTACGTCAACATCACCCTTGTTTGATTCCATTATCCTTGTTCTCAATGAATATTCGTTAGTTTCGGCTATCGTATGTACATGATTCATCATGATAAGATTTTAGTTTTCCTTCATGGCATTTAAGGGTAGACACCATTTTAGATTTTCCCCTCGAATCCGTGCAGACGAGATGATTCGATGGGGATATGACAGACAACCAAGAAATTGCACATTCCTACTTTCCCACGATGCACTTAATTGCCTCGTAACTCGGCACCTGGGCATTATCTCAACTGCCATGGTCACCGAAGAGTCATGGCCGGATATTTCGCATTCTGGGTGAGACGTCCCTTGGATTTTATCTATAAATAACACTACTCATACCGAGTGGGTCCTTATCCAAACCATTCATGTTTGAGTACATAAGCAACCTTTTTCTTTGCAAATATGAAGCCTGCACTATGACATTCTGATTTCTAGTCGATTTCAGACTCATTCATGAGAAGTGTGTATCTAGAGATGAATTTCAGTCGTATTCCGCTCGAACCAGATCAATTCGAGTAAATTGGCCAAAAGGGAAAGGCTAACGCAAAACAAGGTACGTGGACCTAGAGAACTCGGATAGGAAATGACGCTTTGACCATAAGGATTGTCAAGGGGATATTTAGAGCCACAAAAGGCTGATCCAAGAACGATTAAGGGATGCCTTACGAGTGTCATACGATTGGAGTGCGGGTGATGCCGCTTAACCAACATATGATTTGCAAAATTTTCCTAAATTGAACGGTGAAGATCGAGACCTTAGGAGCTAGTGATAGACCCTTACAATTATATAACAATCAAAACCGCCATAAATTGACGAGCCCTAAGCGTGATATGAATCAAGGGGTCGATACGCGTAATGTCTACGAAAGCCGCCCGTCGGTTCGGGATAGGTTGGAACCACGTCTGATAGAGAAAACTATCAGAAATGAGCCTTGAAAGATTTGAAATGGAAAATCAAGAACTCCAACGTTATTTGGATTGGCCGTCGCCCTATCGAAGATTTTCGGAATGAGAAAAACGACGTTCTGAACTTCGAGGGTAAAATGACCGTTTTGCCCCTCAAGCTTAGAACTTCGATATTACAATTGGAGAAGGGAAAATTGGTCTTATAACCACCCAAGAGCTGCCGAAATTCATGGAGCAAAGATGACCATTGGATCTTCTTTAAAAAAAGGCAATGCCAAGTGTCACAAGATCAAGGTTTGTAGTCAAATCCAACTTTTGGCCAACTACCATTCAACTCTCTTGACCAAGACTTGAGTAGCCATCTTCTCTCTCTCTACCTCAGCTTTTTTGGCCAGACCCCCCAAGGAACCACCGAGAGCCTCCATCTTCTCTCTTCTTCATACTGCTCACTGGAGACAGATTCTGGGGCTCCACTTGGCTGGCCACCACGGCCATTTCTGGCCATCTTTAGACTCCGTCCAGCCACCCAAATAAAGATCTATGCCTTTCCGACATCCTCCAATAAGAATCGGAGCATTTGGAGTACCGAGGAGTCCGGAGCGAGGATTCTCCCGAGAGTCAACGAAATCTACTCCAATCTGAGGTAGGTTCGGTTTTCAGCCCTGTTGGTGGACGAAATCTCTGAGTTTTGAGCTGAAATTTAGTGGAGACCTAGTAGACATGTAGATGGTTCTATGGTAAAAATTTGATATGGATTTGATTAATTTTTTACCACGAACCAACCTTGTTAATATTGCCCAGAAAATTGCAAGATTCTGTGCTTGGAGGAACCAACGACTTTGGATGGTTTTCCGACAACCAACCGGCCTAAAATTCACGGTGAGCCTTCCAAACTCTTAGGTAGATGCTATAAGAGGTAGGATAGTGTATAATTGATGGATTTTGAGTAGACTACAATCGGTTGGACCCGGCATGAGCAGAACCGAATGGAACTGGTCCAATGCCGGGCCAAACTAATTTTGTGGGTGGATGGATATGCTGGATTTGTATTGTAATTTGGTGTGTATGATGTGAAGAGATGATGAGGAGTATGTTATAGGTGATTTGGATAGATGAATTGAGGAATTGGACTTGGAATTTTGACAAATCGATTGATTATCCTAGGTTGCACGACAAATTAGCCTTGGACTTGAGTTGGCCGAACCTTAGGAGGCGCAAGGAGGAGTTAAAAGGTAAGGGAATTCCTAACCCTATGTTAAGACGATTGGACTCGATTGGGTAAGTCGAGAGTCGATCGGAGTGAATTTTGAGAAATTGCCAAATGAGATAGTTGAGATATGTCCTAAGACGTTAGAGAACGATGGTGTGACGTAGCCTAGATTTGAGATGCTCGTCTTGTTTGTGCACCATTTGAATTGCTTGTCATGTTTGGATATCAATTGGTTTGCTTGCATGTCACGAGTTTGTAAATTTCGTTTGAATTGGCACTTGCCACTGAGTGTGCCATTGAATTGAAAGTCAAAGCATAAATCCTGATTATGGCATGAGCATAGCATGGCATGGCCCTAAGGTGTGTGAGACGCGGGGTGGAAGGTTGAGACCCTGATGCGACAAGGTCGCGGGGTGAAGTATGATTTGATGGCGCCCTGATGCGACGAAATCGCGAGACTGAGATAGTCACAGTCCTGATGCGATCAAATCGCGGGACAAAGAGGCCCTGAAGCGTATGAGACGCGAGGCAGGATATATATACCCTGATATGACGAGTTTGCAGGGTTGAGTATGAGCTCATAAACCTTGTCTGAAATTGAACCGGGACTTGATGCATTTACGTGGGTCACCGATGACGGTCTGATGTGTTTAAGCGGGCCGAGCCTGACACGATCTAATCGCGGGCTAGAGAATGAGGCAGGCAAGAGTTGATGGATTTGGCGAAAAGGCAGGCCGAGTATACATTTGCACATGAGTGTGGCATGAAATCATAAATGTATGCCCGTCTTCTGTATGTTGTTGTGTATTGAATTGCGATTGTTATGCCTGCGCGTGTTCATAAGTTGGATCTGAAGAGTGACGCGACTGCCTGAGTGGACGGTCGGCCTAACTAGGGTTAGGATCCACCTTACTAAGATTTATATCTCACCCCAATGGGGGCTTACATTTTACAGGTTCTAGGCGAAGGTGTCACAAGTTTACCAAGGATTGGCATCTGAAGAGATAGTTGATTAATTGCATTAGAATGGAATTGTCAATTGTGGATATTGAGGTTGTACTTCGGATATTAAATCGGGGAATGATCTTTTAGTGATTAGTTAGTGTGATTTTGATGTACCATTGTGTCCTAAGTCATCGTAAGTTGTTGAATTTATATAATTAAAGAAGGCATTGCTTTTGCATGCATTCGATTAGAGGAGTTGTATGTTATTCGTTGTTGGATCCTGGAGCGTTAACGAATGAATGGCATGGACAGGGATGTTCGCGTGCCTTCTGAGTCGGGGCGTGACATGCACTTTCCACTGCGTCTTCGTATGCTTCTTCCCCTCTAACCTTTACTCGCGAGTTCACTTCTCTTGGGAAAGAGATTATCTCCTTCATGGGTTGTACCTACACCATATTGATGGTACGCCCTAAGGCCCAGGACAAACTGAACTCCCTCTTAACGCGTGCCACTCCTCTACATCTCCCTGCTAGCCACCCATTTTGGGAAAACTTTGACGAGTTCTTCGCCACCTTCAGCTATAGGGTTGACAAGCTTAGACAGAATTTGGTGGCGATCTCCCGCCACGATCTCGTCGAGCACGAACTGTGGTGCAAGATTGCAGAAGTTGAGAACGGTGAGGTGGCGTACAAGGAGTTCTGCAAAGCCCAAGAAGCCATTCTTGCCTCTTACTCTAGTGTCCTCTAACTCCGGAACATCATCTCTGACCTGTTGCCAATGAGCCGGCAAAACCTGAAGAAGCCTTTGAAGGATACTAAGAGATAAGATCATGAGTTGGTTGGGATTGTAAGGTCCACTCCCTAGCTTCTGCCGAAGGTTATGTTGAAGCCTTGAAGGCGATGTTGGATGCCATCAATAACTATGTGCAGGCCTAGATAGAGCACCTCCAAAAGCTAGAGCAAGAAGGGACGACTTGGAGGCTTCCGTGGACGAGCTAGCTAAGCCAAGCATTGTGCCAAAGAGGAGAATAGGAAGCTAGAGGACGGTCTTTGGCACTTCAGCATTTGCTTCGGGGAGCATCGCAAGCAGAAGTGAGGGCAGTCTAGGCAGAGTCAAAGAGGAGAAGAGAGAGAAGGAGAGAGAGAGAGAGAGAGAGAGAGGTAGGAAGGGAGAGAAAGGAGGAGAGAGAGAGAAAGACAGAAGAAAATGTACTTGTTCCCTTTTTTGAATGAATAAACTGCATTTTCTTTTCTTTTTGCCTACTGATTCTCCTGAAATCTCTCGCATTTTCCATATAGATGGATAATACTTTTTCAAGTACTTACCATTAATTGACCACTGCAACACTTTCCCATCGATTTCTCCCATGCGATATGCATTCCCAAGAAGGACATCAATGATTTCGAATGGACCTTTCCACTTCGACGACTACTTGCCGAACTTTTCATTGTCCAACCCGGTGAGCAAAATGGTTTTCCAAGCCAAGTCACCAACATCGAAACATTTGATCTTTACATGTTTGTTATACGCTTTTGCAACTCTTTGTTTCTAGGCTATCAACCTTTCCAATGCTAAAGCTCGACTTTCTCCCAACTCATCTATATTTGCATATATCATTTCATCGTATTGTTCTCTAGTCAGGCCGTCTTGCAATTTCACCCTTAATGATTGTACTATGATCTCGAGTGGGAGTACTACCACTTGTCCATACGTCAACATGTATGGACTAACTTCAGTACTTGATCTTTTAGACGTTCAATAGGCCCATAATACCATTGAATGTAGGGAATCACATTCCTTGGATTGTCCTCCAAATGCTTTTTTATCAAGCCAATAATTACCTATTAGAGTCTCGGCTTGGCCATTGGCTTGAGCATAGTAGGGCGTTGAGTGGATCATCTTGATTACCCTTGACTTGATGAAATCTAATATCTATCGCCTCATGAAGACAATTCCTTGATCGACAGTTATAGTTTCTGGGATGCCAAAACGATGGATAATTCGTTCCTCAATAAAATCTCTCACAGTCTTTTATAGCAGGTTCTTGTATAAAGCTGCTTCAACCCATTTCGTGAAATAGTCTATGGCTACCAAAATAAAATTATGTTGCTTCGATGAAGGGGGATATATCTTTCCTACTATATCCATTGACCATCCTCGAAAAGGTCATGGTTTGATTATTGGCTTCATTAATATAGTGGGGACATGTTGAATTGGCCCATGTTTTTGGCAAGATTGACATCCCTTAGTATAGTCAATGCAATCCTTGGTAATTGTTGGCCAGAAATACCCATGATGCCTTAATAACCACTTCGCCTTCAAGCCAGCTTGATGTGCTCTGCAAATCCCTTCATGGACCCCTGTCATTGTGAGCATGGTTTTTTCTTGTCCCAGACATCTCAAGAGTAGTCCATCGACCATTTTTCGATATAGCTCATTGTTGATCAAGAGATACTTCAAGGCTTGCCTCTTAAAATTTTTACTGCCAAAGCCTGGGTTTCTTAAATAGCTTATCAAAGGAACTCTCCAATCTTGTCAATTAGGAGCCTGGCTTGAGCTTTCGATCGTTTCTTGCTGAACCATCATTACCTGAGCTTCTATTGAAGGCAAGAATTTTATTTGGGTAATAATGTGGGTGGCTAATTCTTTTGATATCTTGTACCCGGATGCTACCTCAGCTAATTCATTGGCTTTCATGTTTTCGCTTCTCTTGATATGGATCAACTCATATTCGACAAAATTCGACAGAAATTTCTTTGCCAAATCATGGTGTGATATGATGTTCTCATTAAAATATTGATACTTACCTTTACGTTGTCTTATTACAAATTGAGAATCACCTTTAATTTTGACTGGCCGAACCTTCATGTTGATTAAGATTAAGGCATTCAACCCTACGATAAGGGCTTCATATTCGACATGATTCTTTGAGCAATCAAAATCAAGCATGAACATGAGCTTCATTTTCTATTAGTAGGGAGATATGATCATAATTTTGACAACTGCTGATGCTGATGTTTTCGATCCAGATAAATAGAGTATCTAAGGCACAACACAAAGATAATTTTCATCATTTTTTTATTTAAAACCCATTGGGTATTCGGTGATGAAATCAGATACTACCTGCCTTTTTACTGCTTTGAGCAGCACGTAAATCAAATTGATTTCTATCAGAGTAAATGCCCATTTTTTAATCCGACCTCTTATAATTGGCATGGATAACATGTACTTGATTACATTTGTTTTGCAGACTACATGCGTCGTGGTTGGTAGCATATAATGTCGTAATTTCGTACAGGCATGACACAATGACAAACATAGCTTTTCGATGGGAGTATATTTTGTCTCGGCATCATTCAGCATTCGACTCAAGTAGTACATGACTTGCTCTCTGCCTTCATCATTTTCCTGAGCCAGCATACTTCCAACCGTGGTATTGATCGCGAACAGGTATAATTTTAGCAGCGCTCCTGCTTTCGGTGGCATCAAAACATGTGGCTTAGTCAAATATTCTTTTAATCGATCAAAAATCACCTGATACTTTTCTTCCCATATGAACTCTCGTCCATTCTTGAGCTTAAGCAACGGGGAGAACACCTCAATTTTGCTTCACAAGTTAGCTATAAAACGTCGCATGAAATTTAATTTCCAATCAACATTTGAAGCTACTTTTTATTAGCGGGCGATGGCAATTCTATAATAGCTCTGGCCTTGTTCTTGTCTCTTTCTATTCCTTTTCAATGAACCAAGAAGCCTAAAAAAAATTACCATAAGCAAACTTCAAAGGATTCATTTTTAATTTAAACTTGTGCATCCTCATAAAAGCTTGTTCTAGTTGGATTAGATGACTTGCCTGGTTGGTCTTGACGATGACATTGTCTATGTAGAGCTCCATGAGCTCTCTAATCATGTCGTGAAAAATGAAGTTCATTGCCATTTGATAGGTGGCTCCGACGTTCTTCAAATCGAAAGGAATGATGACCCACTCAAAAGTTCCAATGGCACTAGGGCACTTGAAAACTGTCTTGTGAACGTCTTCTGCTGCTATGAATATCTAGTTGTGTCACGCCCCGCGCCCCGGGCACAAGCACGCGGCTCCCTACAAGCAAACCAAATATCTCTCGTGGTCTCAAGATTCACACATAAGTCGAGAGACCTATAATATACATAGCACATGGAGGCGACAATAATAAAACTCCTCCGTACAAAATAGAATGGGACTTGGATAGCGCGAATACTGTCATACATAAATCCATAAGTTTGTACATACACATGGCCACTAAATCTGCTAAAACGAGGAGGTAACGAGGTAAGTACACAAAAGGGTCTATCACCGACATCTAATAAGAAACAGGGTCAGGATCGCCGTCAAAAGATGAACTAGCTAGCCCGGAACCCCTAAGACGAGCTGCTAGAGTCCTTGGTCTCCTCTACGTCCTCCGTGGGCTCGTACTCCGAGAAGGTCTCCGAGTGAACCTCGATGGTGTCTTCCATGGTCTCCGCAGCAGACGGCTCCTTTAGATCCTCCTCAGTCGCCTTGACCACTATAACCTCCTCCTCCGTGCTCTCCAGGGTCGGAGTCCTCTCAAGTCCGTTCCTCGAACCGACAACTGACTCCTCAACCTGCTCTAGGTCCCGGACAGGGTGGCACCAACTAGGAAATACTCTTTAGGGCACCTCATTGGGCTTCAGCGACCCAGTAGACACATCCCCGACCTTTCTGAATCAGGCCTCATACATGTGAGGCTTCCAATTAGTACTACCCTCATCTACCCAAACCACAGTACACTTCCTGACATAAATAGTTCCCTGCCCGTTAGAGAACTCCTTAAAATAGACCGTCATCTCCTTGGGGTCACCAAAATGGATAGGCCACATCTTCAAGGCCTAGGATCTGTAAAAAGGGGTTCCTAACGGGATGAGTTTTACATCTCGGGTCCTAGCCCTAGGTTAGGCCGACCGTACACTCAGGCAGTCATAAAAACCAGCAATTCATACAAATAAACATGAGAGGCAATCAATTATCGAGACAACACACAAATGTCAGGCATGCAGTCATGGCATCACAACACATCACTAAGATCATGCACATACTGCCATGTTTTACCGCCACTTCCACCTTTCACACCCGTCTCATTCCCAAGCCCACGTTTAAAACGCATCAGGCTCGGTCTGCATAAACGCATCAGACCGTCATTGACAACCCGCGTAAACCCATCAGGTTTCAATGCCACTCCAGACCAGTGTCGACACATCACATCTCCATCTCGCGTTGCAACTCATTAGAACTGTGGCCTTCTCAACCCGGCGTCTCATACGCATCAAGGTGCCACACAACTCTAACCTCGCGCCTCGGCGCCTCAGGGCATTCATCCCACTACCCCGCGTCTCATACGCCTCAAGGTCTTATCTTTCCTCAAACATGCCATAATTCGAATCAATTCACACACATAAGGTCATGTGCAATCTCATGCACCAATCATACATTTATGGCATGCAAAACATTCAAATTCAACACTCAAATGCGACGATTCGCTCAAATGCATAAGCATGATCAAACAGTTGGGTAATCTACACCCTCATAGGATGTACAATGGATAATCACATTGAAACCCTTCAAGAATCACCAAAAAATTTACCTAACTCGCCCAATCGAGTCCAATCTTTCTATCTTAGATTTAGAATTCCCTTACCTCAAGCTTGATGCCACAAAAAAAAAAAATCCTCTCCTCAAGCCCTCAACAATTCGATCTTAATGGTCCAAGAACAAACTCACCACGCAACCTAGGAAATTCCAACCAATTGTCAATTTCTCTTGTCCAATTCACCCATCCATGCACCACCAACCTTACTAACATGATCCTCAATATCCTAACATGTCTCATTGATGAATTTGAGACTCAAAACCAATCAATAACAGCCTCCACAGAATCGGTATACACAGAACCAAACTGGGCTATTTTCGGTTCTGTGTAAACCGAGATTATCTAGCCCTTAAACTACTCCAAATCCACCATTTATTCGCTAACCTACTTGTTAACATGTATATCTAAGGGTCTAAGAGGCTCACCGAAGATTTGGGGCTGAGTCGTCGCGAAAACCCTTTGGAAGTCGCCAGTTTCCTCAAGTCCTTAAACCGGCAGTTTATGTCCAACAATCACAAAACCCATTTGGGGTCAAAACTCCATCAAATTAACCTCAACTTTTTACCACAGATCACTGAACGGGTCCCCTAGATCTTCATAAAATTTGGCCGAAAAATTCAAACGTTAAGAGGCCCTACGGAGTCCTAACGATAGTTTACCTCCAGCTACGATGGTTTCCATCGACTTCTGAGAGAATGGCTGGCCGAAGCTCCTTGGTGGGTTAATCGACTTGCTTCCACTTTGAGGATGTCGGCAAGAGGTCGAGCAAGGGGTGGGTGGTCGGCTCGCCGGATAAAGGTCGCCGGAGGGGGTTGTCGGAGAGGGCGAATGACAGGAGCAGAAGCTATCGGGCGAGCGGCAATAGAGAGGAAGAAGAAGAAGAACCTTTCGGTGAGGGTGGAGAGTGAATGGCCGACCAAGGAGAGGGAAGAGAGCTATATTCAATTCTCAAAGTCAAAGGGTTGAATGGTAGTTGGGTAAAAGTGGACATGACCACTTTTTAGCTAATCTAGTGACACATTTCTCAAGTGTCATTCAAGGTGATCCAATGGCCATAATCCTTTCTATTTTTCGGCATCCTTGGGGGTGATCAAAAGACCAAAATTCCCTCCTTCAATTGCATAAGCAAGGCTAAAACTTGAGGGGCAAAATGATAATTTTACCTCTGACGTCCGGAACGTCGTTTTTCTCATTCCAATATTCTTCGATAAGGCGACGGCCAATCCAAACATGACGTTGGAATTATTGATTCTTTATTTTCAATTTTCAAGACTCTTTTCTGATCGTTTTCTCTATCAGACGTGGTTCCAGCCTATCTCGAACCGATAGGCGGCTTTTACAGACGTTACATGTATCGACCCTGTAATTCATATCACATTTAGGATTCATCAATTCGTTGCCACTTTGGTTGTCATGTAATTGTGAAGGTCATTCACTAGTTCCTATGGTCTTGATTGTCACTATCCAATTTAGGAAAATATTTCAAATTATACATTGATTAAGCGGCATCACCCGCGCTCCAATTGTATAATGCTAGCAATGCATTCCTTAATCATCCTCAGATTGGCCTTTTATGATTCTAAATGTCCCCTCGACAATCCTTATAGCCAAAGCGTCATTTCCAATTCGAGTTCCCTAGGTCCACGTGCCTTGTCTCGCGTTAGCCTTTCCCTTTTGGTCAGTCTACTCAAATTGATCATATTCGAGCGAGATATGACTGAAACACATGGCTATATATACTTTTCATTAATGAGTCTGAAAATAACTGAGAAATCAGAATGCCACAAGTTGTACCCTGAATGTCCATCCATGAGAGACATAATTTCATTATGGGAGGCCGAATCGATCAGCATATCGGCCATGGGCATCTACTACTCATTTTTAGATGTAGCAGTATTTAGATCGCGAAAGTCAATGCAGACCTTTAGTTTGCCATTCTTCTTCTTGATTGAGACAATATTTGACAGACATTCGACTTATCTTGTCGTCTTTATGAATCCAGCGGAGATTAGTCGCCCAATCTCCTCCTTGATCTTAAGGACAACTTCTGGCGAAAACCTTCGTAGTGCTTGTTGGTGCGACCAAAATCCTTTTTTAATAGGCAATTGATGCTCGATCATGTTCCTTGCTAGACCAGGCATCTCGTGGTAGTTTCAAGCAAAGCAGTCTCTATATTTCTTTAGCAAGTTTATCAACTGTCTTATACGGCTAATCAAACAACTTGCTCACATAGGTGAATTGTAGCCAAGCCTCATCCCCAATGTTCACCTCCTCTAATGGATCTTGAACTTGAATCACCTTGTCATCTTCCTTGATGGGAGACTCTTCGACATCTAGGATGCCATCAATAGTCTCGTTGACTCACTTAGCTTGTTTAGCCCTATAGACCGGTAACGAGGTCTTGTGAAAATCGCCAATCCTCCATCAGTAAATTCATCAAGTTGTTCTATTGGTTCCTTCCTAGGGATGCACTCCATGTTCCCTTTGTCGAAATGACAAAATGCAATATCTCGAGAGTCAATTTCGGAGGGTTTAGAGATAAGTAAGCAATCATCTGGCATGACTTTGTCTCGGCCTGATATTCAAGTCCAAGTTACACAAGTCTGGAGATTAGCATTCACATACTCCACCTTGTCTCTATTCCAAAATGTGAGCATTTGGTGCAAGGTCGATGGGACACACTAGTTCCCATGTATCCAATCTCGTCCTAAAAGAAGATTATAGGATCCATCAGCATATACGACATAGAAAGATATCCTCAACGTCTTTAATCCCACTATGAGATTTGCGATATATATCCCCTTTACCTCAGTGATCTCGCCAATGAAATATAACAACTGAATGTTTGATGGGATGATCTCATCATCAATTCTTCCTATTTCTTGAAGAATCTGTATACAGATTCTTCATCACCGGTTGCCCATTTATTTTGGCATTAATATTGGGTGAGCTTAAGTGGTTGGAGATCTCTTCGAGGGGATTCTTGAATTCCATGGTCTCTTCGTTGTCGAAGCAGAACTGAACACCTTCTCTTTCTTGTATTGTGACTTCATTATCATGGTCAGTCGAAGACGACTCAAGTCAAAGCTTGTTAGGCAGCTTAACTTGAACCGTACAAGAGCTTAATGGTGATATCGACCTGTTTATACGGGTTTTGAACCGAGACTTTGGCTTCGATGACTCCTAAGATTTGGACTGCACGTGGTCCTGCTTTTGAGATGGTTGCACCTCCTCTGGTTTGCATTTCCAAATCAAGTTTCTTGCCCTTTGAGGTTTAGGGTGACTCGTAGCCATCGATGCTGGTTCAGGATTTAGTAGATTTATCTGCCGTTGCAGCATACGAACTCTTCGTTTCCTATGTACCATTCTCTTATTGGTATAAGTCATGGTTTCTTACTTTTTTTTGGGCCTCCGTTATTTTGTACGAAGATCCTTCTTTAGGATTGCTTTGTAACTTAAGAGTTCGTTGACGACGTGGTTTGTTCGGGGCATAGTAATCTCGATGTACACCTCCATCAAATTCTTCTTTCCAACCAAAGAAAACTCGATCCTGATCATGAATGGGAGGGGGACCATAGCTTACATAGTAGTCAAACTTTCTACTAGGTTCTCAAAATGTACCAATGATTGAATCTCCTTCCTTGTATTTTTGCTTAAACAACTTGTAAGCTTCTGTCGAGGAAGAGTTTTCTTGGACATTGTGTCTCTAACCTGAGGTAATCTTCGTCCCCTTTGATTAGCTTGATTGTTTGTCTCGTAATCACACTTGTGTCGATATGTACTCTCCAGCTTTCTCCTGCATCGAGCGCATAGATTCGACCACTCACGTTATTTTCCTGATTGCTTTGAGGAGACCATTCCAATCATCACTAGGAAAGGATAAATGTCTATATCCATGGGAGATTTGCCCTTGTCATTAGTGAATTTAATCTTTCCTTAATGAATTGCTTCTTGCATATTCTTCTTGAGTCGTGAATGATGCCATTTACAATACTTCTTATCACCCGAATCCTCTTTAAATGGTATTTGTTGTCCTTCTGTTAGCCTGATTTGTCCATTGGCCAACAATACATCAAAACTTTCCTCCGTTTGATTTGCATCGAATGAATAATATGTCGTCTCCTTAGCCTTAGCCATGATGGTTGATTTTTCTCTCATTTTCGCTGGCCTTAGCGCTTGCCAAGTATATGGTTTTTCTATAATCAATTGAGCTACCGTAGTCTCGACAGGATCTATCTATCCTTCGTTGAAATCGGAAGGCTCGACAAGATTTATATCTCCTCTTCGAGTGTGTCTTTTGTCTTTTTCTCTAAGGAGACTCTCGTGTTTGACAGCCATAGTAGACATTTAAATAAATCTACATAGGGATGACCTACCATTCTGTCTCAGATTTCGAATTTTAGTCCGTTGAAAGCGAACTCTGCAAATGCCTTCTCATGTAAGGGAACCAAACACTTGTTCTTGGCTCGTTTGAATCTTGTAATAAACTGGTCGATAGTTTCATTGGCCATTTGCTTCATTGTTGATAAGTCGGCCACTGACATATTTGGTACAACACGCTGGAATTGTCAATGAAAAAGTCGTTTCATTTGCTCCCAAGTTAGCACCGAATTAGGTGATAAAGAAGTATAGCAAGTAAAGGCCGTTTTTGACTGAGAAAGTGGACACAACCTTAACTTCTAATGGTCAGTATAAGCAGCGTCTCCACATAATGTTTGGAAGCGATTGATGTGTTCATAGGTGGAATGATCATCTTCACCAGTAAACAATATGAATTCTGGTATTATAATCTTCTTGGATACGAGATTGTATCCATCAAATCATGGTATGGCTTTCGATAAACATTAATCTTGTACCCCACCATGGGATCGTTATACCCAACCAGTTGTTCGACAACTGGTTGATTCTGGTACACTGGTTGTTACGACATATGCTATCTTGGTTGCTGCAAGACTTGATACACTAGTTGTATGGCAGGCTGAAAAGCCTATAGCTTAGGTTGATGTCCTTATGGCTGCAAAACCTGATTCGTCTGTTGATATCCTAGTAATACGAACTGCTGCTGGATTGCAAATGGGAAAAGTTGATCCGACCCTTTGATTTGAGGGAATTGTTCCTGTCCCTAGTCTGCCACTGCCTCTAGAGGGAACTGGCACTATCCATTGGTTTTTGACAACCACAGGTACGGGTTTCTCATTCGCGGGCATGAGATTTGACTGAGCAATAATCCTGTGTTGGGCAACATGTATATCTTGTCGAGCATGATGGCCAACGAACGTACGTAGATCATTTTCTTAAGGACCAGGCTCAAAAGCCTCTCCTCGTTGCAGAATCTTGATAGGTGCAATCGGTGACACATTCTGCCTTGCAAAACCTATGTTTGTTAATGGAGGTATAGGTAATGAAACACTTGTCGTTGGTATGCAGACATTTCCAACTTGAGATTATGGAACACTAGACGATGCTTCATGCTGTCCTAATGCACACTTGTGGTAAGTGTTGATGATTAATGGTCTAACAACGTCAGTCATACGTTGGACCAATGATCAGCAAACTCATGCTGGGCTTCTTCGATTGTACATCTTATCAAGGATAACATGTCTGGCATGACTTTAGTATTTTTTTAGCTCTTCGACATATTGTCGAGGAACCTCATCGTCTTCAACCTGAACCTGATCTTGGACTCCTCTAGCCGTCGAGGACTCCCCTCGTGGTACTTCCTCCATGAGTTTATCATCGTCTAAGTTGTTACGATCTCTTGTGCGTGGCATAGCGCAATCTCGAACTTGACATCAAGACTCCCACCAGGCGTGCCAAAAAAGATTGTTGCGCGTCAAAATCCCTCGGTCGAGCTGATTGAACTTTCAGGGCTTGGCCCAAAAGGTTAAAGCCTAAAAGGGTTACCAACACGGAAATCTTTTATCAAACATTAGCAGTTCTTTAAGTAAGAAGGAGTTCCGGGTTAGTTTTGGACAGAGAGTGTCAAATGCAGGATGTATACTAATAGTTATATGTCTTTCGACACCTTCGTAAAAACTCTCAACCAACCTTCTCTATGACTTCGATCAAACTTGTCAAGGACTTCGACGTTCTCGTAACTAGGACACAACACCGGAATTAAATCAATGATGTTGTATCACACTGCAGGACATGATCTCGAAATTTAATCGACAACACCGGACGGGTAAAAATGTAGGACACAGCATCGAAATTGAATCGATGGCATTGAACTGTGTGAGCAAATGCCAGAATCTAATCAACAACACCTAACTCTAGATATGAAACTCGCTGGAATTGAATTGACGATGGGAATCTAAAAACTACAGTTAAGCTAAGACCTAATTGAAAAGACTTATTTATTGTGTTGTGTGTTATCTTCTACGTTGGATGACCTTAGGTATTTATAGACATGCTTTGGTAGCCATCGAACGGTTACTTTCGTGGGCTCTACTACACGCACGTTCCCTTCGATGACTCTTGTGGATAATGCCTCTGGTGGTTTCTTGGTCCTTCGCGCCTTGTTCTCTCTTCACTTTTGGGGATTGCAGCCAATCTCTATAACTACCTCGAATGTGTCTTCTTTTGTGCGCCTTTTCTCTCAGTTTTGGAGAAAATACTGCCAAAATTACTCTTTCTCTCAGCTTTGGAGAAAATACTGCCAAAATTACTCTTACACGTGGCATTTTTGTGGTTGATCTTCACATGGTTTCCATATACTTGCCCATAGCTAGCCATATCCTTGCCTCGTGCATGTCACATGGTCTATAGGGTAACTTTTGTGGTCAACAAGTACTCATCAATCTTTTTAAGCAAAAGAAAAAAATCAATTTTTTTTGTTGGTGTTAACGTAAAAACAGACTTCCCTCGATGAAATATCACTATTTTCTTCAATTGCACTCAAATCATTCATAAATCTGTGACACAATAACTAAAGGCTAAATGACAAAGCAAGAAATACGATCCTTTTAATTTTATTTTATTCACTTGAAACCTTAGAAATATTATAGAAAGCACATTAAAACCGAAATGAAAAATAATAACCTATTGTCGTGTTTTTGTCTCTTTTTTTTTTTGCCAAATCCAACCGACGCTTTGCTAAAAAAATTAGAAGTGTTTTTTTTTTTTTAACTTATTATCGTGCTTATTTCCCTTCTCAAGTTCTTGTTAGTACTTTCATATTTAAAAAATACATCAACCGTTGTTACTTGTTGGGGGGTTTATTTTAAGGATAAATTGTCCCATAGGTGGGCTTAAGTACACCCCAAGTGTCATTGTTGTGTACGACGCTCACTTTAGTGTCAAAACTTTCAAATCGATCATTTTAGTGCTAAGTTTTTGTATTTTCGATTACTTAAATGCCAACTTCTTTTAAAACGATCACTTTAGTGTCTACTCCGATTTAAGCGACGTAGCTCACCAAGAATTCGACACGTATATTTTTATTATTATTTAAGATGACGTGACTTATCAAACTTGGCACTGGAGTGATTATTTTTAAAAGAAGTTGGTACTTAAGTAATCAAAGTTACAAAAATTTAGCGCTATCAATTTGAAAGTTTTGGCACTGTCGAAGTTACAAAAACTTAGTACTAAAATTATCGATTTGAAAATTTTGACACTAAAGTAAGCACCGAACACAACTTATCACACTTGAGGTGTACTTAACCTTCTAGGTGATATACTTTCGATTAGTCTTTTGGAGATATTTTTTCAAATAAAATTATGTTGAATTCGTTCCCATGACCCTCACAAAAGAAAGTGTGCACACAAAAAAATCAAGTGAGTCCACCAATTTTTTTCTAAGTACAGTCCAACAATTTCCAAAGTATATGGTGATAAATTAGAATTCAGTCAAATGATTCATTTCCAAAGCATGACATCTCTAATTAGTGTTGGAACTTTGGTCTCAAAGTCCCATAAAAAATTGAATGAGAAATGAAGAGTTGTTTCGGTTCATAATCATTCATCGACGAAACTATACGACTTCGTGACGTTTCGTCGAATCCTTTCAACGAAACCGTGTCTTTTCATTGAGAACCCTTTCGAAGAAACGATATGACTTTGTGACTCTCCGCTTTACTCTCTATAAATGTAAAGCATTGATCGTCGCATTAAAAACTACTGTCATTTTTGTATTCTCTCTTCATTGTCATCATTTTTTTGTGATTATTCTGCGAAGTTGCGTTCGAAGGTTTCCTCTAAAACAAGTACCGCTTTTGAAGAAAGGTGATCCGTTCTATCCTGAAAGGCAATTGTCCAAGAACCTTGGGTACTGGTTGAGGGAATAAATTTGTCTTAAGGACACAATGTGAATTCATTAAGCTCGGATCATTCATCTACATTCAGATTACTCGTTTGCGATTGGTTTCAAGTTTGTGTATCAACCTAATCTTAATATACGAACTTCTACGTTCTTTGACGACTATAATCTTAAGACAAATTTGATTTTTTATGCTTGGTTCGTATAGTTATTTTTGTTGTTCGCATTCTAATATGGTGTGTTATTGTTAGTTTCATCCAATGAAAATTGTATTTGATTACATATTATGATTCGTTTCGTCGATACGAGAAAAATGAGTGGTTGCACGCATTCAGGGGACGCTGAAAACCACCACACGCTTCCACACGCACCCCAACGAAGGTGGCGGGCAACGATCATCGGCGAACGTTGTTGTTCATTATAATTTTGTGTGTTTTTATTTGGTGAAATTTTAAGATAATCACATAGTCGGATAGGGCTCATCGAGACTAGCATTTTGAATGGTCGACGGTCGTCAAAGGCCATGTACGGTAGTGCACACGCTAACGTTGTGGCTGAGCATGGTGGTCACGCGCCTGACGCGTAACCCATCGCATTGATTGACCAAGGTCAAACTTATGCTGACGTCAGCATTGACTTCATTGACACAAGGCAATGACACGTGTCATGATCAACCCGATCCGTTGATCGACCCGACTCGACAGTTGACCCATTGGCCAATTGGTTTGACCTGTCAGACTGGTTAGACTGGTATAAGAGGAAAGAGTTGTGACATTTCGAATTTCGACCATTTTCGAGTCTAATGATATGGAATAGGGCCTCGAAATCAGATATAAGCCAATGAAAAATTGTAACATTCGAATTGAATTTGATGTTGCTTCGCCGATGGTAATTTAAAATTGGAAAAGTAGAGTTTCGGACGAAAAGTGTAAAACTACCATTTTGATCCCGAGCCTTACTCTTGCCTTAAGAATGAATGAAAGATATTTTGGTCATTTGGACCTTCTCCCATGGCTACTGAAAATTAAAGAGAGAATTGATCAAAGGAAGTCAAAGAATGGCAAAATATTATTTGAGTGATGACAAGTGTCAATCATTGGGTGATTAGCTTTTAATTTCACTTTTAACCTACCATTCATATGGGAGTTGACCAAGATTTGATGAAGCTAAGTCTTTCTCTTTCCTCTCTCCCTTCTTGCACTTCCAGCTCCTCCTCCATCATCTCCATCTGCATTTTTCTTCTTCAGCAGACTTGCTCCAGCCTGACTAGCTTTTGTCGGTTTGTTTGTCGTCGTCAACCACCACTTCCGGTGACCGTTAGCCTGAACGCCGACCACCATGATCTTCTTAGTCTCTCCTCTACAAATATCCTATGGTAATTTGGCCATTGGAGGTGCCGTTTATTACGTTCAGCCCCGAGACCGTTGAGAGGTCAGAATCGGGCCAATTTTGGAGAGAGCTCGAGTTCGCCGGCCTTAAGAGCTCGATTGACTCCAAATTTTCGGTGAGACACCCTCAACTCATAGTATAAGAGTTTAGAAATCTAAGATTGAAGATTTATAGGAGTTAAGGTGAGTTTTAATAGATAGAATCTCTTGATTTTTCGTGCACAGTTTCTGCCCTCTTGCTAGCCGTGTAGAACCGAGCAGCTTTGCGGCTCTTAGAAATGTTTTTTCAATCTAAAATTCACGGAGAGACTCCTATACATGTAGATTTATGTATTGGCAAGTCGGTTTTATGAGGAATTCAAGTTTAGAGGTGATTAAATGGTTGTTTGTGCGTGTTCAACTCAAAACCAATTCTGCCCCTGCTTTGGACCGTGGAAACCAAGCCATTTGAGAAACTTTGGGGTGTCGCCATGCCTTAAAACTTTCGGTAAAATCTCTATTGATATTGTAAGATGTGTTGACAAGGATATTTTGCAAAGAATTAAAGTTTAGAAGTGATTAACGGTTGTTTGAGGTGAAAAACGTTAGACGCCGACCAATCCGTCCTCAACGAGTACCGTTTTTAAAATGGATCGTTTTAAGTCGTCTAGTACTCAAATTGAGCTCCGTTTTCGCCCACACGTTCGTAAGATCTTAAGGGATAAGAACTAAAATTGGATTTCTCAAAATAGTAGTAGAAAAATTCAATTTTCTTATAACTGAACGTGGCCGTGGAGGTTGAGAAAGGCTAATTTTTGGTGAATTGAAATATGAAGAGTTTTAATGGGTGAATTGTGTGATTTCCTTAGGATGTGCGCTGCCTTATTTTGGCCGAGGAAGAACCGAGCATTATGGCTGGCTTTGGTTGAAATTGCTAGCTTGATTGGTGGTGTAAATTGTGACATTCGAAATTTCCTAACATTTCGAGACTATTGAATGAAGAATATCTATCAATGTATTTTAGTTTTTTTTTGCTCGAATCAGATCAATCCTAAGTTAACTGACCATAAGGGAAAGGCTATCATATGACAAGGTATGTGGACCTAGGAAACTCGAAAAATGAAATGACGCTTTGGCCATAAGAATTGCTGAAGGAACATTTACAATCAATAAATGCCGATCTAAAAACGATTAAGGAATTCATTGCTAGCGTTATACAATTGGAGTGTGGGTAATGTCGTTTAACCAATGAACCCCCGTAATTACATGACAATCAAAGCTGCCGTAATTTGAGTCATCCTAAGTGTGATGAGAATCACAAAGTCAATACGCGTAACGTCTGCAAAAGCCGCCCATTAGTTTGAGATAAACTAAAGTTACGATTGACGAAAAAATCGATCACGATATGGAATCTCGAAATTGGAAAAATGAAAATGAAGAATTCTAACATTTGATATGAATTTAACGTCGCCTCGTCAATGGTAATTTAAAATTGAAAAAGTAAAATTTCGGACGGAAAGTAAAAGATTATTATTTTGCCCTCGAGTCTTGCCCTTACTTTAAGGATTATTTAAGGGCATTTTAGTCATAAGGCTGCCAAGGCTGCCGAAAATCAAGTTCACTGGTAGTTAATGGATGCAAAGATTTTTATGAAGTAAAGACAAGTGTCATCCAATGGTGGTTAACATTTATTTTCCACTCAAACCTACCATTCAACTAACTTTGACCTCAATAATTTATGTGGAAGACTTCTCTTGAAATTGCTTCCACCGTAACTCTCCTCTCTCTCCCTTTCTCTTCATTTTTCTTCTTCTTTCTTTCGACCGAGAACCCTCCAGCCCGACCAGCCCCTGCTGCTGCCTTCGCCTTTCTCAATCGTCGCCTATGGCCGTTGTCTCGCCGAGCGTCGAGCGCCAGCATCACCATCAACCTCTCCTCTACACATCCCCGGTAGTTGTCTCGATTAGCCCTAAAATCAAAAGTGGACAAATTTTAATCGAGTTGAGGTAAGGCCTTCATTCATCCACTTCAAGACTTCAAATGACTTCAAACTTACTGTGGGATCTTCTTAACATGTTATAATTGAGTTGAATGAGCTAGGATTGTAAGTTTATTTGAGATTTAGGGTGTTTTCTTGGCTGATTTGAGGAGGTTTTCTTGAAGCAGAATTTGACCGCCTGCAGACCAAGAGAAACTAGACTGTTTCGAAGCCTTTGGGATGTTATTTCACTTCAAAATTCTTGATGAGGTCCCTAGACATGTAGAATAAGGTCTTTGACAAGCTGATTTTGTGGTAAATTAGAACCTATGATCGAATTATAAACTGATTAGTGGGGTAGAGGACAGAACCGAATCTGCCTTGTTTTGGGACCATGCAAACCGAATACTTTGAGGGTTCGCGGAAGTGTCGCCATGTCCTAAATCATCGTTAAGGCATATTAAGATGTTAATTGATATGTTGGCGAAGTATTTACTTGATGTATTTGTGATTGAAAGAGTTTTATTGATGGAATCGTAAATTTTCTCTAGGACCGCGCGTGACCCATATTTGGCCGTGAACTTACTGAGTTGGAAGGATCGTTTGGATTGAAGAATTGCATTTGATCGAAGGGTAAGTGATTCTTAAACCTTTATTAGGGTGCTAGGACACTACTGGGCGATTTTGGTTGAGGAATTGATTGATTGATTGGTGAATTTTATCATGAAAATGGCATAGTGTGATCTAGCTTGATATGAGAACTAGCATGTTTGTGAGGAAATTGATTCTTGATTGGAAATTGTGATGAAAATGGCTATAGTGCCCTATATGAAATGAAATGGCTATAGTGCTTGATGTAAATTGAAATGACTATAGTGCCCTATAAAAAAAATGGCTATAGAGCCCTTGAGGTGTACACCGTGGCTAGAGAGCCCCTGGTGACGAGAGTGTGAGATGTCATTGAGATAATCTCTGAAGTTAAAAGCTCATTTTATGCTAGTACGTTAAGCTTGGTCTCGTAACTTAGAGTATGCTTATTGTGATTCTTAATTGTGCCAATTACATTGAGATGTTGGATATTTACGCACCATGGGCTAGTGTTTTGGTGAATTTCTGCATATTGCTTCACTGCATAGTCTGGAGGGATTAGCGATCTAGTTTAGGTTTAGAATTCACTTGCTGAGATGTAAATCTCACCTTGTTGCGGGACATGTTTTTCAGACCCAAGCCTTGAAGCATTTTCCCAATCCGCCTAAACGATCACAAAGAAATGATTGTATATTTTGATGAGTTTCCAGACAGTCAGGGAACAGTTTATGTTAGGAAGCGCACTGCCGTGTGGGTAGATGAGAGAGATGAAGGGTGGGAGCCGCACCATTTTGAAGCTTGTTTTCGTCGGGTCGGTAAGAGTATAACTGGTCCCTTAAAGCCCATAAAGGTACCTAGAGGAGTGGTGCCTAACTGGTGTCACCCCATCCGCGACGAGGTCGAAGTAGAGACTTTAGTGGTAGGATCGAAGAATGTAACAGAGAAGACCCCTACTGTCTAAGAGGACATTGAGGTGATAGAGGTCTCTACTTTAGAGGATGAAATGGAGGATGATATTATGAATGCTCAATCTGAGACTTTCTCCTACTATTTTCTAGATGAAGACGATGACGAGACGAGTAGCTCCTCAGAGTAGGCTAGATTGCCATGGAAAACTTTGGGAGTTGTAATCTTTTAATGTTGGTCTTTTGATCAGGGCAATGGTGCAGTCTTTTGGTTGTAGCCCTTAGTTTCCCTAACCCACAAGTGTGTTTGATTTATGCCCGTCCGCTGGTTGTAAGCTAGATGGTTATGTTATGTATATATGTGTGTGCTTTTATTTTATTTCGAATCTTCCCATGTGATTATTTTGTCAAAGTTATTTATTCTTTTATTTTCCTTCTGCATGCGTGTTTCATTTTACCCTTTAGGCCATTTGTTGGCTCCTGAGACTACTATTCGGGCCTTGGCGAATGTATCGCGCTCGCAAGGCAGGGCATGGCGAGACATAAGTGATCCTTAAACCTCTACTAGGACTTAAGGACACTACTAGACGATTTTGACTGATGAATTGATTGATTGGTGGATCGATTGTGCTTTGATTAGCACTCCCCGAATGTGTATGTTGTGCATCGAGCTTGGTGTGTTCATTTCTATGTGGAATTTGTATTTGTTTGATGTGTGACCTCGAATGGTTGTGTGATATATAAGCCTCGAGTGGTGAATGTACGATATTGATGTTCAAATTGGCTATTAAGCCCTTAAGGTACGATGGGCTAGAGAGCCCTTGTGATTTTAAATGGTCAGAGTGCCCTATTGTATAATGAAATGGCCAAAGTGCCCTATTGTGAAAGCATGGCCAGAGTGCCCTTATGCTATTGAATTGGACAGAGTGCCCTATTGTGAAAGTATGGCCAGAGTGCCCTTATGCTAATGAAATGGCCAGAGTGCCCTATTGTGAAATAAAATGGCTATAGTGTCCTATGAGAATGAAATAGCCATAGTGCCCTATGAGAATGAAATAGCCATAGTGCCCTAGTGCCCTGTTGTGAAATGAAATGGTTATAATACCCTATGAGAATGAAATGGTTATAGTACCCTATGAGATTGAAATGGCTATAGTGCACTTTATGTGATTACATGGCTATTCTGTCCTTATGCAAAGGAATTGGCCAAAGAGCCCTTGAGAATACATCGCGGCTAGCGTGCCCTTGGCAACGAGAGAATGAGATGTCATTGTGATAATTCTAAAGTTATGTGTACATTCTATACTAGTGCATGAAGCTTGATCTCATGAGGTTGAGTATGTTTGACCATGATTCTTATGCATGCCAATCATGTTATAGAGTTCAATATTTGAATGTCATGTGTTAATCGTTTTAGTGAATTTATGCATGTTATTTTAATGCATTGTCTGGAGGTCTAATGGCCTGGTCTAGGGTTAGGGCTAGCTTGTTGAAATTTATATCCCACCCCGTTAGGGATTAACTATTTCAAGTCCAAGGCGATGAAATACTAAGTCTTCCAAGGATTAGCATTTGAAGAAGAAATTGTAGGGAAATAGATTTACCCTTTTGTAACTTTAAGAATTTCATGTTGTATAGAAGATAGAATCGTAGACTCTGATTTTGTAATGAGTGTTCATGAGAAGACGTATTCTTTGTCCCAAGTCATCTCATAATGAATTCGCATGGAACTGTTTTATCGCTTCCATGTGCTTGTATCATTTACAAATTTTGGAACTGTTGGCCAAAGGATCCTGGGAGATTATTGAAATATGAATGACCTAGTGGGATGTTCGCGTGCTCCACAGGTTTGGGGCATGACATTCCCGTTTGTTTGGTATCAGAGCAAGGTCAGCTCGATCCAATTTGATTGAGACTTGGAGTGATAATGAGTGATGACTTGAGGACGATTAGATAGTGAGACCCTTAGGATTAAGCATATACTGCTGAATCTTAAGAATTGTAGGCTTGAACTTGTGTGGTATTCTAATGGTCCTAGTTTCGATTTTAATGGATGTTCTTGACTGATGTTGTGATTGAGGTTCAAATGGAAGCAAGCAGAAATTAAGGAGACATACGCATGGATTTTGAGGTAGTAATTGTTCTTAAGGTTAGTAGAGAATTGCTTATAAATGAGGGGCCAATAGGATTATATGATTGTGATTGTGGCTTATCGATGACCCAAGATGAGGTATATGGTTGAATATAGGCAATTAATCTATGAGATGTGACAGTCATTGATGGAATTAAAAATCTTCGATGGATAAGAATCGATTTGAAGAAGATTGTGGTATGATAGGTAGTGAGGACAAACATGTTGTGCATGTGTTTATGGCTATATATGAAAGTTGATGAGGATGTATGAATGAGCTTATCATTATTAGACTAAATAAATTGTCGCTTGATATGGGACAAGTTGATGGGATATCTACAAACTGTAATGAAGCACATTGTGAGACGTATGGAACGAGACTCTCTTCATAGATGTATGATTTGAGACTACCTACAACGACCAGGTCTAATGAGGGCGGAGAGTGATCGCCGGGACAGAAAGATCCAGACAAGGAGCGGCTCTTGACAGGCTTCTAAGATAGCAAAGAGGCAGGAATGACCCAAGCCATAAATTAAAAGAGAAATTTTAGGTATCAGGTTGAGTCCAATTGTGGTTAAGAGATGTATGGCATGGGAGTGATTCTCAAAGTGAATGCTCGAAAGTGGCATGGCATTTGTAATGATGCCTATGATTGGCATGATTAAAGTCTTCGTCCTTGATAGTGGATGCTATTTAAAAAAATTGATGTTTTATGATTAGCTTGTTAGGCATGTTTTACAGTTGGCATCATATGATTATTATGGTCAAGGTCTAATTGAGAGATTAGACGACGTATGGGATTTATACCTCACTGAACTGATGTCTTTCGAAAGTGAGAAAGCTTATTGTGTCTGTGATAGAGTGATAGATGCCTTTTATACTTAAAGTATGAGCAATTGACTGGCTAAAGTGATGCCTTGAGTGGTTGCTTAATGTTGGTCTAGTTGAGTTTTAACCTAGTTGAGACTTGCCTAGTAATTGGCTATTGATTGAGAAGTTGCCTTGTTGAGGCTAGCCTGATATGTGGTTGCTGCTTAAGGATGATTTGGAATCCTTGGATAATGGGCAAATAGTTGAAAGTTGCCTAAGCACCACTAGACGGTTGATTGATGGTGAAAGATAATGAGATTAGTAGCCTAAGACTACTAGATTTGAGTAGAAGACTTAAGTCTTTGATTCCTTGAGGGAATCATAGTAGTTCAAGTGACATGAGAACCTAATAAGGTTAAATGACCAAAGTACGGTCGCCAGAGGAGCTTGAATGACCAAAGTATGATCTATCTCAGTTCTTGGATCTTCCCATATCTTGCATATTCAAGCCAAGTATGAGTACTGGAAGAGAATATGGCTCGATTTTGTTAATCATACGAGACCCAAGTGTAATAAGGGATCGTGAGAACTTTCAATGGAAATGAGAAAAATTGATGGGTAGACAAGCTCGAGGAGAAGCTGCCATTATTGCCTAAGTCATTGTGATGACAAATGCTAGTACTGATGAGTTAAGGGATGGAAGTTACAAGAAATGTGATTTTGAGAATACTCATTCTAATTGAAAATGTGGAAAAGAACCACGAGAGTTTTGAGTAGCTCGTGAAATGGTTCATGAGGTTGAGATTGATGAAGGTTCGATAGGGACGATGAATCCAAAACTGCCTTTCTCTAGATTGAAAATTTGGAAGGAAACCTTAAAGGTTTATTGGTACACTAAAGAAAGAAAGTGACTCTGGCAATTGTGAGCCTTAAAAGGTTGTTGATGATTACGGAAATGTCACCAAAGGAAGAGTTTTCTTTGAAAGCATGATATCTGCCTGTGTTGCCGTCGTTGAGAGGTTCAATGGAAGTACATTCTCGGGATTGCTTGAGAGGAAATGATGTTTGGATCCTAATAGTCTTACAATGGTCTGAAGAAGATCGACAAATATGAGACAGAATTCTCAAGGTTGTCTAATTGTACTAAGGGCAGTTGAGGATCCTTTGAATAAGACAAGTAAATCCCTGAGTGGATTGAAATTTCGAAGCTTTGTGGTTGGCTGTTATTCCTGAATCTAAGTAAATGTACTAGATCTTAATGAAAGGAGAAGATAATTGGGAGGAATATGAGTAAGAGGATTCCTTCTTGTGATTACGAACAAAGAGATATTCATTATAGAACATGGAACACGTCTACGAGAAACGATTATTACCTTGGCGTGAGGCTCGTGGTGAAAGGTTGACATTTCGTTCTTTCCGTCGTGGGAAAAATTGAGGAAAGAGTTATGTCAGTTGATTGGCCTTGTTGAATAAAATGGAGTGGATAGAGATTGAATCAGGAACACTAGAAGTGGTATTGTGAGTTATCCCCCCTAAAGAATAGGGTGTCGTTCTTAAAGGGCGATTGGACTATTAGATGGTCGTTTGTGGAAAGAAAGGTGAATAGGCTTGATGGCCCTATCTACTTGTGATTTTAATAAATGGATGAATAAGCAAAAGGGTGGTTAGATTGTAATCGCAAAGCGACTTGAGGTAGTCAAATTGAATATATGAAATATGGATTGGTGGAGACCCAAAAAGAACGAATCTTGTCACTTAAGGTGATTGAGTCATTGGAAGAAAAATGTCAAATATAGTGGCACCTGAGTCCTGGAGTAAAAACATCGCTGTTGGGCATAGACTTCAAGATTGATGTCCTATGGAGTAGGAAGGACAAAGTGGGTTCGAAGTAAAATAATGCCACTGAAGTGTATGATTTTCTTCACAAGGTAAGAGACCCTACTATAGAAGGAAGAGAAATTTCTAATAGCCTTGATAGTAAGATTGAGCATCTGAACTGAGAAAGAAGACAGAGCTCAAATGGTATTCATAAGATAATTCTAAGGAACTGTCCGGTAGACGACATGAAATTCTAGGATACGTTGATGTTCAATTGAACGAATGAAATTAAGATAAGATTGCATTAGCTGGTTGTTGAACCAAGAGACTAAGGCACTAATATTTCCTGAGGAAATAGTGACAACAATGAACAAAATGCTACATAGTCAAACTGGGGGACCCGTGAGAGTAGAGCCAAGGTATGAGCTCTCAAGTAGATTGTACAATGGATTGTTGGAATGATTTGACACCTGATAGTAAAGAAGCGGATAACAGTTGGATTGAGTACTCAAGGAGTAATTGGATTGATTGTTATCGTCTTTAGAGACGATGATCGGACTCGTTTAAGGAGTTGTAAGGAATATGAACAGCCCTTGGATAGTATCATATGGACCCTAAGAGGACACGTGAAGAGCGCGAGCTATGGGCTTGATAAAGCAAGATTCTTTAATCATTAAGTTTCTGAGAAATGAAATCCCTGTGAAGCCCTTAGGGATTGGAACAAGTGATGAATCGACTAAGGTCGATGTGAGTTGCGGAAATTGAAAGTTTCCTGAAATTGATGAATTGTTTTAGACGGATCATGGCAAGATTTCTCCAAGAACTATTCTATGGATGAATGAATACGAAAAGAGTTTTCAAGAACTTAAGTCAAGTTGATGACTATGCCGACAATAACATTCCCGTTTGGAATAAAAAGGGTTGAGAGAATCATAATGACGTGAAGCATGAAAGAAATTTGAGGCATAGCAGGGCAAACTAAAGTAGGTTGTCCAAATGCGCCATGACAATAAAACTACATGAGTTGGAACGCCTGGTGTTTGATTGGAGTTGTCTTGCAAATGTCTTCGCGATAAAGTTTGGGAAACATTGTTTGGGTGGGAGAAGATTTCAAGTCAATAGCTAGCACCAAAATATAAAGTATTAGTTTCCCGAGAGGAATTGAACAAGAGGCAACACTGATGTATGAAATTACCTATGAATATTAGAGCGTTGCTTGTATAAAAAAAAAGACCTTGAAGTTATGTGAAGTATAAGAGGTCAAGAACATTGACTATCTAAAGTAAATTGAAGGAAAGTCACGTGGAACGAAGAGATTACCCAAGTGTTGTTACTGCGATACCCATATCGCTAAAGAATGGTGAATTAAGTAGCGGATGCTTATAATTGAGAATTGAGCATTGTGTAATTGATGATGGAGGGACAGATCTTCCCTCGAGAAATAAGAAATTCAACTTCTAAATTGGATGTTTGTTAATTGACTAGTTTGATGACTATCTAAAGCATTAAGCCTGAGGGTCAGAAAGGAAATTGAGATGTTACGATGAACAAACTCTAATATCTAAGGGATTAAGAAATAAATAGAATAGTGAGAAAATCCAGACTTCCAAATGCTTGGGAAAGAAGCTTTGAAGTTGATAATAGAACCCTTGAGGTCTCATGGACGAGAATATGAATCCAATAAGGAAGAGAAAATTAAAGAAATGACCTCATCAAAAATTCGAAAGGAGAACTATGGTGTCCATTGGTGTGGTACAAAGGTGTGCCAAGACTTGCCGCAATCCTATGGATGTAATGGATTGAAAATTGGGTTAGACCAATATGTGGTCAAGTATTAAATATATCGACGAGAAAAGGGCATGATGTTGAAGGTCGATGGATTATTATGATCGTGGGGGATTTTCAAATAGAATCGAGAACATATTTTTATGGCAGTAACCATGAATTTGTTTAAGGAATCGAAAAGGCTATAACTCGATTTGAATAATAGAGGACAAGTTGATAAAGCCCCTGAATATCTGATGGTATGAAAGGACGTTTGAAGGGAGTGATTTGCCAAATGGTATAGGCACTAAAGAGTGCATTCTGGAGAAGGTCTAGTAATAATGGTGATAGGCAAATGGAAGTGACGATGTGAATGCTCGAGGGTAAACTGCTGACAGATGTTATGAATGTCGAAAGAGAATAGAGAGAAGCAAATACAGATTGAGAACTGAAAGAAACAAGTCCTGGGGAAGGATGGCTTTTGACGGAAATGACAAGTGAGAACGTCAAGTCATGGAAGAAGTTATCTCAAAGAGTGAGAATGTGATGATGCGTCTGTACCCCATAAGATTGGATGATTAGAAGGTTGCAAATTTCGAGAACAAAATTTATATAAAGGAAAGAGTTGTGACATTCCGAATTTTAACCATTTTCGAGTCTAATGATATGGAATGGGGCCTCGAAATTAGATATAGGACAATGAAGAATTGTAACATTCGAATTGAATTTGGTGTCGCCTCGCCAATGGTAATTCAAAATTGAAAAAATAAAGTTTCGGACGAAAAGTGCAAAATTACCATTTTGCCCCTCGATCCTTACCCTTGCCTTAAGAATGAATGAAGGATATTTTGGCCATTTAGACCTTCCCCCTTGGCTGTTGAAAATTGAAGAGAGAATTGGTCAAAGGAAGTCAAAGAACGGCAAAATATTATTTGAGCAATGACAAGTGTCAATCATTGGGTAATTAGCTTTTATTTTCACTTTTAACCTACCATTCAAAGGGGAGTTGATCAAGATTTGATGAAGTTAAGTCTCTCTCTTACCTTTCTCCCTTCTTGCACTACCAGCTCCTCCCCCATTATCTCCATTTGCATTTTTCTTCTTCAGCAGACTTGCTCCAGCCCGACCAGCTTCTACGAGTTTGTTTGTCACCGTTGACCGCCACTTCCGCCGACCACTAGCCTGAAGCCAACCACCCTAATTTTTTGTCTCTCCTCTACAAATCCTCGACGGTAGTTCGACCATTGGAGGTGCCATTTGTTCTGTTCAGCCCCGAAACCATTGAGAGGTCATAATTGGGCCAATTTTGGAAAGAGCTCGAGTTCGCCGGCCTCAAGAGCTCGATTGACTACAAATTTTTGGTTAGCCAATCTCAACTCATAGTATAAGAGTTTAGAAATCTAATATTGAAGAATTGTGGGAGTTAAGGTGAGTTTTAATGGATGGAACCTCTTGATTTTTCATAAACAGGTTATGCCATCTTGCTGGCCGTGTAGAACCGAGCAGTTTTGAGGTTCTTGGAGATCTTGTTTTGCTCTAAAATTCACGATGAGACTTCTAGACATGTAGTGATGTATTGGCAAGTTGATTTTATGAGGAATTCGAGTTTAGAGATGACTAAATGGTTGTTTGTGTGTGTTCAACTCAGAACCGATTCTGCCCGTACTTTGGATCGTAGAAACTGAGCCATTTGAGGAACTTTGGGGTGTCGTCTTGCCTTAAAACTTTTGGTAAAACCTCTATTGATATTGTATGATGTGTTAACAAGGAGATTTTGCAAAGAATTGGAGTTTAGAAGTGATTAAGGGCTGTTTGATGTGAAAAATGTTAGACGCCAATCAATTTGTCCTCAACGAGCACCGTTTTTAAAATGGGTCGTTTTAAGTCGTCTGGTACTCAAATTGAGCTCTGTTTTCGTCCACACATCCATAATATCTTGAGAGACAAGAACTAAAATTGGATTTCTCAAAAGAATAGTAGAAACTATCAATTTTCTTGTAATTGAACCTGGTCTTCGAGGTTGAGAAAGGCCAATTTTTGGTGAATTGAAATATGAAGAGTTTTAATGGGTGAATTGTGTGATTTCCTTAGGATGTGACTGCCTTGTTTTGGTCGAGGAAGAACGAGCGTTATGATTAGCTTTGGTTGAAATTGCTAGCTTGATTGATGAGGTAAGTGATCTTTAAACTTCTACTAGGACTTTAGGACACTACTGGACAATTTTGATTGATTGGTGGATTGATTGTACTTTGATTAGCACTGACCGAATGTGTGTGTTGTACATCGAGCTTGGTATGTTCATTTCGATGTGGAATTTGCATTTGTTTGATGTGTGACCTCGAATGGTCGTGTGATATATAAACCTCGAGTGGTGAATGTACGATATTGATGCTCGATTGGCTATTGAGTCCTTGAGGTACGATTGGCTAGAGTACCCTTGTGATTTTAAATGGCCAGAGTGCCTCATTGTGTAATGAAATGGCCAGAGTGTCCTGTTGTGTAATGCATGGCCAGAGTGCCCTATTGTGAAAACATGGCTAGAGTGCTCTTATACTAATGAAATGGCTAGAGTGCCCTGTTGTGAAATGAAATGGTTGTAGTTCCCTATGAGAATGAAATGGCTATAGTTCCCTATGAGATTGAAATGGCTATAGTGCCCTATGAGATTGAAATTGCTAAAGTGCCCTTATGTGATTGCACAGCTATTGTGCCCTTATACAAAGGAATTGACCAGAGAACCCTTGAGAATACATCGCGGCTAGCATGCCCTTGGCGATGAGAGAATGAGATGCCATTGTGATAATTCTGAAGTTATGTGTACATTCTGTGCTAGTGCATGAAGCTTGGTCTCATGAGGTTGAGTATGTTTGACCATGATTCTTGTGCATGTCAATCATGTTATAGAGTTTGATATTTGAATGCCATGGGTTAATCATCTTAGTGGATTTTTGCATGTTGTTTTAATGCATTGTCTTGGAGGATTAATGGCCTGGTCTAGGATTAGGGCCGGCTTGCTGAGATTTATATCTCACCCCGTTAGAGATTAACTTTTTGAGATCCCAGGCGATGAAACACCAAGTTTGCCAAGGATTGGCATTTGAAGAATAAATTGTAGGGAAATAGATTTACCCTTTTGTGACTTTAAGAATTTCATGTTGTATGGAAGATAGAATTGTAACCTCTTATTTTGTAATGAGAGTTCATGAGAAGACGTATCATTTATCTTGAGTCATCTCGTAATGAATTTGTATGGAGCTGTTTTATCTCTTCCATGTGCTTGTATTATTTAAAAGTTTTGGAACTATTGGCCGAAGGATCTTGGGAGATTGCCGAAATATGAACGGCCTAGTGGGATGTTCGCCTGCTCGACGGGTTTGGGGCGTGACATATTCCGATTCATGGGGAGAAGCCAGAAAAATTCTATGGGATTGATTTCAAGAAATGGCAACATAAAAAATTATTTTATCTCATGACTTTGAATTTGGTAAATTTCTGGACTTTAAGATTGCTGATTTCAAAACAGTCTCAAGTAAAGTTCAGGAACTTTAATTGATCATGCGTGATATTCATGTGGAAGGTATGGTTCAAAGAGAATCATTTCAAATAGCTACTTTTATTAAAAAGTTACCATCGTCTATGAAAGATTTCAAGAATTATCTCAAAGTATAGGGGTGAGGAATGTTATGTATAACGATAAGTCTCAACATCTACGTCGAAGAAATGATACTGTAAGACAACTGATCTCTAGTGGAATTATCATGATTGATTATGTGAAGTCAAAAGATCATATTACGGATCCATTGATAAAAGGCCTAACTAGAGATATGGTTATTGAAAATAGGTTTAAGGCCCATAAAATAAGTCATCATAGTGAAAACCCTACATAGTTGACTGGAGATCCTAAGATTTAAGTTTAAAGGGATAACCAAGTTATGAAGGCGGTGTAAAGGACTGTAAATTCTTACTTATTCACGTATAGAGATAGTGCTAAAATGTAGAGGTTAAGCATAAGCTTTCAATGATTCTGAATCGAGTATATGATATGCCACACATTCAAAAATCACCTATGTGAGTATAAAGTGAGGGTTGCTTCTATGAGAATTGAAAAGACCGAATTCTCTAAAGCACTCATAAGACCAGGTGGTATTCATAGCCAAAACGAACACAACAGTGAGAACCTACTTTGTTCGAGAGATAGTTGTATGATTTCTATTGTTAAGGCTTACATCAAAGATCGATAGTTCAAAGATATCAAGTCTACTGATTAACCAAGTAAATCCAATAAGTCTCACTAGGGAAAGTTCAAAGTCTCATACTACATATCCCGATGCAACATTCTCTAATGGAATATTCGCACATTGCATCTCATCTTCTCATTCATGTGGGGGATTATTGGAACTTTGGTCTCAAAGTCCCATAAAAAGTTGAATGAGAAATGAAAAGTTGTTTCGGTCCGTAATCCTTCATCGACAAAACCATACATGACGTTTCGTCGAATCCTTTCGATGAAACCGTGCCTTTTCATCGACGAACATTTTCAATAAAATCATATGACTTCGTGACTCGTCGTTTTACTCTCTATAAATGCAAAGCATTGACCGTTGCATTAAAAATTATTGTCATTTTTGTCATTCTCTTTTCATTGTCATCATTTTTGTGCGATTATTCTGTGAAATTGCGTTCGAAGGTTTCCTCTTAAATAAGTACCGCTTTCAAGGAAATGCGATCCGTTCTATCCTAGAAGCAATTGTCCAATAACCTTGGGTACTATTTTAGGAGATAATTTTGTCTTAAGAACACAACGTGAATTTGTTGTGCTCGGATCATTCATCTGCATTCAGATTACTCATTTGCAATTGGTTTCAAGTTTGTCATCAACCTAATCTTAGTATGAACTTCTACCCTCTTAGAGGACTATAGTTAGTAGACATCTTTGACATGATTATGTACTTGAATTTGGATAACGCGATTATCGAATATGGTCATACTGATAAAAACTCCGAGAGCAATTTCGAAAATTCTAGTTTTAGGAACTATTTGTATTGGATTACTTACATCTTGGAAATGTTTTATCTTCCTAAAATAGGAACATTTTATATGAAGTCTAGATCTTGTCTATCAAGTGTTGTTTTTCCAAGTGGGATATGTATTTTTCATATGGTTAATCTATATACTCCAACTTTATTCCAAGTGGGATATGGGGAAAATTGTCAAAAAAATCCTACACCTTTTGCCAATTCAATCATAAATCTTTCAAGTTTGTTGGTTCAATTCTAAACCTTTTCATCTTTTGTTACTTCATTCCTATTGGCCAAAAGTTGCTAACATGGACATCAGCATTCCTACAAATATTTTTTTGTCATGGATAATTTTTAATATTTTTTGAAGATCTTTATTTTCTTATTTTTTTTTATATTTTTCTTTTTTCTTTTTTTACTTTCTTTTTTCCTTTGACGTCAGACAAGGCCACCTTGACGGATCTGGAGAAAAGAAAACCCTCATTGGTCCCTGGTAAGGGGTGCTTTCCTCGGCTCCTAGCGAGGGCAGCGGGGCAAGTAAGGGTGTCCCTCGCCGAACAGACGTACTTCACCTAACACTAAAGGGACAAATAAAAGGAAAAAAGAAAAAAAAAAGGAGGAAGAAAGAAAAAGAAAAATATAAAACAAAATAAGAAGGAAAAGTAAAAAGGTGAAAAAGTTTTGGACTAAATTGGCAAAAGGTGAAAATATTTAAGACTAAATCGACAAACTTGAACTAAATTAATAAAAGTGTGAAAGGTTAAAAAAAAATTTAATAATTTTTTCGAGGATATGTATATCGTATGTGACATTCTGATTTCTAGTCAATGGCAGACTCATGAATGAGAAGTTTATGTATATCAAACGATGTGTTTCAGTCATATTTCGCTCAAATCTAATCAATTTGGGTAGTTTGACCAAAAGGGAAAGTCTAACGCAAAACGAGGTACATGGACCTAGGCGACTCGGATAGGAAATGGCGTTTAACCATAAGGATTGTCGAGGGTATATTTAGAACCACCAAGAGGCCGATCCAAGAATGATTAAGGATTGCCTTGCAAGTGTCATACAATTGAAGCGCGGATGATGCCGCTTAACCATAAGGATTGTCGAGGGTATATTTAGAACCACCAAGAGGTCGATCCAAGAATGATTAAGGATTACCTTGCGAGTGTCATACGATTGAAGCGCGGATGATGCCGCTTAACCAACGTACGATTTGCAAAATTTTCCTGAATCGAACAGTGACGATCGAGACCATAGGGACTAGCGATAAACCCTCACAATTACATGACAACCAAAGCCGCCATGAATTGACAAGCCGTAAACGTGATATGAATCACGGGGTCGATACGCGTAATGTCTGCAAAAGCCGTCCATCGGTTCGGGATAGGCTAGAACCACGTCTAATAGAGGAAACCATCAGATACGAGTCTTGAAAGATTTGAAATGGAAAATCAAGAATTCCAACGTTATTCGGATTGGCCGTCGCCCCATCAAAGGATTCTAAAACAAGAAAAAAGACATTCTGAACGTCGAGGGTAAAATTACCCTTTTGCCCCTCAAGCTTAGAACTTTGCTCAAGCAATTGAAGAAGGGCAATTTGGTCATTAAACCCCTCAAGACTGCCGAAAATCAAGAAGGATTATGGGCCATTGGATCACCTTGGGAAGACAAGAAGACAAGTGTCAAGAGATGGGGCAAGGAGTGGCCATATCTACTTTTTCCAAACCTAACATTCAACCCTTTGACCAAGGCTTTGTATATAGCCTTTTTCTCTCTCTCTCTACTCCATTTGGCCGGCCACACTTGAGGAGACCACCGAAACTTACTCCTTCTTCCTCCAATTTGCCGATCGCCGACCGCCACTGAGCCCTCTGTTCGGCACCGTCGCTGACCATTTTCGACCACCATCCAATCACCGGCCGACCACACCAACATGGATCTACGTCTTGCCAACCTCCTCGAACAAGAATCAAGTCATTTAGAGCACCGAGGAGCCCCGGCCAAGGATTCTCCCGAGAGCCGACAGAATCGGAGCTAATTTGAGGCAGGTCCGGTTCCTAGTCCTTTTGAAGGCTGAAATCTTGGAATTTTGGAGTCAAATTTTGTGGAGATCTAGTAGAGACGTGTACGAATATGTGATAAAAATTAGGGCTCAATTTGATGAAGTTTGACCATGAACTGGCCTTGTAAACTTTGCACAGAAACTTCTGGCAAAACTGACTTGAGGAGACCGGCAACGTTCGATGAGTTTTTGGTAGCCATTTGACTTCAAACCTTTGGTGAGCCTCCCAAACCCTTAGATAGACATGTTAAAAGGTAGGATAGTATTTAAATATTGGATTTGGAGTAAAAATAGAGCTGAAAGTGCACAGTTTGCACAGAACCGAAATGAACCGGTTTCGTTCAGTGCAAAATCGGTTCCGGTGGATGCAAGAACAGATGGTTATGGGACTCAATTTTATGTTTAAGATGTGTTAAGATGTTGGAGATTGTAATATGGAGGATTGTGATTCACGAATGGTTGATTTGGACTTGGAAAATTGATGAATCGATTGGAAATGCTAGGTTGCGCGGTGAATTGACCCTTGAATTGAAGAAATATTTGGTGATATTAAGCACAAGGTAAGGGAATTCCTAAACTTAGGATAGGGAGATTGGACTCAATTGAGTGAGTCGGGGGTTGAAATTGATTGATTTATGGAGATTTTCCAAAGGGATAGTTCTTGGTATGCCCTGAGTGGCTATAGAAAGGTTATGTATGTTATTGTTTATGCTTGAAATTATCCACCATATATGTGTGTCATGTGATTGCCTTGCATGCCACGGGTATTCGAATTGTGCATGAGTTGCATCGGTCGTTTGAATTGTGAAATTGAATTTAAAATCATGACATGAGCATGACATGGCGAGGCCTTAAGGCGTATGAGACGCGGGGCGGGAGGTGGATACCCTGATACGACAAGATCGCGGGGTGGAGTTGATGTTGTGTGGCGCCCTGATGCAACAAGATCGCGGGGTTGAGATGGTCACGGTCCTGATGCGAACTATTCGCGAGACGGAGGTGTGAGACGACGAGATTGGCCTAGAGATTCATCGGAACCTGATGCGTTTACGCAGGTTGTCGATGACGGTCTGAAGCGCTTACGTGGACCGAGCCTGATGCAACAAGATCGCGAGCGAGAGATTGAGGCAGGCGGAGATTGGTGGATGTGGTGACGAGGCAGGGCGGGTGTGCATGATCATGAGTGTGACATGAGGTCAACATTGCATGCCTGTCATCTGTATGCTGTTGTTTCATTGATTTGTGCTTGATATGCCTATGTGTTTATGAATTTTGAATGAATGGGGTGTAAGACTGCCTAAGCGGACTATCGACCTGACCTAAGGTTAGGATTCTTTTACTGAGATGTGTATCTCACCCCTTTTGGGAACCCTTATTTTTACATATCCTAGACCTTAGAGATATGGCCTATACGTTTCGGGGACCCCAAAGAAATGACTGCGTATTTTGATGAGTTCCCTGATAGTCAGGGAAACATTTATGTGAGAAAGTGCACTGTCGTATGGTTCAATGAGGGTAGCCCCGATTGGAAGCCTCATAGATTCGAGGCATGGTTTAAGAAGGTCGGGGACGAGTAGATCGGGCCACTGAAGCCCCACGAGATACCCCAAGGCGTTATTCCTGCTTGGTGTCAGACTGTTGGGGAGTAGAAGCAATCAGAAGGATATGTAGTCGGCTCTAGGAACGGGCCAGAGAAGACCCCGACGCTGGACTTCACCGTCGAGGAGGACGAGGTCATTGTCTTGGAGGCGACCGAGAAAGACCTAACGGAGCCGTCGCGCAAGGAGACCATGGAGGATTCCATCGATGTTCTATCCCAAAAGTTCTCCGAGTATGAGCCGACCGAGGACGCAGAGGATTCCGGGGACTCCAGCGGCTCATCTTAGGAGATATAGTTTATTAGCTCGACCTTTTTGGAGGCGACCCGATCTGGTCCTTTTGGATGTCATGAGGGACTCTTTTACGTACCACCTCGTCGCCCAGGTTATTAGCAGAATGTAGTAGTCGGAGCTGTATGAACTGTTAGTTATGATGTATAACAATTATTATGCTATCCAAGTCCCACTTAACTAATATTCTGTATAGGGATTATTTAAGTATCGCTTCCGCATGCTTATGTTTATATATTATCTCTCGACTTGTAAATTTGGATCGTGGGACCGTGAGAGATTGTTTGGTTTATTTGTAGGGATGTTCACAAGCTCGACGGGTTCGGGGCGTAACATCCCTACATTAAGTGGTATTAGAGCAAGGTCAGCTCGAACCAAAGTTGGTTGAGGACTGGAGTAATAAGGAGGATTAAGTTGGGAAAAGGACGGATAGGAAGACCTTAGGGGACTGGTCAAGATAAGGCATGGGGTGTATAGCTTGTGACCTAGTACTTAAGGCTGACACTGGACTTTGGTAGGGTTGTGGAAATGCTTGAGGATCAAGTTCTCTGCTTGGGATTAAAGGTCATTTTTGGACCTTAGTTTGTTTGAGGAATGAAAGTGATTGGTTTTAGTGAATGACTGAAGTGAATGGAATTGAGAAATGGCCATGGGCTATTGGTTGAATGTCTCTAGAGTCTGTGGTGTAGAGTACTGTTGGATTGTAAATGTTTCTGTTAAGGAGTAGTTAGTAGCTCTGGATTGAATGATTGAGTAAGTTACTAACTCCTCACTGAACTTGTGGTGGATCAGGCTCAGTAGCAAGAGACAAAGATGAGTAACCCACCTAGAAGGGCTGGAAGACCAAGAGGCGGAGCCTCCAACTCAAGGTCGCCTGTCGCTAAAGATCCAAGGATGGATGGTGTGCTGAGAGCACTAGAAAGAATCGATGACATGATCCATAGGCAGGCCCAAGATAGAGACACTGCCATCGCCCAGGCAGTAGGAGCTGCCATAGCCGCCGTCAATGCCAACAATGGCAACAATGGTAGTAATGGAAGTCAGAATGAACCTGGCCAGGGCACTGAGACTATAAATGCCCAAGAAGAGATCGTTGTGGCCAAACAGATGGGCCAGCTAGTAGAACAGTTTATAAAGCTAAAGCCAACACAGTTAGATGGGACTGGAGATCCCGAGCTAGCGTCCAGATGGATAGAAAAGTTAGAGAAGGCTTTCGGAGTGTTGAGATGCACCGATGAGGAAAAGGTGTTGCTGGCGATGTACCAGTTGGAGGGTACAGCTAATGACTGGTGGGCTACCACCAAGAACGACGTCTTCCCTAAAGGAGCAGTTATGAATTGGGATGCTTTTAAGATGGCTTTCCAGGATAAGTACTTTTCTAAGACGGCCAGAGAAAGGAAGCAGGTGGAATTCCTGCAGTTGCGTCAGAACCAGATGACAATAGATCAGTACGAGGCCGAATTCTCAAGGCTGTCAAGGTATACACCACGATCTGTGGAGGGACCTCTGGAGAAAGCCAGAAGGTTTAGAGATGGTCTGAGGCCCAAGCTCCATAGTTAGATGATTGCGCTGAATTTGAGGACTTACAAGGAGATCTACGAGCGAGACCAGATGATAGAGCAGGACTTGAAAGAAAGAAATGCCGCAACTGGATCGCGGTTCCCATCATCCAGAGATAACCACCAGATGGGCAAGAGGCCAATGGCTGGTAATAGGCGCTTTGTGCCTCCAGTGCGGAAGAATATCGTGAAGCCGCCAAGCCCTGCGAACTGGAGCTGCAGACTTTGTTGCAGGAGGCATGAAAATGGGCCATGCCCAGTGAGGATGGAAGCATGTTTCAAATGTAGTCAACTGAGCCACCAGATAAGGGTGTGTCCAAACCAAGCCCCGACAAGTCGACCGCAAGGACAGAGGCCACAGGCGGGACCGTCGACTGCAACGCCTCAGACTGAGCAGAGCAGACCAGACCACCGGCACAGGGCAAAGTGTATGCAGTAGCCCGTAAAGAGGCAGAGGAAACACCAAGAGTGGTCACAGGTACTGTCTACTTGTGCAAACAAGCTGCATATGCATTGTTTGACCCTAGTGCCATGCATTCGTTTGTGTCTCCACAATTTGCTGAATTAGTGGGTGTGAAATTGGAACCGTTAGGTATAACTTTGCATGTTGCCACTCCCTTAAAGGATAACATAATAGTTTTATTGGGATGTGCTGGTTGTGAGATTATGATTGGAGGAAGTAAAGAGAATATTGACCTAGCAGTACTACCCATGTATGACTTTGACGTAATAATAGGAATGGATTGGTTGGGTAAGCAGGGGCAGTAGTAGACTGTGGAAGTAGAACAATCCGGTTTTATCCAAGAGGCCGCCCTAGCTTTGAATTGGTGGGAAGTCGAGGAGGAATCTCGATTCCCTTAATATCATCTCTAGAAGTAACCAAGTTGATGTTTGAAGGGTGTCAGGCATACTTAGTGGCGGCAATGGACATGACTACCGAAGAACCAAAAGTTAGAGAATATTCTGGTAGTGCGTGAATTTCCTAGTGCATTTCCCCAAGAGTTGCTAGGGTTACCACCGGAACGGGAAATAGAGTTTGTAATTGAGTTGGCCCCTAGAACAGAACCGATTTCGAAAGCACCTTACAGAATGTCCTTGTCAAAGTTAAAGGAGTAAAGGTGCAGATGCAAGAGTTGTTAGACAAGGGATTTATCCGACTAAGTGCTTCACCGTGGGGAGCACCAGTGCTATTCGTAAGGAAGAAGGATGGGTCTTTGCGATTATGCATTGACTATCGGCAGCTGAACCAAGTGACAGTAAAGAACAAGTATCCGCTGCCAAGAATTGATTATCTTTTTTATCAATTGCAAGGAGCAACAATATTTTCAAAGATTGACTTGAGGACTGGATATCACCAACTGAGGATTAAGAAGGAAGACATACCTAAAACTGCTTTCAGGATGAGGTATGGTCATTATGAGTTTACGGTGTGCCGTTTGGATTGACTAACGCTCCAGCTGCATTTATGGACCTAATGCATTGAGTATTAAAAAAATTTCTAGACAGATTCGTCATAGTCTTTATTGACGATATCTTGATTTACTCGAGGAGCGATGTAGAATATGAGGAGCACCTGAGAATTGTACTGAGGACGCTGAGGGAGCATACATTCGATGCGAAGCTGAGTAAGTGTGAGTTTTGGCTGAACAAAGTAGCATTTCTTGGTCATGTGGTGTCTAGAGAAGAAACTGCAGTAGATCCTGCAAAGATTAAAGCAGTAACCAATTGGCCGAGACCTACTATAGTCACGGAGGTCAGAAGTTTCTTGGGATTGGCAGGATACTACAGACATTTTGTGGAAAAATTATCATCCATAGTCATCCCATTGACGAGGTTAACGAAAAAGGAAACGAGGTTTGAGTGGACTGATAGATGTGAGTAGAGTTTCCAAGAACTTAAGCATAGATTGACAACCGCACCAGTGCTGACCATTCCGTCGAGACCAGGGGGTTACGAGATTTACAGCGATGCTTCGCTAAAAGGACTGGGCTAGTATTGATGCAGCACAGAAGAGTAGTAGCCTATACATCCAGACAATTGAGGCCACATGAGATGAATTACCCGACTTATGATCTGGAGTTAGTGGCAATTATATCTGCCTTGAAAATTTGGAGACACTACCTTTGCGACGAGAAGTTTCAGATATATACCGACCACCAGAGCTTAAAGTACCTATTTTCCTAGAATGAGCTGAACATGCGGCAGCGTAGGTGGATGGAGCTACTCAAGGACTATGATTGTGAGATATTATATCACCCTGGGAAAGCATATAGAGTAGCAGATGCGCTGAGTCGGAAGTCAAGCATCGCATGTCTGCTGGTGAGAGGTTGGTCGATGATAGAAGATTTAAGAGACTTCGAGTTCAAATTAGAAGTCGATCTGTTGTCTAACTTGATAGCTACGCTGAGGGTGGAACCTGAGGTCTAGGAAAGAATAAAGGCCTTACAGTCTACGGACCTAGAGATTCAGAAGATCCTTGAGATGGACATGACGAAGAGGAAACCCGAATTTCAGGTGCTTGAGGACGGAATTCTGAAGTTCAGAGGATGATCGTGCGTGCCAAAGGATGAAGGACTCAAGGAAAGGATTTTATCAGAAGCTCATAGGAGCAATTATAGCATCCACCCTAGGAGTACAAAGGTGTACTAGAATTTGTGACAGCATTATTGGTGGAACGGAATGAAGGTAGACGTAGCAAGGTATGTGGCTAAGTGTTTGACATGCCAGCAAGTGAAAGCACAGCATTGTAAGCCTGGAGGACTGTTATAGCCACTGGAGATTCCGGAATGGAAGTGGGAGCACATAACTATGGATTTTGTGATGGGGCTTCCAAAGAGCCAGAGAGGTCACGACTCTATATGGGTAGTCGTGGACTGATTGACCAAGTCTGCCCACTTCATTCCTGTGCGAAAGGATTTCACTATGGATAGGTATGCAGAGCTGTACATGAGACAGATAGTAAGGTTGCACGGAGTGCCAATGACGATCACTTCGGATAGAGATCCTAAGTTCACGGCGAACTTTTGGAAAAGTCTGCAAGAGGCCATAGGGACTCGATTGCAGTTTAGTACAGCCTACCATCCACAGACGGACGGACAGTCAGAAAGGACGATACAGACACTGGAAGATATGCTGAGAGCATGCGTCATTGATTTCAAGGGTAGATGAGAAAAGCAGTTACACCTGGTAGAGTTTGCCTATAATAATAGCTACCAGCAGAGCATCCAGATGGCACCATTCGAGGCACTTTATGGATGAGCCTATAGAACCTCAATTTGTTGGGATGAAGTTGGAGAAAGGAGTATCACAGGCCTAGAATTGGTAGAGCAATCTGTGGAAGCAGTAAAGATAATACGGGATAGACTGAGGACGGCACAGAGTCGTCAGAAAAGCTATGCAGACAAGCGACGCAAGCCCTTGGAATTTCAAGTGGGCAATCACGTCTTCCTCAAGGTGTCGCCAATGAGAGGACTATCACGATTTGGAAAGAAAAGGAAGCTAAGCCCAAGGTATGTAAGCCCATTTGAGATACTGGAGCGGATTAAAACTTTAGCCTACAGGCTTGCCCTGCCGTCCAATCTATCTCAGGTGCATAATGTATTCCATGTGTCGATGCTGCGAAAGTATAAACTTGACCCGACGCATGTGCTGGATTACGAGACAATAGAAGTGGACGACAAAGCGTCGTACATGGAGAAGCCAATAAGGATCAAGGACCGGAAAGAGCAAATCCTTAGGAATAAGAAGATTCCAATGGTTAAGGTAGTATGGGAGCACCATGGAACTGAAGGTGCCACGTGGGAGAATGAAGAGACGATGAGGCGACAGCACCCCCATTTATTTGAGTAGTTAAGTGTAATGTAAATTTCGGGGACGAAATTTTTGTAAGGGAGGAAAAGTTGTGACATTCTGATTTCCAATCAATTTCAGACTCATGAATGAGAAGTTTATATATATCAAACGATGTGTTTCAGTCATATTTCACTCAAATTTGATCAATTTAGGTAGGCTGACCAAAAGGGAAAGGCTAACGCGAGACGAGGTACGTGGACCTAGGCGACTTGGATAGAAAATGGCTCTTTAATCATAAGGATTGTCGAGGGTATATTTAGAACCACCAAGAGGCTGATCCAAGAACAATTAAGGATTGCCTTGCGAGTGTCATACGATTAGAGCGCGAGTGACACCGATTAACCAACATATGATTTGCAAAATTTTCTTGAATCGGACAATGACGATCAAGATCATAGGGACTAGCGATAAACCCTCACAATTACATGACAACCAAAGCCGCCATGAATTGACGAGCCGTGAACGTGATATGAATCACGGGATCGATACGCGTAATGTCTGCAAAAGCTGTCCATCGGTTCGGGATAGGTTGGAATCACTTCTGATAGAGGAAACCATCAGATACGAGTCTTGAAAGATTTGAAATGAAAAATCAAGAATTTCAACGTTATTCGGATTGGCCGTCGCCCTATCAAAGGATTCTGAAATGAGAAACACGACGTTCGGAACGTCGAGGGTAAAATTACCCTTTTGCCCCTCAAGCTTAGAACTTTGCCCAAGCAATTGAAGAAGGGCAATTTGGACATTAAACCCCTCAAGACTGCCGAAAATCAAGAAGGATTATGGGCCATTGGATCACCTTGGGAAGACAAGAAGACAAGTGTCAAGAGATGGGGCAAGGAGTGGTCATATCTACTTTTTCCAAACCTAACATTCAACCCTTTGACCAAGGGTTTGTATATAGCCTTTTTATCTCTCTCTCTACTCCATTTGGCCGGCCACACTTGAGGAGACCACCGAAACTTCCTCCTTCTTCTTCCTCCAATTTGTCGATCGCCGACCGCCACTGAGCCCTCTGTTCGGCGCTGTCGCCGACCATTTTCGGCCACCATCCGACCGTCGACCAATCACACCAATGTGAATCTACGTCTTGTTGACCTCCTCGAGCAAGAATCAAGTCATTTGGAGCACCGAGGAGCCCCAGCCAAGGATTCTCCCGAGAGCCGACAGAATCGGAGCCAATCTGAGGTAGGTCCGGTTCCTAGTCTTTTTGAAGGCCGAAATCTTGGAATTTTGGAGTCAAATTTTGTGGAGATCTAGTAGAGACGTGTAAGAATCTGTGATAAAAATTGAGGCTCAATTTGATGAATTTTTTTACCATGAACCAGCCTTGTAAACTTTGCACAGAAATTGCCGGCAAAACTGACTTGAGGAGACCGGCGACGTTCGACGAGTTTTCGGCGGCCATTTGACTTCAAACCCTCGGTGCGCCTCCCAAACCCTTAGGTAGACATGTTAAGAGGTAGGATAATATTTAAATATTGGATTTGGAGTACAAATAGGTCTGTAAGTGCACAGTTTGCACGAAACCGAAATGAACCGATTCCGTTCTGTGCAAAACCGATTTCGGTGGGTGCAAGAACAGATGGTTATGGGACTCAATTTGATGTTTAAGATGTGTTAAGATGTTGGGGATTGTGATATGGAGGATTGTGATTCACGAATGGTTGATTTGGATTTGGAAAATTGACGAATCGGTTGGAATTGCTAGGTTGTGCGGTGAATTGACCCTTGGATTGATTTGCCCGAACCTTGAGGACCCGAGAAGAAATATTTGGTGATATTAAGAGCAAGGTAAGGGAATTCTTAAACTTAGGATAGGGAGATTGGACTCAATTGAGTGAGTCGAGGTTTGAAATTGGTTGATTTATGGGGATTTTCCAAAGGGATAGTTCTTGGTATGCCCTAAGTGGCTATAGAAAGGTTATGTATGTTATTGTTTATGCTTGAAATTATCCGCCATGTATGTGTGTCATGTGATTGCCTTGCATGCCATGAGTATTCGGATTGTGCATGAGTTGCACCGGTCGTTTGAATTGTGAATTTAAAATCATGGCATGAGTATGACATGGCAAGGCTTTGAGGCGTATGAGACGCGGGACGGGAGGTGGATACCCTGTTGCGACGAGATCGCAGGATGGAGTTGATGTTGTGTGGCGCCCTGATGCAACAAGATCGCGGGGTTGAGATGGCCACGGTCCTAATGCGAACTATTCGCAGGACGGAGGTGTGAGACGACAAGATTGGCCTGGAGATTCATTGGAACCTGATGCATTTACACGAATCGAGCCTGATGCGACGAGATCGCAGGCTGGAGATTGAGGCAGACGGAGATTGGTGGATGTGGGCAGGACGAGTGTGCATGATCATTAGTGTAACATGAAGTCATCATTGCATGTTTGTCATCTATAAACTGTTGTTTCATTTATTTGTGTCTAATATGCCTATGTGTTTATGAATTTTGAATGATTAGGGTGTAAGACTGCCTAAGCGGACTATTGACCTGACCTAAGGTTAGGATTCTTTTACCGAGATGTATATCTTACCCTTTTTGAGAACCCTTATTTTTACAGATTCTAGGCCTTAGAGATGTGGCCTATACGTTTCGAGGACCCCAAAGAAATGACAACGTATTTTGATGAGTTCCCTGATAATCAGGGGAACATTTATGTGAAAAAGTGCACTGTCGTATGTGTCGACGAGGGTAGCCCTAATTAAAAGCCTCATAGATTCGAGGCATGGTTTAAAAGGGTCAGGGACGAGCAAATCGGGCCACTGAAGCCCCACGAGATACCCTAGGGCGATATCCCTGCTTGGTGTCAAACTGCTGGGGAGTAGGAACAGCCAGAAGGATCTGTAGTCGGCTCTAGGAATGGGCCGGAGAAGGCCCCGACACTAGACTTCACCGTCGAGGAGGACGAGGTCATTGTCACGCCTCACACTTCTATCGCAAGCACGCAATCATCCCTGCAAGCAAACAACAACAATCTCTCGGCGGTCCCAAGGTTCCACCTCATATATATATATACATAAAGATCGAGAGATAAAATAAGATAATTTACATTATGCACACGGAAGCGGTTCCCAACAACCTCCCCGTACAATATATGTATACATACAGACTAAGTTGGACATGGATAGCATCAAGAAGGCCGTACATCATCACCTATAGACCAATAACTACTAAATCCGCTAAACATCAGGGGCGACGGGTAAGCATGCCAAAAAGGTATCCACAAAATCCACCAGGGATAAGGTCAGGTCGCCAGTCAAAAGTCAGATCGACGTCCGGAGTCGCCTAGGAAAAGCTGCTGGAATCTCCGGTGTCCTCAGTCTCCTCCGATGGCTCGTACTCAGAAAAAGTCTCCGACGGAACCTCCACAGAATCTTCCATAGTCACCCCCTGCGACGGCTCAGCTGGGTCTCCATCCATGGTCTCCTCATAGTCCGGCTCGGCTAGGTCTCCATCGGACAGCTCCACCACAATGACCTCGTCCTCCGGCGGTGGCACCGAGTACTCCGCTGTCGGCGTCCGCTCCGGACCGTTCCTCGACCCAACCGCTGATCCCTCGGGAAACTCCTGGTTCGAGATCGTCTGACATCAGGGAGGTATGACACCCTTCGGAACCTCATGGGGCTTCAGCGGCCCGACTTTCCTATCCCCGTCCCATCTAAACCATGCCTCGAACCGATGAGGCTTCCAGTCCGGCTTTCCCTCGTCTACCCAAACTACTGTACATTTTCTTACATATACATTCCCCTGCCTATCGGGGAACTCGTCCTAAAACGCCGTCATCTCCTGCTGGTCCCCGAACCTGATAGCCCACATAGCTACTGTCTAGGATCTGTAAAATAAGATTTCCCCAAAAGGGGTGAGATACACATCTTAGTAAGAAAAACCCAACCTTAGGTCATATTGACTGTCCACTCAGGCAGCCAAGTCACTCAACTTATCCAACTCTTGGTCACACGCAGGTATAATATTCATGATTCAATAAACAACAATACATGGTGGACAGGAATGCATTTATTATTTCGTATCACATACAAATATACATGTATGCTCGGCCTATCACTTCGCCACATCTATCAACCTCTGCCTGCCTCTTTCTCTAGCCCGTGAACTAGTCGCCTCAGGCTTGGCCCGCGTAAACACATCAGACCGCGGTCGACGACCCGTGTAAACGCATCAGGTCTCGATTCAATCCCAGGCAAAGTCTATGAGCTCATATTCTGTCCCACGATTATATCGCCTCAAGACTGTGGCTGTCGCAACCTCGCGACTTCGTCACATCAAGGGGCCACCTCTTCATAATCCACTCACTACCTCGTCGTATCAGGGTCTCAACCTTCCGCCCCGCATCTCACATGCCTCAGGGCCTTGCCGTGTAATGCCACAGTCATAAGTCATGCCACATTATAGCAAACAACTTGATTTTTCAATTCAAAATTTCACATTTCAATAGCTAATGTGCATTCTAATACAATTTCTAACTTCGTGGCATGCAAATCAATTCAAATGACACTTAAACACACAATGACTCAAGCATAGGCTATGTCATGTAATCATTCAATAGCATTTAAGAACACATCAAGCTATTACCATTAAGGATTTTCCTACATACCATTTCCGATCGGCCCTCGACGTACCCAATCGAGTCCAATCCCCTTAGCCTTGGTTTAGAGAATTTCTTACCTTCGCTTAACAACACAATTTTACTCCTCTTGAGCTTCCTAGGATTCGGCCAATCCAAGTCCAAAGCCGATTTGTCACGCAACCTAGGATAATCAATCGATTTGTCAAAATTTCAAGTCCAATTCCTCAATTCATCCATCCAAATTGTCATCATCTCTTCACATTATACACACCAAATTACAACTCAAATCCAGCACATTCAGCCATCCACAGATTCGGTTTGGCCTGGCATCGAACCGGTTCCATTTGGTTCTGTTCATGCCGAGTCCAATCGGTACTAATCTATCTCAAATCCATCAATTATACATCATTATACCTCTTATAATGTCTACCTAAGAATTTGGAAGTCTCACCGTGAGTTTCAAGCCGCGTGGTTGCCAGAAAGTCGCCGAAGGTTGCCGGTCGTCCAAGGTTCAAAATTCCAACAGTTTTTGGGAAAGATGTACATGGGTGGTTTATGGTCAAAAACTTATCAAATAAATCCTCAATTTTTATCACAGATTTCTACATATGTCTACTGAGTCTCCACCAAATTTGAGCTTTAAACTCCAAGAATTCGACCTTCAAATGGACTAAGGAACAGACCCACCTCAGGTTAGTTCCAATTCTGTAGGCCTGTGGGAGAATGCTTCCCCGAATTCCACAGAGCTCCAAATGACCTGATTCAAATTGGACGACATCGGCAAGAGGTGGATCTATGCTGTGGTAGTCGGCCGGTAGCATCTGGTGGCCGGAAATGCCGGTCGTACGGACTGAGCGGCGAGGCCGGCGGCAGTTGTGTGAGACAGAACTGAAGGAGGAAGAAGATGAAGATGGCTCGGTTGTTCTTGGGGGATTTTCTGCCGAATGAAGAGTGGGAGAGAGAGGAAAGAGAGAGCTGGTTATCCCCAAAAAAAATTGATTATTTGAAGTGATTGGTAGGTGGCATTTATTGATGAAGTGATTGGTAGGTGGCATTTATTGATGAAGTGATCTACCACCCTTGGATTTGTAACACTTATCCATTACTCTATCCCATGAAATCCAATGGCCATCTCTTGTCTTTGAATTTTTGGCAGCTTGAGGGAGGGGGGGGATGTCCATTTTGCTCTTCTTCAATTATAAAGACAAAGTTCTAAGCTTGAGGAGAAAAACAGTCATTTTACCCTCGACGTTCGAAACATCGTTTTTCTCGTTTCTGACTTCTTCGATAGGGCGACAGCCAATCCAAATGAAGTTGAAATTCTTGATTTTTCATTTCAAATTTTTTCAAGACTCGTTTCTGATCGTTTCTTCTATCAGACGCGATTCCAGCCTATCCCGAACTGACGGGCGGCTTTTGCAGACTATACGCGTATCAACCCCGTGATTCTCATCACGTTTAGGGCTCGTCAATTCATGGCAGCTTTAGTTGTCATGTAATTGCAAGGGTTTATCGCTAGTCCCTAAGGTCTCGATCGTCACAGTCCGATTTAGGATAATTTGCAAATCGTATGCTGATTAAGCGACGTCACCCGCGCTCCAGTTGTACGACACTCGCATGGTAATCCTTGATCGTTCTTAGATCGGCCTTTTGGTGGTTCTAAATATCCCCTCGATAATCCTTATGGTCAAAGCTTCATTTCCTATCCGAGTCGCCTAGGTCCACGTACTTTGTCTCGCTTTAACCTTTCTCTTTTGGTCAGCCTACTCAAATTGATCAGATTTGAGCGGAATACGATTGAAATACATCGCTTGATATACATGAACTTCTCATTACAGAGTCTGAAGTTGATTGAAAATCAAAATGTCACAGTCATCGTCTTGAAGGCGACCGAGGAAGACCTGGCGGAGCCGTCGCGCGAGGAGACCATGGAGGATTCCATCGAGGTTCCGTCTGAGACGTTCTCCGAGTATGAGCCAACCGAGAACGTAGAGGATTCCGGAGACTCCAGCAGCTCATCCTAGGAGATATAGTTTATTAGCTCGACCTTTTTGGAGGCGACTCGATCCGGTCCTTTTGGATGTCATGAGGGACTCTTTTGCGTACCACCACGTCGCCCAGGTTATTAGCGGAGTGTAGTAGTCGGAGCTGTATGAACTGTTAGTTATGATGTATAACAATTATTTTGCTATTCATGTCCCACTTAACTAATATTCTTTACGGGAATTATTTAAGTATCGTTTTCGCATGTTTATGTTTATATATTATCTCTCAACTTGTAAGTCTGGATTGTGGGACCGCGAGAGATTGTCTGGTTTGTCTGCAGGGATGTTCGCGAGCTTGACGGGTTCGGGGCGTGACATCGTAGTTCCTGGCAAATACTTTGGTCATATAGAAGCTTGAGAAAATATGATCCTGTTCTATTTTTTATACATTTTTTAAGGAATAAAGTAATAAGCTTAATCATCATATTTTAGTCCTTGAATTTTCCATTTTGTCGCGGCTATTAATAAGCTTTAAAAAAAAAAAACTTCTCCTAAACGAAATATCTCTCTTCAATTGCACTAGGCTAGATAAGAAAGCCAAAGATGTGCTCTTTTTGGTTTTATTTTCTTTCAAATTTTAGAAAATTTATAATACTCAAACTAAAAGCTGGATGACAATTAATAACCTCTTGTCTGGTTTTAACCTTTTTTTCGAATCTATTCTATCCTTTTCAAGAAAATCAAACTTTACATATTAGTTTTTGGAATATGTATACAATAAGTATTAAAACTTATCATGAAAGTGTAATTGAGTCATAAAACTTTCAGAAAGTGCAATCACATCCTAAAACTTGTCAATTTGAAGAAATCGAGGCATGTTGTTAACTTCATCCAATTCAACTAACAAAAAATGATCATGTGGTGTTTTTTTAATCAATTTCTCTCTCCTATGCGACACTGAGTTGATTAAAACAAGAAAGATACTTCCAAAATGATGTCATTTCGATCCAAAATTTATTTTTAAAATAACATTAATTAAATTAAACTAAAAAAATAGAAAATTGTGTTGCGAGCCCTACACCACCATCACCGACCCTTCTACTGGCGGTGAGGGCAACAACGGCAAGGGATTATTTTGCTATTTTTAATTTATTTTATTTTTAAGCTTATTTATTTGTATTAAAAATCAAATTTAGGACAAAACGACATCGTTTTGGACTTCTTATTTCTTATTTTAACCATATCAAACACCATGTAAGAGGGAGAGAGAGTCCGTGCCAATATTTTCCATTAGCCGAAATAAATGGAGTTGACGGAGGAGCTCAATTGTACTAATTTAACAAGTTTTAGGATAACGGCATTTTCTGAAAGTTGTAGGACTCAAATGCGTTTTGTAACAATCCCTTTGTTTTTTAGCTTACTTATCGCCCTTCTCAATTTTCTTTTTTTGAATTCTTTCATTTTTCAAAGATGCATCAACTGTTGTCAGGGTCACTTATTAAGATTAAAAAGTCCCCATGGTGATGTACTTTGGATTAGTCTTTTAGAGAATTTTATTTCCAAATAAAACCATGTTGAATTCGTTGCCACTACCCTCACAAAAAAAAAAAGTACGCACCAAAAAATCAAAAGTCCAGTCAGAAGATGCATTTCTAAAGCATGACATCTCTATTTAGTAGACATCTTGGACACGATTGTGTGCTTGAATTCCGATAAAAACTTCAAGAGCAAAACAAAATTCAAACTTGACACGGTAATTGTGTTGGATGACTAACTTTTATAAATAAAAAAATTATTTTTCCCTTAAAGTGCCAAAAGTTACACGAGAAGTCGTAAATCTTATGTATAAAATGTAATCAAATTCTGAACCTTTCCATTGGTTCAATTAAGTTTGCAACATTTTTCAAAAAGTGCAATCAAATACTTTCGATGAACAGTACTAAACCGCATACACGTCACTCAAAAAGTTGCTCACATGGCATCATTGAATCACACTTTTCGACATAATTTTAGGACTTAATTGCATTTTTCAATAAGTACCGAGGACCTGATTGAACTAAAATAAAGATTTAAGACTTGATTGCACTTCTTGATGAAGGTTTAGCACTTGATTGAATTATCGAAAAATTTCTAACTCAGTTGTATTCTATACATACGATTTAGGAATTATGGTCAGAGCAGCAATGCATGCTATAAGAAGTCAACCTAAAACTTCAAGATAGGCAAAGCATATACTAGTTCTTTTTGTTTCGCGAAACATGAGTGATTTAGAAAATATTTTTCAAAAAATCACTGGATAAACTGCTTGAAATAAGCAGTCGATAAAAGTTATTTTCATTAATGACAACAATTTGTGCCTAAGCATTTGCATAAATGATAAAAATATTTTTTGTTCATTCCTTTTATAAGCTAGTATATGCAATCATTTTTTGAAAATAATTTTTGAAGCACTAATTTTTTGTGAAACAAACGGAGCCATTGTAAACACAAACAACCGAGGAAATGATGGCTCAATCCTATTGATTGTGTCATGGATGAATTTAAAAAAAGAGACCAATTAAAAACAACGACCTTCTCTAGGCAAAGTACTAACATGATGTTAAGATGATATTGTATTGGGTGTAATTCAACATTTATATTGTGAAATTGATAATTAAAGAGAAAATAAAAAATATATATTTATGTTGGTTAGGTCGATAAAAAGGAAATAAAAAAATTGAAGATAGAGAAGGGTATTTCAATCCGTTAATTGAAAAAGGAATGACGTAACCAAAATGGGAGGTGGGAATAGAGCATGGCCCAAATAAAAAATACTTCAAAAAGAAAAAGAATGTGCAGTTGTGTAGAAAGGAAAGAAAAAGGAAAATAATTTCCTCTTTTCCAAAATAGGAAATCATTCTCTACGCTTTTGAAGGTTCTTTTTTTCATTAACGGAAAATATTTTCCCAAGTTTCTGTTCAATGAATCTAACGTCGAAAAATTCAAAAAACTTTTTTCTGAAAAGTATTTTTTGTGAAACGAACGAATTCTCAATTTAAACAGTTATTTCAATCTAAACTCACCTGTGATGCACCTATATCCAACCCAATCGACCAAGCATGTCTCGTGTCGAAAGTGATAATATCAGAGTTGGCTTTCTTTGAATTTCTCGTTCTTAAAGTGTGATGTTTGCCCACATGGTTATCTAACATTAGCCAATATTAGTAGGAGACTGGTTAAACCTACTATATATATAAATAAAAAAAAAGGTTCGATTTTCTATTTGATTGCTTAACAAGTATCCCAATAAAACCCCTAATGTATACACACACTCTGACAAAGAATTTCTAGCTTCTTCCATTACTAATCATATATATTTATTCCCTGAGTGATAATGTGTGTACATTGCACGACATTGACAATGTGCGGTGTATTCCAATGTGGTGTCCCCCCTCATGTGTCCAGAAATGCCGGGCCTGATCTCAGAACCTCTCATGTGATTGGCATGCCCAAGTCATTTTCCATGTCCTGGTTGGGATCATCTGAGGAAGTAATTTACTGGAGAGTCTTGATCTTTTCGTTTTATATTGTCCAATCATTGACCAACTTTTCATTCTGCAAGGAGAAATTGCTGACAAGGGGAGTCAAATCAAGCCACGCAGATTTGAAAGATTCTTTGAGTTTTAAAAAAATACCACTGAAATTCCGGGCAGGAAAGGATCGCCACCAGAAGAGAGCGATAAAAATTTTACTTTTTTAAGCATTTATCGTTAATTAAATTACTTGAAATTATCTTATCTTTGCAATGACCCGACATGTGAAGAGAGAGGCCAATGTATTTAAAGATTTGGAGAATAATTTATATTTGTTATGGTTATTGGTTGGTACCGGTGGCAGTTGGGAAATCACGTAGGCTTGTGCGTCATATTTGTGGACCGGACCCGACAAGTTGTACTACCTCGGGAGTGTCATATTTATGTATGGATCAATGATGACTCTCCTAGTTCACATGGGACTTGAGATCTAGAAAGGCATCGGTCGCATGATGTCGCGGTCGGTGTTCGCCCAGGGCCTAGGACCATACTACTACAAATGGATACACAAGTACCCAGAATTCCTGTAGGTACACTATTCTGATATCATCTGTAACGCTTTAAATCGGCTCATATTCCCTAAGTCTCTTGATGAAATACTCACAGTGGTGCCCATGGGGGGACGAATTGCAGTTTATAATATCGCCGCAGAATCATGTCGCCAAATCCGATGTATCGTGTATTGAATCCACTAGAAATGATTTGTTCATATCTTGTCTAGTGCTTTAGGGACAAGGGGGATCACATGCCTGAGACACAATTTGTTTGGTTATGCTGACATTGAGACCGTTGTTATCTTCACATAGAAAAATCATGTTAATCTCAATTGATTCTTTCGTGTATTGTGAACTGCCACAATTAAGTATATAACTCATATCAAGATTGACAAAACCACATGAATCCAGCCTCGCTTTAGGAATATTTGATTTTGAGATCATTGATAAAAGACACGATCATTCCAAGAGTGCTTTTGGCTCTGCATTTTCTTTTCAGTTGTAAGATATTCCAATTTAATTTTCGTTTTCATCTTCACACCTTCTCCAAACCATTTTTTTCGATTTCTTTTTCTTGTTTCATGCAGTCCTACGTTGTTGGTCGTATTGCAATTTATGGACAACGTATAATATATAAGATGGTAATAAGATCTTCTATGATTACATGATAGATTGAATGAGAAAAATATAAGGAAAATGCTTGAGTGACTGCATTGTAATTACCCCGCCTAGAGTAACAGTTTATGGCGCAATCTACACCTACACAATTTCTCAAGGTAATCGGATGACTTTTTTGTCCGGTTTTTCGTTGAGAAATCAAATAACAAAATTTCGCAAAATTGAGTTTGAAGGGTAAAAAAAATCTAGAATTATTAATACCAAAAGTCAGAAAATCACAAATATGAAATTATATTTTAGTTAATTTTATTCTCCTATTACATTTTAAGGTGATTTTTCTTTTATTTTGTTTACAATCAATCTTTGATCACATTTTTGTAACTTGCCAACCAATCGGCCGTTGGTATTTTATTGGGAGCTTAAACCAAACATTTTTAGCAGCGCATGAGGTCGGTCCAAACCCCATCCAAACATTTCTTTCCGTAACGAAATGTAATATGTAATTGAGGAAGTTGGTTTGGAAGGGTTTTTCTTTTTTTTTTTTTGTTATTTTGGATTCGCTAGATGAACTTGCAACATTGTTGGACGGACATCCCAATTGACTTAAGCGACCTTTTTTCATCTTGCGCCTTTAACAAATGCGACCCAAAAAAAAAAAAAATTTTGCCCCCAAGCTTTTCCTCTCTACTTTTCCTATTCTGTGATTATGAAACTCAGTGCAAAATCTATTTAGCGATTGATGTAAATAATATCTAGAGATCTATACATCCTTTTGTTTATTCGAAATTTTCAACCATCTTATTTTACTCTATATGATACAAATACAATTGATTTTGCAATTTACATTCCACAGTTTCTGTTTTTGTTTTTTTGTTTTTTGTCTTGAATAATACCCGTGCATCAAACTATCTCTTATCCACTTTCCGATTATCCATGCTCTCCGAATATAATTGATTATGTAACGGCCTTTGAGTGACTTTATGGGATCTATTTTTTAAGAATTTATTACTCACAACATTCTGTTATTCACGCGCTCATTCAAAGACCGCCGAGTTAGCAAAAACCTTCTCCAAATTGTAATATGTGGTGGTTGTTCTACTGTCACCAGGGTACAGCAACAGTACTGTGCTGCTAGCAACACTCTAAAAATAACTTGTTAAAAAATAGAATGTCTAAATAAGACAAAGTTTTTTAGACTGGAAACCCACTCACCAATGTATCGTTTGTGAGTCGCCTTCGATATGATTAATGTAAATGACACTGAAAAAGAGAGAAAATGTATAGAAGAGAAACTGCGAATGAGATGGCTATCGTTATTACTGCGCCGTTTGTTTCATAAAAAATAAATAATTTACAAGATATTTTCGTACAAATAATTGACTGTATCGCTTACAAACATGAATGAATTAAAAATATTTTCATCAGTTACGAAGTTTTACCTACATGTAGTAAAACCCAAGTTGGTTTCTTCATTCAAATGCCTAAGTCTACAGCCAAAATGGCCCGAAATGCACATTCCGTTCGCCAAGCGGCTCCTAAGTTCAGATGCATGATTTGATTGATTAAGGACAGACCATTAGACCTGATGCAAACATTTGTAACTAAATACTTAACCCGCTTCAGAGTATATTTAGAGCTATGCCAAACTGAAAAGAATCCGAACTCTAGACCTCACTCTAGAACATCATATGTTATGCCGCCTACTACTGAGCATCCCGTAAGAGCTTTTCTGATGTGGATTAAATTAATTAACATCGTAACTATTAATTGATCTACTAAAGAGATAAGATGCATTAATTAGTCAAATATGGGGCTGGTAAGTATCGACTGAGTTAAAAACTTTATCGTAATGAAAGGGTCGGACTAAAACTCTATAAAGAGAACTCAAGCCCTCCTACAACCTTAATGCACAAATAACCTCACATAAAGAGTTGTCACAAAACGCGACACAAGTGGGGCATTCTTATTGAAGCCAGTGACTTATTCATCAATATTTCACATCAACAACGATGAATCTCAGATAAGGTGCCAAATTTCTCTACTTCGATATTGTGATTCATGTATCTAATAATGGTGATATTGAGGGGTTGCCGAAGGTTATAATCGTAGCTCACACACTTGATTAAGGACATGCCATTATGACTAATGCAAAAACTTGTAATTGATGAGAATCTGAACTCGAGACCTCACTCTAGAAGATCACGTGTCGCGGCATCTTCTATCGAAGTACCGAGCATCCCGCGTCAAGAAACGTCGAAGAAGCCCTCGGATTCCGGCGTAGGAGGCAAAATCCAAACATGCAATCCAAACAAAGACAGAAAGACGCATGGCCTAAAAAAAAATACCAAAACAAAACATGTCTGAAATGGCCATTCCATCGTTAGTAAGACGGTCAACGGACACTCGCAAGTTGCGGGTAAAAGAAGACTTTGTCTTCCTCGGCAACTCAAAAGAGTCCGGCCCGCACGTTCACATTGCATCGGCGAAAGTCCTACGCTGGTCTCTCCCTTTGCGTGCTCGCGAAGGTGATGAGGGGAGCGTCATTTTGTGGAAAGTTTCTTGGATAGACTCCATCGTCCGTGTCCGTTTTAATTTAAGGTATAGCGTGGACCGCTTGGACTCGTGTGGTCTTGAAAAGAATGGTCCCACGCCGGGGCATTAGTCTTTGACGGTGGTGAAGGCCAAATTGCATTCCAACACGTGCGCTGAAACAAGTTCAACCCGTCTTTTGAAATTTGTGAGGGAAAAGGCAAACAGGAAAAAAAAATCATAAATCTATCTATTTATATCAATTAAATTTTAAATATTTTAAAAAATTTATCAATATAGTACATCTGATCAATTTTAATTGCCGTCTTACGTGGCATGATCAGCGTTGATGTAGATAAATATTTAAAATTTCTCGAATTTCTTTTCTTTTATTTATTTTTAATAACGCTAGCTCACCTGGTCTGGGTGAAAAGAACAAATAAAAAAATATTTTAAGAATTGTACTATTTCTCCACGTAATATGGTCAGCGTCCATATCATCATTTCCAGCCAAAATTAACCCGACTATATTAGTGAATTGTCAAAAAATTTAAGACTGCATTGATCTTAATTGAAAGATTTATGACTAAATTAATACTAATGCTTTAGGACTTTTTTTGTACTTTTTTTCTAAAATTTGAGGGGCAGCGCTCGCTCTCTTTGATGCCATAAATTCTCAATCGATCTTTTAAACGGCATAACTTTTTAATCTGTCGCTAAAATGCCATATATTTAAAAGACGTTCACAAGTGATATAAATTTTAATGGCAAGTCGGATTTTCTCGTTAGGAAAACTGGGGACGTACTCAAGTTGTCGGTTGATCAATAAGCCAGTCACGTTGAATGAGGTCATATCTCCGTAGATTATAGTGAGGTCATGGCAGCGGGCTGGCTCATCGCGAGAAGATCTCTTCTCAAAGACTGCGGCTTTGGTGCACCATTGTTCGATGTGTAAGGAGGATGCAACGTCAGACTATAAGGACATGCAATTCAAACATTCCGTAGCAATGAATGGAGTCTCTAAGGTTACACCTATGTTACTCATCCCTTCTCTGTTCTCACCCCCTTTGTATTGAGCAAGAAGAGCAGACAAAAATTCTTTGACACAACTTGGGAACCCGACTTGGGCGATAAGAAGTTACGAAATAATCTGAATTGAGCCGGAGATGACTCACTCGAAATTGACAGGACTTGACACACTCTGACCAACTTAGAAATAATTGAGGGTACATTTGTTTCAATGAAAGTGTTTGCCAAGAATTGTTTTTCCGGACTTCACTCGTTTAAGTCGCCAAAGACGACTAGATCCACGGAAAAAACTTTCCCGCCAACAGAAAATTCAAGTATAAAATTAGAAAAGTGAATTTCTAAATTTAAAGAAATGAAAACACTTTCCGAAATTGCTCATCTCTAATTTTTTTTATTTTTTTAAATATTTTAGATTTTAGATTTTATTTTCCTATATTTTCTTTTTTGTCTTCTTTTTCTTAATTTGCCAATTGCTAGGCTTCAGCTCGAGCTCGCTAGTGGCCACCACCGGCCGGTCCTAGCAGAGGGAGAAAGAAAAATAAAAATAAAAATAAAAAATATCAATAAAATTAATTTAATAAATTCGATTTTTTAGTATGAGGTTGAAATCATTTTCCAAACACCGAAAAATATTTTCAGTCACATGTCATCAAATATCCATTTTCCTAAAAAAATTATTTCCCAAGAAATTATTTTTCTTTTTCATAGAATTTTTCCCCAACCAAACGCACGCAATAATCGAACTTTTTGGTAACAACATGAAACGACCCAAACACGATGACGGTGAAGTCAACTGATAACATTGTAGAGAAGTCTCTTGTAGTAATTAAGTTAAGCCTTGGGAGCATGACACATAACTAAATAAAGAAAAAGGTCAAAATTCACAAAAAACACTAAACTATGCTCACTATTACAGTGCTAATTTCCTAAGAAATCACAAACTTTAGATTTAATAACGATTTTGACCTGAACTTTTTTGTGTCTCGTAAAAAAACACCAACTTTAGGTTCAATAAATATTATGACCCAATTTTTTTTCATCCCATAAAAAGACACAAATTTTAATTCGAGTCCCAAATTGGGCCCATTAATTTGGAACAACTAGTTGTCTAACATAACAATTTCATGTTATCAATAAATTCATATGGCTTGCTGATGTGAATTTAAGGCATCGTCTTCTTAGTACGGAATTTGAAGTTGTTTATCTGATTCATCTCTCCACAACTTGAAGGACGAAGATTAACCTATTCATCATCTCCTTTACTTCACCTGCAAGCTTCAGTTGTCTAACTAGAATCCGAAGCTGTGTATTGCACCCATGGAGAGATCCGCCAAGCTCACAATTGAAGCCTTCTTTTTTTTTAACAAGCCTAGCTCTACCCTTCCCCGAAGAGGATAACCAACTTCATATTGTGTGCCAATAAAACGATAAATAGTAGCTTAAATCCATATCAACCAGTCACGTGAATTTATTGATGACGTGAAATTGTCATGTTGGACAATTAATGTTCCAAATTAATGAGGATCGGATTTGGGTCTTGAGTTAAAGTTTGTGATTTTTTATGGGTTGAAAAAAATTTGGGCCAAAATTGTCGTTGGACCTAAAGTTGGTCCTTTTTTATAAGACAAAAAAAATTCGACCCAGAATTGTCATTAAACCTAAAGTTAATGCTTTTTTAGGGAATTAGCCCCATTTTTACATATTGATCCAACTTTTTTTGTAACACAAAAAAATCAAATTGATACCCATGTGACATATTTACCCTCCATCAAGATTCTTTCAAATGATGTTTCAGCCAAAATAATATCACCTTTATTTTACTTAAGTCATGTGGATGTCATGTCCACACAGTTTGCTTTCTAGCATCCATGTTGGCAAAAAATTTTAACTTCTTGTTGTCCAACATCGATAGAGTGTAAAAATGCGTCATGTAGGTATAGGTTTGAAATTTTTGGTGTCACGGAAAAAAAAAAATTCAAGATGAATGTGTCACATTCGGCATAATTTAGAGTTTCTGGTGGCCTTTACCCTAAAAAAAAAAGAGGGTGCTTTTGACCTTTAAGATAATATAATTTCACATGTGAATTCTCCTTGAAACAATATATTTTCTCGTGACATTGCCAAATTGCTAACATGCCAACCCTAATCATCTATCTTCTTGATTGGTATCTCCCTGGTTTTCAAAATTTGACATGATTGATTCTACCGAACGATGGCGCCTATCATTCTAAAGAAGAAGCCCCCCTTCTGCAAGGCCTAAAGTGCTGTTTCATTGCTTCTTTGTCGTTTAAATACGCAAGCAATTGCGTTGTCGCCGAAGCTACTTTTCCCGCAGTGCCGTTTTTCGCCGAATGAATCTCGCCTAAGGTATTGTTAGGCCGGATGTTTATTGTCTTTATTATTAAACAAGCCCATGCAATTTATTTGTTTAGAAGTCCAAATTAGTAATTATTATGCCATATGTAATAAACTAGCTTATTCTTGTTTAGTCGCACCAAAAGTATGATTAGTTAAGCTAGCAAATTTTGTGGGAGATACACTATTTTGGTTCATATATTTTTAATGTAAAATGGGAAGAAAAGTTTCCATTTAACACATGTATTGCCAATGGATATGCACCTTTGCTGGTAAAGGGATCGATGATGGAGGGGGTTCAACTCCCGTGCTTTGCAAAGAGGTAGATCAAAATGCCAAAAAAAGAAGAGCTAGAGATATTGACAGGAGAGCTAGAGATATGACAGTTCAACAATAATAATAAAAAAAACACTGATATGCTTTAGAGAAACTATGCATATATGTCCTCCCACAACACACCTTTTATATAATACATCACATAACATGGCGAATGATATTATTTATAAATAAGACATTATGTTTAGTTTGGTATTCCCTCTTTAATATATTTCTGGGATAATTGCAATAGCAATCCTTATCGTAAGCACATGAGTCCTAAAAATTTTATTTTCATTATTTTTTCATTCACATGGCTGTTAATAAGCCGAGCAAACTCATTAAATCCAAAGCGGGCACAAAATGACATTGTTTTAGGTTTAAAATAATTAAAAATTAAAGAAAATGAACATAAAAATATTTGTTGACACCAAATATTAGGGGGTGTCAATGGATCTGATCTCAACTCGGCCCGAGCCGGCGAGAAACTGAGCAGCACCAAGCTCGGGCCGGATTATTTTTTCTTTCTTTTTTTTTAGAATCAAAATCAATTAATAAATCCATCAAATAAATAATATAAAAAGAAAAAATTAAATTAAATTAAATTAAATTTAAAAATGAGTGTTAAAAAAATCGAGCCTGGGCCGAGTATCAAACCCGGATTAAAAATCTCGAAAATTTAAGCAAATTTTGGGACGGACCAGGTATTTTTGACACCTCTGCCAAATATGATTCATCAGATGCACGTGTCTAAAGTGTGAATGAGAGTCCAGGCGAAATACCCGAGTATGAATGGGTCATGCGCAAGGCATGTGGATATTATCGTACACACACATATCTACTAGAGGATGTTACGCGCTAAACAACAGTTGCACATGTTGACGCCACGTGTCCAGTAATACTCATCGACGGTTATATAAGTTCTTACACGTCATAGGATAGTCATCGAGGTTGTCTTTTTCTATTATTATTTAATTATAAATGCTTCAAAATCTTCTAAAATATGTTTTTAATGACATGAAGATTTGCAAATGATATTTTTTATTACTTTTTAAACGTAGATGTAATTTAAATTATAGCCAAAAATAAAAATTACATTTTCCTGTTGACACTTTTAGCGTAACTCTCCTAAAGCTTTTGTACGATATAAAATCAGTTTGATGCGAAACGAGGGGGATCGTCGCCATCCTCCGTTAGAAAAGAAAAGAAAAAGAATTTTACTAATGCTATCGATTTAATTATACATAATACAAAATTTTGAATTCTTTGACAATCGTAAACTTTTCTTAGGTAGTTATTGGACAGATGCTCCCAATGACATGTGGATAAAATCTAGATAAAGGAAAAATTACTGCTTACGTGGCAATTATGGAGGGGGGAAAAAGAATGGTAATAAGACACGGTGGGTCTATGGCCAGGGCCGACGTGCTTCCTTCCGACTATGGTCGGCGAGCCAAGTGCGCATGAAAAGATTATCCGAGAAAAACAAATTAAAAATGACAAAAAAAAAAAAAACACCACAATCTCATCTTTCTTCTTGACTCAAGACGAAAGAAGCCGAAAGGTCCTCACCACGTGATACTCACGTGCCATCCCTTCACTGATCCTTTCCTCAAACGAGAGGCCAAACGCACACATGAAGCGGAATCTTCTTGTTGCACGGACCGGATTTATAATACTTTTTGGATAAAAATTCACATGTGATTTACTCAATTTTAATGGATCAAACCACTCATATTTTTCGACCCAAACAAAAAAAAAACTCATATTTGATTTCAATCACTCCATATAATAAATTTCGTTTTTTTTTTCAATTAATTGTGGGACAAAGTCTGAATAATCATAGCAAAAATGAGCCAATTACTTTATCCGCATGCATCAATTACAAAAACGTTCAATGCATCCAATAATTAAAAACGAAATTTCGTGTTGGTTACGAGCTCCAGTAAAATTCAGGGGGCCACCAATACAATTTGCCCTCTAAGTTTGGTGCCTTCTTAAAATGATTTTCATTCTTTTTATTCGATTTCAAATGTTGCAACCGTAAAAGCAGAATACATTGACGCACAAAAAAAATCCAAATATTTGAATGTATAAATTGTAGTATGTAGTCTCACCAAAACGAAATTTATGTAGAATAGATTTGGTATAAAATTTTTGAAAATTTAAAATACTTCTAATATATCATTTCTACAATTGAAAGAGCAAGTATGTGTAAAAAATAAGTAGCATAATTGAAATTTGTAGGTTTCGTCAACAGAGCCGGTATTATCGAATATTACTATTTTGCACGACGCGAACGGCATAAATGTAAATTACTACGTATGGAGAGAAAAAAATTCGAATATGATATGACATGAAATGTTTAATCGTATGTATTGAGATAGAATTGATAGAGACTTAATGTAATTCGATTATTCGAAACATGTTCATGCAAACACTGAATCGACGCGAATTGCGAGTACGATTATGATGTGCCACGTTAGATCATAGCCGTACGATCCATCAATTTAGCGGTTGGGAATGCGCAAAAGGGTGGTTTCCCTCAGTCTTGCTTCTCTAGGGTTCCGGATGGTTTCCAATCTCCTACGTGGCACGATCGTGTCCGTCCCATGAAACACGCGAAACCCCCCCCCCTAGCCCCCCCCCCCCCCCCCCCCCCCAAAAAAAAAAACCAAAACAAGAAGCTTTGCGCTGGTTCTTGTGCCGACGATATTATGGCGATACGTTGCGAGTGATCGTTGAACCGAACGACTCGCCGCAAGACCGTGCGAGTCAATGGTGGGGGAAGTGAGAGAAGCGTGTCGAGATGAATATGCTTGGGTGGGGCCCCCAGCGCAATGCCCCACGCGGCGATTCGGCGCCGTTTATGATTGTTTTCTCTGTCTCTATCGGAACTTGGGAGGGGGGGGAATCCCAGACGGTGTAAGTCCAACCCCCAACCTAACAAAAACTTTGGTTTCTTGGAATGAAGTTTGGAGATTTTTCTACTTTCATAAAATTTCAACTTTTTTTAATCGAAAAAGAAAAGGCTAAGACTAATGAGATTAGTATGAAAAATTGATTAATATACTAATTTTTAAATAAGTTTCTAAATATACTCATGTCCGATCCTTATATAAAATATATCGTGTTCTCTTATATAAATTAATCTGGTAATTGATCGTATTATTTGTAACATCATTGAAAATAATTTGTGCATTGTTATGTAATCAGGGTTTTCGTTCCAGTTAGAATGGCTCGGGATTATAAAAAATCTATCGGTGATTATTTTCAAATCTTTTAAATTGAATATAGAAAACTTATCTTTAAATTTGAAAGAAAATCTAAACCGTTTTGCACGATAACAGATAACTTAAATTAATTGTTAGTATCTACTTTTTCGAAATTAAGAGTGAAAACATACAAACGAAAAAAAAAAATAGAGTAAAATTTGTCGGGACCATGTGCTAAATGAAAGTGTTGAACATCCTTTGGGACAAAAAGCATTTTTGAATGGAAAATGACATGAATTTTAGGGGAAAAATCAATCTTATCATATCTTATAAATATGAAGTGGCTGAATAACTTGAGTTTATCGTCGCTCAAGTTGGATTGGTTTTCAAGTTTTCTCTGTCACTACAAAATCAACGCGCACTACTTGTGTTACGCGTGTCTTGTAATGAATTTTAAATAGCTTTAAATTTTCGCTGTTTTAGGTAGTAGATAGGTTTTAAAGTAAAAACAATGTGTGGTTCTTTTTTTCCATGGTTTTACAGATGTTATCCTTTGAAGAAAAATCTAATGGTGTAAATTGAAGTGGAGAACAAATAGAAACTATTTAAAAGATAGTTTAGAATTATCAAAAATTTCAAAACATAGTGCATTTTATGCCAATTCAGTGCTATATTTTATTTTATTTTTTACCAATTGAGTGTTAAAATTTTTCAAATTTTGGCGATTGAATCAATCTGACTAATTTTGGATGATGAACGCCAATCTCCCTACGTGACACTACCGACAAAGACATAAATTTTTAAATTATTTTTTTTTACTTTTTAATTTTTTTTACTTTTTGTCTTTTTTTTTATTGTTAGGAGTCTATGGCCGGCCTAGGCCCAAGAACCTCTGCTAGCCCCCAGCAAAGGTCGGCAATTTGGTCCCTACATCTTTATACATGTTCAAACTAGTCCATAAACTTCATGAAAATATATAATGCTATCCCTCCATCAATTTAAGATTTGGGACAATATTGAGCATTTTTTGTATAATATCAGTACTAGTTTGAATATGTACTAAAAGTTCATGGACCATATTGAATAAATTAAAAGTTCTGGGATGAAATTATAAGTTCAAAAAAAAATTATGTACCATATTAAACAAATTAAAAGTTTAGTTATCTCATTGCTCATTAAGTCAGAATTCGAGGACCATTTGTATTGTTTTCCAGAGTAAATCTTATACTTCTTCTATATATTTAGGCTAAAAGTCCTTTTTCTCACTATCTTGTTTCCAAATTGCGCTTACATTATCTATATTTGAACTATATGAGAAAACTAACAAAAAAATTCTAAACATAAATTGTGCTAATTCATTCATTCTTCTTCTTCTTCTTTGCAATTGAGTCTGAATTTTGCCAATTCATTCCATCGGCTAATTAAGCTGGCGGAGGTCGTCGAGCCACAACCAGTTGCCGACATAATACAAAAACGAAAGAAAAAGAAAGAAAGAAAAAATTAACCAAAAAAATAAAGAATATAAAAAATATATGTATGTACTGATATTGCCATGTAGGATGATCGATGAACGGCCGGCGTCCATGTCATTAATTTTAGGCCCCTGGACGGTGGACTCAGTCGGCGAAATTTGAAAACTTTTAGGACTCGATTGCCAAAAAGAGGGTTTATATCAAGCCCTGCGCCCCGGGCACGAGCGCACGACCCCCTGCAAGCGTAAACTCTCGAGCGTCCCAGGATTCAATAGATCGAGAGATGCGAATGATCGAAAGCGTGCGGAAGTGATGACATACAAACTCCTCTATACAATAACAAGGGAACTTGGGTAACGAGAACATCAATATGCATCATTGTGAATTTATATAAAAGAGCAGATAAACTAACCCTGCTAACAGGTCGGGGAAATCAGGACTCCACCAAAGAAAGACAAAGATTTAAATTCCCCAAAAGATTACGAACCAACGAGGATCATCATCAAAAGATTACTAAGTAAAGCCAGGAAACCCCTAAGTCGAACTGCTAGATCCGTCAATCTCCTCGACATCCTCGGTAGGCTCGTACTCCGAGAAAGTCTCCAAGCATACCTCCACTGTATCCTCCATCGTCTCGTCTGTTGACTGCTCCACCAGGTCGTCCTTGGAAGCTTTGATCTCAATGACCTTGTCGGTGTCTTCCAGGATTGGGGTCCTGTCGAAAATGTTCCTCAAACCAGTTGCTGACTCCTCAACCTCCATAGAATCTTGAGCGGGGTTACACCAACTAGGGATTACCCCATGGGATACCTCGGTGGGCTTCAATGGTCCAGTAGTAACTTCCCCTACCCTCCAAAATCAAGCCTCGAACCTATGAGGCTTATAGCTCTTTCCTCCCTCATCGACCCAGATTACAGTACATTTCCTAACGTACACGGTTCCTTGTCCGTTTGGGAACTCCTCAAAATATGCGGACATCTCATTCGGGTCATCTAGTCTGATCGGCAACATTCTCACGGTCTAGGATCTGAAAATGTGGTCTCTCAACAGGGTGAGATTTACATCTCAGTAAGACAGGTCCTATGTCACACCCACGCCCCGAGCCCGAGCACGTGACTCCCTGCAAGCAAACCAAGATATCTCTCGATGTCCCAAGATCCGCACATAAGACGAGAGACATGTTATATATAAGCACGCGGAAGCGACAATGTAATAACTCCTCCGTACAAATATAAAGTGGGACCTAGATTGCGAGAATACCATAATACATAATATTCGAAAGTTCGTACAAGAGCATAGCAACTAGATCCACTAGGAAGACGGGGTAATACAAAGAGGTCCATCACCCATAAAAGGGAACATGCATCAGGGTCGCCGTCAAAAGTTGGATTAGAATACCAGGAGCACCAAAGACGAACTACTGGAGTCATCAATCTCATCTGCCTCCCCCATGGGCACGTACTTCGAGAAGGTCTCCGAGCAAACCTCTACGGTGTCCTCCATGGTCTCGTCAGCAGACGGCTCTACCAGGTCATCCTATGTAGCCTCGACCACTATGACCTCCTTAGTATCCTCCAAGGTCGGAGTCCTCTCAGGTTCATTCCTCGAATCGGCAACTGACCCCTCAGCCTGCTCTAAATCCCGAGTGGGATGACACCAACTAGAGACTACTCCCTGGGGCACCTCAGTGGGCTTAAGCGGCCCTGTAGAAACATCCCCAATCTTTCGGAACCAAGCCTCATACCCATACTCCCTGTAGAACCTATGAGGCTTCCAGCTACTTCCACCATCGTCTACCCATACTACTGTATACTTTCTAACATAAATGGTCCCCTGCCCATCAAAGAACTCATCAAAATAGACAGACATCTCCTTGGGGTCTCCAAATCTGATAGGCCACATCCTCAGGACCTAGGATCTGTAAAAAGGGGGTCCCACAACGGGGTGAGATTTACATCTCAGTAAGGTGAATTCTAATCCTAAGTTAGGCCGACAGTCCACTCAGACAGTCATAAATACTAGCATTTCACACAAATAAACATGCGAGGCATTCAATTATTGATACAACACACAAATGTCAAGCATGCAGTCATGGCATCATAACACATCCAGATGATCATGCACAAATCGCCATACCACATCACCACTTCCACCCTTCAAACTGCCTCATTCTCATGCCCGCATTTAGAACGTCTCAAGCTCGATCCGCATAAACGAATCAGACCGTCATTAACAACCCGCGTAAAGGCATTAGGTTTCAATGTTACTCTAGGCCAGTATCGACACATCACAACTCCATCCCGCGTTTCAACGTATCAAAATTATGGCCTTCTCAACCCCGCGTCTCATACGCATCAGGGTGCCATACAACTCCAATCCCGCGTCTCAGTGCCTCAGGGTATTCCTCACACCACCCCGAGTCTCATACGCCTCAGGGTACTACCATGTCTCAGCCATGCCAAAGTTTCAATTCAATTCACACACATAATGCAATGTGCAACTCAAGCACAAATCATACACTTATGGCATGCAAGACGATCGATTGACATTCACACATGGTAGTCATTTCAAAACACAAACATTGACACACATTCAAATCCTCTATACCGTCCTAAGACGCACAAAGAACAATCACATTAAAAACCCTTCAAGGATCACCCAAAAATTCACCCGACTCGCCCAATTGAGTTCAATCTTACTATCATAGGTTTTGGGTTCCCTTACCTCAAGCTTAATGTCACAAAATCCTTCTCCCAAGCACCTCAAGAACTCGATCCAAGCAGCCCAAGAACAATTCAGCCGTGCAACCTATTGAAATTTCATTCAGCCGTCAATTTCTCTTGCCCAATCACCAATCCATGGACGACAAACCTTAATGACATGTCTCCCAACATCCTATCATGTTTCATTGATGAATTTGAGTCTTAAATACAACCATCAACAGCCCCTACAAAATCGATATGCATAGAACCGAACCGGGCTATTTTCGGTTCTGTGTATATCGCAATTATTCACTAACCTACTTGCTAACATATAGATCTAAGGGTTTGGGAAGCTCACCGAAGATTTGAGGCCAAGTCGTCGCCAGAAACTCCTTGAATATCACCGGTTTCCCTTAGTCCTCAAACCGGCAGTTCTAGCCCTTCAAACACAAAATTCATTTGGGGTCAAAACTCCATCAAATTAACCCCAAATTCTTACCACAGATCACTCTATGAGTCCCCCAGATCTCCACAAAAGTTGGCTGAAAAAATCCAAAGTTTCGGGGTTCTAAGAGGATAGAAATGTAGCTTACCTCCGGCTGCGATGATTTCCGTCGACTCATGGGAGATCAACTGGCCGGAGCTCTTCGGTGGGTCAAACGATTTGCTTCCACTTTGAGGATGTCGGCAAGAGGTCAAACAAGGTGTGGATGGTCAACTGGGAGACTAGAAGTCGCCGGAAAGGGTCGTCGGAGCGAGCGGACGGGCGACACAGAAACCTGTCGGGCAGCAGCAGTTCAACAAAGGGAAGAAGAAGAAGAAAAAGATGGCTCATGGTGAAAATGGAGAAGATGGCCAGCCAAGAGAGAGAGAAAAGACTATATTCAACTTTCAAAAGTCAATGAGTTGAATGGTAGTTGGGGAAAACTGGAAATGTCTACTCAAGGGCTAATCCATTGACACTTGTCCAAGGTGTCACTCAAGCTCATCCAAGGGCCAAGATCTTCTCTCATTTTCGGCAGCCTTGGGGGTGAATTAAGACCAAAATACCCTCGTCCAATTATATAAGTAAGGCTAGGGCTTGAGGGGCAAAGTGGTAATTTTACCCCTGAGGTCCGGAACGTCATTTTTCTCTTTTCAATATTCTTCGATAAGGTGATGGTCATTCCAATCATGATGTTGGAATTCTTGATTCTCCATTTTCAATTTTCAAGACTCGTTTCTGATCGTTTTCTCTATCAGACGTGGTTCCAGCCTATTCCGAACCGACGGGCGGCTTTTGCATACGTTACGCGTATCAACCCTGTGATTCATATCACATTTAGGGCTCGTCAATTCATGGCGACTTAAGTTATCATGTAATTGTGAGGGTCTATTACTAGTTCCTATGGTCTCGATCGTCAACGTTTGATTTAGGAAAATTTTACAAATTATACATTGGGTAGGCGGCATCATCCATGCTCCAATCGTATAACGCTAGCAATGCATTCTTTAATTGTTCTTAGATCGGCCTTATGTGGGTCTAAACATCCCCTCGACAATTCTTATGATCAAAGCGCCATTTTCCATTTGAGTTCCATAGGTCCACGTACCTTGTTTCGCGTTAGCCTTTCCCTTTTGGTCAGTTTACTCAAATTGATTAAATTCGAGCGAGATATGACTGAAACACATCGCTAGATACACGTCTCATTAATAAGTCTGAAAATGACTGGGAAATCAAAATGTCACAACTCTTCCCCACTTACAAAAATTTCATTCTCGAAATTTACATCAACCTTAATTACTCAAACAAATGGAGGTGTTGTCGCCTCATCGTCTCTTCATTTTCCCACGTGGCACCTTCGGTTCCATGGTGCTCCCACACAACTTTGACCAATGGAATCGTCTTATTCCTGAGAATTTGCTCCTTCCGATCTTCGATCTTGATCGACTTCTCCACGTAGGATACCCGGTCGTCCACTTCTATGACCTCGTAGTTCAGCACATGTGTCGGGTTTGGTTCATATTTCCGTAGCATTGACACGTGGAAGACATTATGCACTTGTGATAGATTAGGCGGTAAGGCAAGCTTGTAGGCCAAGGTCCTAATCCGCTCCAGTATTTCAAATGGATCTATGTACCTTGGGCTTAGTTTTCCCTTCTTTCCAAATCATGATAATCCCCTCATCGGTGACACCTTAAGGAAAACATGGTCGCCTACTTGAAACTCTAAAGGCTTACGTTGCTTATCCGCATAACTCTTCTGACGACTCTGTGCCGTCTTCAGTCTATCCCGAATTATCCTTACCGCTTCCACAAATTGCTCTACTAACTTTAGGCCTATGATACTGCTTTCTCCAACCTCATCCTAGCAAATTGGGATTCTGCAAGCCCTTCCATAAAGTGCTTCAAATGGTGCCATTTGGATGCTCTTCTAGTAGCTATTATTATACGCAAACTCCATCAAATGAAGCTGATCTTCCCATCCACCTTTAAATTCTATGACGCATGCTCGCAACATGTCCTCAAGCGTCTGAATCGTCCTCTCCGTCCGTCCGTCCGTCTGTGGATGGTACGCTGTGCTAAACTGCAACCGGGTTCCCATGGCTTCTTGAAGGCTTTTCTAAAAGCTCGCTATGAACTTGGGGTCTCTATCCGAGGTAATTGTCACAGGTACTCCATGCAGCCTCACTATTTGCCTCATGTACAACTCGGCGTATCTATCCATTGTGAAGTCCTTTCACACCAGGATGAAGTGTGCAGACTTAGTCAATCTGTCCATGACTACCCATATAGAGTCGTGACCTTTCTGGCTCCTCGGGAGTCCCATCACAAAGTCCATCGTTATATGCTTCCATTTCTATTGCGGTGTTTCCAGTGGCTGTAATAATCCTCTAGACTTACAGTGTTGCGCTTTTACTTGCTGGCATGTCAGGCACTTTGCCACATACTTCGCTACATCCACCTTCATCCCGTTCCACCAGTAGTGCTGGCGCAGATTCTGATATATCTTCGTACTTCTCGGGTGGATGCTATAATTGCTCCTATGAGCCTCCAATAAAATCCTTTCCCTGAGTCCTTCGTCCTTTGGCACGCATAGACGTCCTCGGAACCTTCCTTCCTCTGACACTTGGAACTTTGGTTTTCTCTTTGCCACGTCCATCTCCAGAATTTTCTGAATTTCTAGATCCGTAAACTGCAACGTATTTATTCCTTTCTGGATCTCAGGTTCTACTCTCAATGTAGCCATCAAATTGGACAACTGGCAGACTTCCAATCTGAACTCAAAATCTCTTAAATCATCGATCATCGACCAACCTTTTACTAGCAGATAGGCGACGCTCGACTTCCGACTCAGCGCATCTACAACTCTATTTGCCTTCCCAGGGTGATACAATATATCACAATCATAATCCTTAAGTAGCTCCATCCACCGACGTTGCCTCATATTTAGTTCTTTCTGGGAAAATAGGTACTTCAAGCTCCGGTGTAAATCTGGAACTTCTCGCCACACAGATAATGTCTCCAGATCTTAAGAGCAAAAATAATCGTTGGTAACTCCAGATCGTGAGTCGAGTAGTTGATTTCATGTGGTCTCAATTGTCGGGATGCGTGGGCCACTACTCTTCCATGCTGCATTAACACACAGCCCAGTTCTTTCAGCGAGGCATCGCTGTATATTTCATAGCCCCCTGGTCTTGATGGAATCGTCAAAACCTGTGCAATCATCAACAGATGTTTGAGTTCTTGGAAACTCTTTTCACACTTATCTGTTCATTCAAACCTTGCTTCCTTTTTTGTCAACCTCATCAATGGGATGGCTATTGATGAAAACTTCTCCATAAAACGTCTATAATACCCTACCGATCCCAATAAACTTCTGACTTCCATGACCGTAGTAGACCTAGGCCAATTTGTTACAGTTTCGATTTTTGCAGGATCCATTGTGATTCCTTCTCCCGACACCACATGACCAAGAAACGCTACCTTATTCAGCCAAAACTCACATTTGCTCAACTTAGCGTATAACGAGTGTTCTCTCAGGGTCTACAAGACAATCCTCAGGTGTTCCTCATGGTCTGTGTCACTCCTTGAGTAAATCAGGATATCGTCGATAAAGACTATGACGAACCTATATGGAAATTCCTTAAACACTCGATGCATCAAATTCATGAATGCGGCTGGAGCATTGGTCAATCCAAAAGGCATCATTGTGAACTCATAATGACCATACCTTGACCTAAAAGCAGTCTTAGGTATGTCTTCCTTCTTAATCCTCAATTGGTGATATCCGGTCCTCAAGTCAATCTTTGAGAATACCGCCGCTCCTTGCAACTGATCAAACAGGTCATCAATCCTCGGCAGTGGGTACTTATTCTTCACTATTACCTGGTTTAACTACCTATAGTCGATGCATAAACGTAAGGACCCATCCTTTTTCCTCACAAACAATACCGGCGCTCCCCACGGCGAAGCACTCGATCGGATATATCATTTATCCAATAGTTCTTGCATCTGTACCTTTAACTCCTTCAATTCTGACAAGGACATCCTATAAGGTGCTTTCGAGATCGGCTCCGTTCCAGGAGTTAACTCGATCACGAATTCCATCTCTCGCTCCGGTGGTAATCCTGACAACTCTTGAGGAAAAATGTCAAGGAACTCACGTACTACCAGAATACTCTCTAGTTTTGGTTCCTCAACAGTCGTGTCCATCACCGCAACTAAGTATGCCTGACACCCTTCAGACATCAACTTTGTCACTTCAAGAGATGAGACTAAGGGAATCGAGATCCCTCCTCGACTTCCCACGAATTCAAAATTATGGCGACCTTCCCGGTAGAAACGAATTATTCTACTCCCACAATCTACCACTGCCCCCTTGTTTACCCAACCAGTCCATCCCTATGATCACATCAAAATCATACATGGGTAATACAGCTAGATCAATACTCTCCTTACTCCCTCCAATCACAATTTCACAGTCAGCACAGCCCAATGAAACCAATATATTATCCTTTAACGGAGTGGCAACATGCAGAATTATACTCAACGGTCTTAACTTCTTACCCACCAAATCAGCAAACTGAGCGGACACAAATGAATACGTGGCACTAGGGTCAAACAATGCATATGCAGCTTGGTCACACAAGTAAACAGTACCTGTGACCATGCCTGACGCTTCTTTCGCCTCTCTACGAGCTACTACATATACCCTACCCTGAGCTGGGGGTCGATTCGGCTCGATCTAGGGAGTGGCAGCCGATAGTCCAGCCTACGATCTCTATCCTTGAGGTCAACTCGCCGAAGCTTGGTTCTGGCACGTCCTCATCTGGTGGCCCATCTGACCACACTTAAAATAGGTTCCAGTCCTTACCAGGCATAGCCCATTTCCATGTCTCCCGCCATGGAGACGGCAGCTCCAATTCGTGGGATTTGGTGGCTTCACTATGTTTTTCCTTACTGGGGGTACAAAACGCCTATTGCCCCCGCCTCGATCTCTTGCCCATCTGGCGACTGTCTCGAAATGAAGTAAACTGCAATCCAGATGCGGCATTCCTCTCCTTTAAGCCCCTTTCGATCATTTGGCCCCGCTCGTAAATTTCTTTATAGGTTCTCAAGTTCAGGGTTATCATCTGACTGCGGAGTTCAAGCCTCAATTCGTCCCGAAATCTTCGTGTCTTCTCCTGGGGATCCTCTACAGATCGAGGTGTGTACCTTGATAGTCTGGAGAACTCAGCCTTATACTAACCTACCGTTAATTGATTTTGACGTAGCTGTAGAAATTCTACTTGCTTTTTTTCCCTAGTCGTCTCCGAAAAGTATTTGTCGTTGAAAGCCGTCTTAAAGGCATCCCAGATCATGGCCGTTCCTTCAGGGAAAACTCCATTATTGGTGGCAGCCCACCAATCATTCGCGGTCCCTTCTAGCTGGTACATCGCCAACAGTACTTTCTCTTCGTCTGTGTACCTCAGCACTTCAAAGGCTTTTTCCAACTTCTCAATCCACTTGGGTGCTAGCTCGAGTCTCCAGTCCCGTCGAACTGGGTCAGCTTCAGTGTTATGAATTGCTCCACTAGCTGACCCATCTGTCTAGCCACGATAATCTCCTCCTAGGCATTCTTTGCCTCATTACTCTAGCCATGTTCACCCTGATTTCCATTGCCCCCGTTGTTGCCGTTGTTGGCGTTGACGGCAGCTATGGCGGCTCCTACCGCCAGGGCTATGGCAGCATCCCAATCCTAGGTCTGCCTGTCAATGATGTCGTCAATCCTCTCTAGCGCCCTCAGTACGCCATCTATCCTCGGGTCTTCTGCTACAGGCGGCCTCGAGCTAGAGGCTCCGCCTCTAGGTCTTCCAGATCTCCTAGATAGATTGCTCATCCGTATATTCTTCTACTGATCCTGGTCTACCACAAGTTCATCAAAGAGTTAGTATACACTCATTTATCCAAGTCTAGAGCTGTCGACTATGCTTTAACAAAAATAGCGGTAACACAACAGTCCTTCATACAACAAATTCCAGAGACATTTCAACAAGTAGCCCATAGCCATTCCTCAGTTCCGTTTACTCCAACGGTTCACTACAACAAGCCATACGCATTCACTTAACAGGTCAAAATTCAGAAATGACTTTCAACACTGAGCAGGGAACTTAATCCTTATGCATTTCCACAACATTGCCAAGGCCAAATGCCAACCATAAGTGCCAAGTCACATGCTATGCATCCCATGTTTTATCCTAACCAGTCTCCTAAGGTCTCGCTGCCCGTCCTTGTCCCAACTTAATCATCCTTATTACTCCAGTCCTCAATAAACTTTATATCGAGCTGACCTTGCTCTAATACCAAGCAAACAGGGATGTCACACCCCGCGCCCCGGGCCCGAGCACACGACTCCTTGCAAGCAAATCAAGGTATCTCTCGATGTCCCAGGATTCGCACAAAAGACGAGAGATGTGTTATATATAAGCACACAAAAGCGACAATGTAATAACTCTTTCGTACAAATATAAAGTGGGACCTGGATAGCGAGAAAACCATAATACATAATATTCGAAAGTTCGTACAAGAGCATAGCAACTAGATCCACTAGGGAGACAGGGTAATACAAAGAGGTCCATCACCCATCAAAGGGAACAGACATCAGGGTCACCGTCAAAAGTTGGACTAGAATATCAGGAGCTCCTAAGACGAACTGCTGGAGTCATCAGTCTCCTCTGCCTTCTCCATGGGCACGTACTCCGAAAAGGTCTCTAAGCAAACCTCTACGGTGTCCTCCATGGTCGCATCAGCGGACGGCTCCACCGGTCATCCTCTGTAGCCTCGATCACTATGACCTTCTCAGTATGCTCCAAGGTCGGGGTCCTTTCAAGTCCGTTCCTCGAACCGGTAACTGACCCCTTAACCTGCTCTAAATCCCGGGTGGGATGACACCAACTAGGGACGACTCCCTGGGGCACCTCAGTGGGTTTCAGCGGTGCTGTAGAAACATGCCCAACCTTCTGGAACCAGGCCTCATACCTATGAGGCTTCCAGCTACTCTCACCCTCGTCTACCCATACTACTGTAAACTTTCTGACATAAATGGTCCCCTGACCATCAAGGAACTCATCAAAATAGATAGACATCTCCTTGGGTCTCCAAATTTGATAGGCCACATCTTCAAGACCTAGGATCTGTAAAAAAGAGGTTCCACAACGAGGTGAGATTTACATCTTAGTAAGGTGGATCCTAACCTTAGGTTAGGCCGACAGTCCACTCAGGCAGTCATAAATACTAGCATTTCACACAAATAAACATGTGAGGCATTCAATTATTGATACAACACACAGATGTCAAGCATGCAGTCATGGCATCATAACACATCCAAATGATCATGCACAAATCGCCATGCCACATCACCACTACTACCCTTCAGACTGCCTCATTCTCATGCCCGCGTTTAGAACACCTCAGGCTCGGTCCACGTAAACGCATCAAACCGTTATTAACAACCCGCGTAAACGCATTAGGTTTCAATGTTACTTTAGGCTAGTGTCGACACATCACAACTCCGTCCCGTGTTTCAACGCATCAAGACTATGGCCTTCTCAACCCTGCGTTTCATATGCATCAGGGTGCCATACAACTCCAACCCCGCGCCTCAGCGCCTCAGGATATTCCTCGCACCACCCCGCGTCTCATATGCCTCAGGGTACTACCATTTCTCAGCCATGCCAAAGTTTCAATTCAATTCACACTCATAATGCAAATGCAACTCAAGTACAAATCATACACTTATGGCATGCAAAACGATCGATTGACATTCACACATGGTAGTCATTTCAAAACACAAATATTGACACACATTCAAATCCTCTATACCGTCCTAAGACGCATAAAAAATAATCTCATTAAAAACCCTTCAAGGATCACCCAAAAATTCACCCGACTCGCCCAATTGAGTCCAATCTTCCGATCATAGGTTTAGGGTTCCCTAACCTCAAGCTTAATGTCACAAAATCCTTCTCCCAAGCACCTCAAGAACTCGGTCCAAGCAGCCCAAGAATGATTCAGCCGTGCAACCTATTGAAATTTCATTCAATCGTCAATTTCTCTTTCCCAATCACCAATCCATGAACCCCAAACCTTAATGACATGTCTCCCAACATCCTAGAATGTTTCATTGATGAATTTGAGTCTCAAATCCAACCATCAACAGCCCCCACAAAATCGGTATGCACAGAACCGAACCGGGCTATTTTGGGTTCTGTGTATATCGCAATTATTCAACCCTTAAACTACCTCAAATCCACCATTTATTCACTAACCTACTTGCTAACATGTAGATCTAAGGGTTTGGGAAGCTCACGAAAGATTTGAGGCCGAGTCGTCACCGGAAACTCCTCAAAATCACCGATTTCCCTTAGTTCTCAAACTGGCAGTTCTGGCCCTTCAAACACAAGACCCATTTGGGGTCAAAACTCCATCAAATTAACCCCAACTTCTTACCACAGATCACTCTATGAGTCCTCTAGATCTCCACAAAATTTGGTTGAAAAACTCCATAGTTTCGGGGTTCTATGAGGCTAGAAATGTAGCTTACCTCTGGTTGCGACGATTTACGTCGACTCGCGGGAGATCGGCTGGTCGGAGCTCTTCGGTGGGTCAAACGATTTGCTTCCACTTCGAGGATGTCGGCAATAGGTCAAGCAAGGTGTGGATGGTTGGCTCGATGGCTAGAAGTCGCCGGAGAGGGTCGTCGGAGCGAGCAAACGGGCGGCATAGAAACCTGTCGAGCGGCAGCAGTTCGGCAAAGGGAAGAAGAAGAAGAAGAAGATGGCTCATGGTGAAAATGGAGAAGATGGCCGGCCAAGAGAGAGAGAAAAGGCTATATTCAACTTTCAAAAGTCAATGAGTTGAATGGTAGTTGGAGAAAAGTGAAAATATTCACTCAAGGGCTAATCCATTGACACTTGTCCAAGGTGTCATTCAAGCTCATCCAATGGCCAAGATCTTCTCTCATTTTCGGCAGCCTTGGGGGCGAATTAAAGACCAAAATGCCCTCGTCTAATTAATAAGCAAGGCTAGGGCTTGAGAGGCAAAGTGGTAATTTTACCCTCGACGTCCGGAACGTCGTTTTTCTCATTCCAATATTCTTCGATAAGGTGATGGCCAATCCAATCATGACGTCGAAATTCTGGATTCTCCATTTTTAATTTTCAAGACTCGTTTCTGATCGTTTTCTCTATTAGACGTGGTTCTAGCCTATCTCGAACTGACGGGCGGCTTTTGCAGACATTATGCGTATCGACCCTGTGATTCATATCACATTTTTGGCTCGTCAATTCATGGCGACTTTGGTTGTCATGTAATTGTGAGGGTCTATCACTAGTTCCTATGGTCTCGATCGTCAACATTCGATTTAGAAAAATTTTGCAAATTATACGTTGGTTAGGTGGCATCACCCGCACTCCAATCGTATAACGCTAGAAATGCATTCCTTAATCGTTTTTAGATCGGCTTTTTGTGGTTCTAACTATCCCCTCGACAATCCTTATGGTCAAAGCGTCATTTCCCATTCGAGTTCCTTAGGTCCACGTACCTTGTCTCGCGTTAGCCTTTCTCTTTTGGTCAGTCTACTCAAATTGATCAGATTCGAGCGAGATATGACTGAAACACATCGCTAGATACACTTATCATTAAATGAGTTTGAAAATGACTGAGAAATCAGAATGTCACATCCTAACGCTAGGTTAGGCTGATTGTACACTCAGTTGAATGCAATCAAGCACAAAATGCACAAACAACCACATGAAGCATTCAACAGTCCTAAAATAACATATAGATACAAACTAGCGTCAAGCATGCAATTATGACATCGATTTCTCATAGTTCAGATTAAGCACGTACAACCAAAACAGGTAACACCTTTTACCCTTCGAGACCTCCATTGTTTCACAGCTGCGTTTAGAACGCCTTACGCTTGGTCCGCGTAATTATGCCTCAGACTATCCCATTGACAAACCTGCGTAAACGCATCAGGTTTTCAATTTCATTTCAGGCCTGTGTCGACACATATCAAATTCCATCTCGCATCTCAACGCATCAGGACAATGGCCATTTCAACCCCATGTCTCAACACATCAGGGTACAATTCCACACAAACCCGCATCTCAACGTCTCAGGGTGTCACAAATTTCTCGAGCATGCCAAATACTCGTTTCAATTAAGAACCTCATGGTCAAGTGCAAACTCATGTAACGAGTAACACATCTATGGCATGCGAAATTCAACACTCAAATGTGGTAATTAAATCATGGCACAAGCATTCAACAAGCATTTAAGCCATCTACTCCTCACGAGGACACACATTGGACAATCACACCCTAATTCCCAAGAATCAACCTAATTCACAACCAATTCACAACCAATTCGCCCAATCGAGTCCAATCCTCCTAGCTAGGGTTTAGAACCTTTTTACCTCAACCTTAATTCAGCAAAACCCTCCTTTAAGCACACCAATGTTTCAGTCATAATAGTCCAAGAACAAGTCGGCCGTGCACATAAGGAAATTCGCCCAATCCGTCAATTTTCTCGTCCAATTCGTCGATTCATTAAAAATACACCTCATTGATATATCGATTGACATCCTCATGAGCCTCAATGATGAAATTGAAACTCAAATCCATCATCAACAGCCCCCACAAGATTCGGTATGCACAGAACCGAAATAGGGCATTTTCGGTTATGTGCATATCTCAACTAATCAGCCTATAAACCATCCTAAATCCTTAATTTATCCACTAATCTACTTGCTAACATGTAGTTCTAGGAGTTGGAAAGACTCACCGAAAATTTGAGCTCATGGCGACGCCAAATGGTCCACGAACGGCGCCGGTTCCTTCAAGTCCTTAACCGGTCAGTTTTTGCCCTTCAAACACAAGACCCATTTGAGATCAAAACTCCATCAAACTCATCCAAAATTTTTACCAAAAATTAATCTACATGTCTCCTTGATGTCCACAAAATTTGATAGAAAGATTCGAACGTTTTGAGGTCCTACGGAGTTTAAACAGCAGCTTACCTCCAGCCGCGACGATTTATGTCGACTTTTGGGAGAATGGACGGCCGGAGATCCTCGGTGGGTCAAATGTCGTGATTCAAGTTGAAGGTTGTCGGCAAGGGGATGAGGAAGGTGCTAGTGGTCGGCTCGATGGCTGGAGGTCGCCGGAAGTGGCGGTCGATGGCGGCAATGGAGGCGGGCAGAATCGATCGACTGGGGAGCTTCTCGATTTGAAGATGAAGATGAAGAATGAAGAAGAAGATGACAGATTGAAGATGGTGTTCGGCTGAGGGAGTGAGAGAGAGAGAGATATACACCAATTTGGAGAGTCAACCATTAAGAATGGCAGCTTAAAAGTTGGACATTTAATGCCAACTCTTCATCCATTGACACTTGTCCATATGTCAATCAATAACTCATCCAATAGCCCTCATTTTTCTTGATTTTCGGCAGCCTATAGGGTACTGTGATTGACCAAAATGCTCTCATCCGATTATTAAGGCAAGGTTAAGGCTTGAGGGGCAAAATGGTAATTTTACACTCGACGTTCGAAACGTCATTTTTCTGATTCTAATTTTCTTCGATAATGAGACGGTCAATCCAATTATAATGTTGAAATTCTTGATTCTTCATTTTCTAATTTCGAGGCTCGCCTCTGAATCATTTCTCAGTCAGATGTGATTCCAACTTATCCAGAACTGAGTGGCGGTTTTTGCAGACGTTACGCGTATCGACTCTGTGATTCAATACACACTTAGGGCTCATCAATTCATGACGACTTTGGTTGTCATGTAATTGCGAGGGTCTATTACTAGTTCCGACGGTCTCGATCGTCATTGTTTGATTTAGAAAAATTTTGCAAATTATACTTTGGTTAAACGGCATTATCCGTGCTCCAATCGTATAACACTAGCAATGCATTCTTTAATCGTTCTTAGATCGACCTTTCATGGCTCTAAATGCCCCCTCGATAATTTTTATGGTCAAATGCAATTTCCTATTTGAGTTCCCTAGGTCCACGTACCTTGTCTAGCGTTAGCCTTTCCCTTTTTGGTCAGTCAACTCGAGATTGATTAGATCCGTGCGAGATATGACTAAAAGACAACGTTAGATATGTTCTCATTAATAAGTCTCAAAATGACAAGAAAATCAGAATGTCACAACTTTTCTCCCTTACAAAAATTTTGTCCTCGAAATTTACAATAAACCCAGTTACTCAAACAAATGGAGGTATTGACGCCTCATCGTTTCCTCGCTTTCTCACGTAGCGCCTTTGGTTCCATGGTACTCCCAAACAACTTTGACTAATGGAATCATCTTATTCCTTAGAATCTGCTCCTTTCAATCTTCGATCCTGACTAGCTTTTCTACGTAGGATACTCTGTCATCCACTTTGATGGTTTCATAATCCAATACATGCGTCGAGTCCGGTTCGTACTTCTGTAGCATTGACACATGGAAGACGTTATGTACTTGGGACAAGTTAGGCGGTAAGACAAGCTTGTAGACTAAGGTCCCAATCCGTTCCAAAATTTCAAAAGGTCCTACGTATCTTGGACTCAGTTTTTCTTTCTTTCCAAATCGAGATAATCCCCTCATTGGTGACATCTTAAGGGAAACATGATCGCCTACTTGAAACTCCAAAGGCTTACATTGTTTATCTGCATAACTCTTCTGACGACTCTGTGCAGTCTTCAATCTATCCCGAATTATTTTCACTACCTCTACTGATTGCTCTACCAACTCTAGGCCTATAATGCTTCTTTCTCTAACCTTGTCCCAACAAATCGTGATCCTGCAAGCTCTTCCGTAAAGCGCTTCAAAAGGTGTCATTTGAATAGTCTGTTGATAGCTATTGTTATATGCGAATTCTACCAAATGCAACTGATCCTCCTATCCACCTTTGAAATCTATAACAGATGCTCGTAACATATCCTCAAGTATCTGGATTGTCCTCTCCGATTGTCCGTCCGTTTGTGGATTATATGTCGTACTAAATTGTAGTCGAGTTCCCATGGCATCTTAAAAACTCTTCCAGAAGTTCGCCGTGAACTTGGGATCTTTGTCCGATGTAATTGTCATGGGTACTCCATGTGGTCTCACTATCTGCCGCATATACAATTCGACATATCTATCCATCGCGAAATCCTTTCACACAGGAATGAAATGTGGAGACTTGGTCAATCGGTCCCCGACTACCCAAATTGAATCGTGGCCTCTCTAGCTCCTCGGTAGTCCCATGACAAAGTCCATAGTCACATGCTCCCATTTCCATTCAGGAATCTCCAACGGTTATAGCAATCCACCAGGCTTATAGTGTTGTGCCTTTACCTGTTGGCACGTCAGGTACTTTGCCACATATTTAGCTACATCCACCTTCAACCGGTTCCACCAGTAGTGCTAACGTAAGTTCTGGTACATTTTCGTGCTACTTGGGTGGATACTATAATTGCTTCTGTGAGCATCCGATAAAATCCTTTCTCTAAGCTCTTCGTCCTTTGGTACGCATAGACGCCCCCGAAATTTCAAAATCACATCCTCTAACACTTGGAACTTTTGTTTCCTTTTTATCGTGTCCATTTTCAGGATTTTTTGAATTTTCGGGTCCGTAGATTGTAAGGCTTTTACCCTTTCCTAGATCTCAGGTTCTATTCTCAATGTGGCTACCAAACTGGATAACTGGCAGACTTCCAATCTGAATTCAGAATCCCTCAAGTTTTCAAATAACGACCATCCTTACACCAGTAGATAGGCAATACTAGACTTCCGACTGAGCGCATCCGCAACTCTATTTGCCTTTCCAGGGTGATATAATATGTGGCAATCATAATCCTTAAGCAACTCCATCCACCGACGTTGTCTCATGTTCAGTTCCTTCTAAGAAAATAGATACTTCAGGCTCTGGTGATCTGTATAATTTGAAACTTCTCACTACACAAATAATGCCTCCAGATCTTCAGAGCAAAGATGATTGATGCCAATTCCAAATCATGAGTCAGATAGTTCATCTCGTGCAGTCTCAATTGTCGAGACACGTAGGCAACCACTCTTCCATATTGCATTAGCATACAGCCTAATCTCTTTAGCGAAGTATCGCTATATATCTCATAGCCTCCAGGCCTTGATGGAATTGTCAATACCGATGCGGTCATTAACCGATGCTTCAGCTCCTGAAAACTCCTTTCACACTTGTCTGTCCACTCGAACTTAGTTTCTTTCTTAGTTAATCTCGTCAATGCAATGGCTATAGATGAAAACTTCTCCACAAAACGTCTGTAATACCTTGCCAATCCTAAGAAACTTCGGACCTCCATGACCGTAGTAGGCTTAAGCCAGTTCATGACGGCTTCGATCTTCGTAGGATCCACAGTAATACCTTCTCCAGATACCACATGGCTAAGAAACGCCACTTTGTTCAGCCATAACTCGCATTTGCTAAACTTAACGTAAAACAAGTGTTCCCTTAGGGTCTGCAAAACAATCCTCAGGTGTTCTTCGTTACTCCTTGAGTGAATCAAGATATCATCAATAAAGACTATGACAAATCTTCCAAGAATTCCTTGAACACCCGATGCACCAAGTCCACAAATGCGGGTGGAGCATTGGTCAGTCCAAAAGGTATCACGGTGAACTCGTAGTGACCATACATTGTCCTAAAAGCGATCTTAGGTATGTCTTCCTTCTTAATTCTCAATTGATGATACTCGGTCCTCAGGTCAATCTTAGAGAATACCGCAGCTCCTTGCAAATGATCAAATAAGTCATCAATCCTCGGCAGTGGGTACTTATTCTTTACAGTTACTTGGCTCAACTACCTGTAGTCGATGTATAAACGCAAGGACCCATCTTTTTCTTTACAAACAGCACTGGCGCTCCCCATGGTGAAACACTCGATCGAATAAATCATGTATCCAATAATTCTTGCATTTGCACCTTTAGCTCTTTCAATTATGATAGGGACATCCTATAGGGTGCCTTCGAGATCGGCTTCGTTTTGGGAGCCAACTCAATCACGAATTCTATTTCTCGTTCTGGTGGCAACCCTGACAACTCTTGGGAAAAAACGTTAGGAAACTCATGCACTACCAGAATGCTTTCTAGTTTAGGCTCCTTGGCAGTCGTGTCCATAACTGCGACTAAGTATGCCTAACATCCTTCAGTCATCAGCTTTGTCGCTTCAAGCGATAAGACTAAAGGAATCGAGGTTCCTCCTTGACTTCCCACAAATTCAAAACTAAGACGGCCTTCAGGATAGAAATGGATTATCCTACTACCACAATCAACTACTGCCCTTTACTTACCTAACCAATCCATTCATATAATCACATCAAAGTTAAACATGGGTAACACAACAAAGTCGATACTCTCTTTACTACCGCCAATTACGATTTTACAATCAACATAGCCCAACGAAACCAGCACATTATCCTTCAACGGGGTGGCAACATAGAGAATCACACTCAACGGTTTCAATTCCATATCAACCAAATCAGCAAACCGAGCAGACACAAACGAGTGTGATGCACCAAGATCAAACAAAACATAAGCAGCTTGGTTACACAAATAAACCGCACTAGTGACCACGCATGACGCTTCTTCCGCTTCCCTGTGTGCCACCGCATAGACTCTTCCCTGAGCTGGTGGTCAGTTATGATCATTTTGTGGAGTGGCAGTTAACGGTTCTGCTTGTGGTCATTGCCCTTGAGGTCTAGTCATTGGAGATTAATTCGGGCAAGTCCTCATATAATGACCCATTTGACCACACTTGAAGCACGCTCCAGTCTTTGCCGAGCAAGGTTCGTTACCATGCCTTCTGCCACAGAGGCGGCAACTCCAGTTCATTGGGTTCGGTGGCTTCACTATGTTTTTTCTTATTAGAGGGACGAAGCGTCTATTGCCAGCCATAGGTCTTTTACCAATCTGGCGATTGTCTTTGAATGAACTAAACCGCGACCCAGATGCGGCATTTCTCTCCTTTAAGTCTCTCTCGATCATCTGTCTCTGCTCATAGATTTCTTTATAAGCCCTTAGATTTAGAGCTATCATCTAGCTGTGAAGCTTAGGCCTCAGTCCATCCCGAAATCTTCGTGCCTTCTCCAGGGGATCATCTACCGATCGGAGTGCACACCTTGATGGTCTAGAGAAGTCGGCTTCATACTGGTCTACTGTCAGGTGATTCTGACGCTGCCGTAAGAACTTCACCTGCTTCTTTTCTCGAGCGGTCTCAAAGAAATACTTGTCATTGAATGCCGTAGTAAAGGCATTCCAGGTCAAGACTGTCCCTTCCGGAAAGATTCCATTCTTAGTGGCAGCCCATCAGTCATTAGCGGTCCCTTCCAATTGGTACACTACTAAAGTACCTTTTCCTCATCTGTGCACCTCAGTACTCCAAAGACCTTTTTCAGTTTCTCTATCCATCTCAATGCTAGTTCGGGGTCTCCAGTTCCATCGAATTGGGTTGGTTTCAGCTTGATAAATTACTCAACCAGTTGGCCCATCTATCTAGCCACAACAACTTCTTCCTGGGCATTTACTGCCTCATGGCCCTAGTTATGATCGTCATTGTTTTCATTGCCTCCATTATTGGCGTTGACGGCAGCTATTGCGGCTCCTACCACTTAGGCTATGGCAGCATCTCTGTCCTGGGTCTGTCTATCGATGAGGTCGCCAATCCTTTCTAGTGCTCTTAGCACTCCGTCCATTCTCGGGTCTTCCGCCACTGGTGACCTCGAACTAGAGGCTCCGCTCCTAGGTCTTTTAGGTCTTCTAGGCGGATTACTCATCCTCATATGTTTTCACTAAGCCTAGACCACCATAATTTCATCAAGGAGTTAATAACTCATTCATCTAACCAAGTCCAGAGCTACCAAATTATGACTTAACATAAGCGGTCATAACATAACGACCTTCCACACAACTAATTCCAGAGGCACTTCACTACACAGTCCATGGCCATTACCCCATTCCGTCCACTTCAGCGGCTCACCAATACTAGCCATGCTCATCTACTCAACAGACTAAAATCCAAAATGACTTTCAGCACTAAACATAGAACTTAATCCTCGTAAGCCACCATAATCTTGTCACAATCAAATGTCAATCACATGTGCCAAGTCATGTACCATGCATCTCGTGACTCATTCTAACAAGTTTCCTAAGGTCTCGCTATCCGTCCTGTCCCAACTTACTCCTCCTTATCACTCCAATCCTCAATCAACTTAGATCGAGCTGACCTTGCTCTGATACCAAGCAAGGCGGGATGTCAAGCCATGTGCCCTAGGCACGAGCGCGCGACCCCCTACAATCGTAAACTCTCGAGTGTCTCGGGATTCAACAGATCGAGAGATGCGAATGATCGAAAGCATATGGAAGTGATAACATACAAACTCCTCCGTACAATAACAATGGAGCTTAGGTAATGAGAACATCAATATGCATCATCGTGAGTTCATACAAAAGAGCAGGTAAACTAACCCTGCTAACAGGTCAAGGAAATAGAGACTCCAACAAAAGACGACAAAGATTTAAATTCCCCAGAAGATTACGGACTAGCGAAGGTCATCATCAAAAGACTACTAAGTAAAGCCAGGAAACCCCTAGGTCGAACTGCTAGATCCATCAGTCTCCTCGGCATCCTCGGTAGGGTCATACTCCGAGAAAGTCTCCGAGCATACCTCCATTGTATCCTCCATCGTCTCGTCTGCTGATTGCTCCACCAGGTCGTTCTCAGAAGCTTCGATCTCAATGACCTCGTTGGTGTCTTTCAGGATTGGAGTCCCCTTGGGAATGTTCCTCGAACCAGCTGCTGGCCCCTCGACCTCCACAGAATCCCGAGCAGGGTGACATCAGCTAGAGATTACCCCACGGGGTATCTCGGTGGGCTTTAGTGGTCTAGTAGTAACTTCTCCTACCCTCCTCTGAAACCAGGCCTCGAACCTATGAGACTTCCAATACTTTTCTCCCTCATCGACCCAGACTACAGTACACTTCCTAACGTTCATGGTTCCCTGTCCGTCCAGAAACTCCTCAAAATATGCAGACATCTCCTTCGGGTCACCTAGTCTGATCGGTAATATTATCACGGCCTAGGATTTGAAAATGTGGTCCCGCAACGGGATAAGGTTTACATCTTAGTAAGACAGGTCCTAATCCTAGGTTAGGCTGACCGTACACTCAGGTGAATGCAATCAAGCACAAAATGCACAAGCAACCACATGAAGCTTTCAGCAGTCATGAAATAACATATAGATACAGACTAGTGTCAAGCATGCAATCATGACATCAGTTCTCATAGTTCAGATTAAGCACGTACAGCCAAAACAGGTAACACCTTCCACCCTTCCAGACCTCTATTTTTTCACGCCCGCATTTAGAACGTCTCAAGCTCGGTCCGCATAATTACGCCTCAGACCATTCCATTGACAAACCTGTGTAAACGCATCAGGTTTTCAATTTCATTCCAAGCCTGTGTCGACACATATCCAATTCCGTCCCGCATCTCAACGCATCAGGACAATGGCCATTTCATCCCTGCGTCTCAACGCATCAGGATAAAATTCCACACAACCTAGCGTCTCAACGCCTCAGGGTGTCACAAATTTCTCGGACATGCCAAATACTCATTTCAATTCAGAACTTCATGGTCAAGTGCAAACTCATGCAACGAATAACACATCTATGGCATGCGAGACAATTAAATTCAACACTCAAATATGGTAATTAAATCATGGCACAAGCATTCAACAAGCATTTAAGTCATCTACTCCTCACGAGGACACACATTGGACAATCACACCCTAATTCCCAAGAATCAACCTAATTCACAACCAATTCGCCTAATCGAGTCCAATCCTCCTAGTCAAAGTTTAGAAACTTATTATCTCAAGCTTAATTCAGCAAAAACCCTCCTTTAAGCACACCAATATTTCGGTCCTAACGGTCCAAGAACAAGTCAATCGTGCACCTAAGGAAATTCACCCAATCCGTCAATTTTCTCGTCCAATTCGTCAATTCATTAAACATACACCTCATTGACATATCGATTGATATCCTCATGAGCCTCAACAATGAAATTGAAACTCAACTCCATCATCAACAACCCCACAAGATTCGGTATGCAAAGAACCGAAACATGGCATTTTCGGTTCTGTGCATATCTCAACTAATCAGCTTATAAACCATCCTAAATCCTTAATTTATCCACTAATCTACTTACTAACATGTATTTCTAGGAGTTGGGAAGCCTCACCGAAAATTTGAGCTCAAGGTGATGCCAAATGGTCCACGAACGGCGCCGGTTCCTCCAAGTCCTCAACCGGTCAGTTTTTGCCCTTCAAACACAAGACCTATATGGGATCAAAACTCCATCAAATACATTCAAAATTTTTACCACAACTCATTCTACATGTCCCCTTGATGTCCACAAAATTTGATAGAAAGATTTGAACGTTTCGAGGTCCTACGGAGTATAAACAACAGCTTACCTCCAGCTGCGACGGTTTCTGTCGACTTTTGGGAGAATGGCCGGCCGGAGATCCTCGATGGGTCAAATTTCGTAATTCTAGTTGGAGGTTGTCGGCAAGAGGATAAGGAAGGTGTTAGTGGTCGGCTCGGTGGCTGGAGGTCGCTGGAAGTGACGGTCGATGGCGACGATGGAGGCGAGCAGAATCGGTCGGCTAAGGAGCTTCTCGGTTTGAAGATGAAGATGAAGAATGAAGAAGAAGATGGTAGATTGAAGATGGTGTTCGGCTGAGGGAGTGAGAGAGAGAGATATACACCAATTTGGACAGTCAACCATGAAGAATGATAGGTTAAAAGTTGGACATTTAATGCCAACTCTTCATCCATTGACACTTGTCCATATGTCAATCAATAACTCATCCAATGGCCCTCATTTTTCTTAATTTTTGACAGCCTATAGGGTATTGTGATTGACCAAAATGCATTCATCCAATTATTAAGGTAAGGTTAAGGCTTGAGGGGCAAAATGGTAATTTTACCCTCAACGTCCGGAACGTCGTTTTTCTGATTCTAATTTTCTTCGATAAGGCGACGATCAATCTAATTATAATGTTAAAATTCTTGATTCTCCATTTTCTAATTTCGAGACTCGTTTATGAATCATTTCTCTATCAGATGTGATTCCAACCTATCTCGGACTGACGGGCGGCTTTTGCAGACGTTACGCGTATCGACTCTATGATTCATATCACACTTAGGGCTCGTCAATTCATGGCGACTTTGGTTGTCATGTAATTGCGAGGGTCTATTACTAGTTCCGATGGTCTCGATCGTCATTGTTCGATTTATGAAAATTTTACAAATTATATCTTGATTAAGCGGCATCACCCATGCTTCAATCATATAACACTGGCAATGCATTCTTTAATCATTCTTAAATTGGACTTTCATGGCTTTAAATATCCCCTCGATAATCCTTATGGTCAAAGTGTCATTTCCTTTTTGAGTTCCCTAGGTCCACGTACCTTGTCTTGTCTTGCGTTAGCCTTTCCCTTTTTGGTCAGTCAACTCAAGATTGATCAAATCCGAGCGAGATACGACTGAAAGACATCGTTAGATATGTTCTCATTAATAAGTCCCGAAATGACAGGAAAATCAGAATGTCATAGTTTAGGAGTGAATTGACATAATTGCAATAAGTTTAGGATTTTTTGATTAATTTTCCAAATAGTTCAAATATATATTTGAACTATATGAGAAAACTAACAAAAAAATGCTAAACATAAATTGTGCTAATTCATTCATTCATTCATTCTTCTTCTTTTCAATTGAGTCTGAATTTTGCCAATTGATTCCACCGGCTAATTTAGCTAGCGGAGGTCGTCGAGCCTCAACCAGTTGCCAACACAATACAAAAACAAAAGAAAAAGAAAGAAAGAAAAAATTAACCAAAAAAATAAAGAATATAAAAAATATATATCTATACTGATAGTGCCATGTAGGACGATCAATGAATGGCCGGCGGCCATGTCATTAATTTTAGGCCCCTGGATGGTGGACTCAGTCGGCGAAATTTGAAAACTTTTAAGACTCGATTGCAAAAAAGATGGTTTAGGAGTGAATTGACATAATTGCAATAGGTTTAGGATTTTTTGATTAATTCCCAAATAGTTCAGATATAGACAATGTAGGGGTAATTTTAGAAATAAGATAGAGAAAAAAAAGCGACTTTTAACCTAAATATA